>JABWDB010000017.1:6072500-6664186 GCA_019614645.1 Stratiolaelaps scimitus | reverse complement strand
AGGATATCACATATTTCTATTAGAGATTAACATTCGCGGTCATGGCCATCACAGTGGCCAAGTTGAGTATTGATTTTCACCATTCGGACGAAATCGTTATCGCAAAAATGTCACCGCCTCAAAGATTCATACTCATAATGGCGGCATCCGAATGTGATTGATTAACAACTAGTTAAATAACGTGCTCTATTATTATCCAGACTATACAGCAAGAAGCTATATCTGAATTAGTTGTTCCTGCATATATAGCACGGATACTATGTTTTTTTAATGGTGCGATGAATCGTCGATGTTTTAGGAAACACGATGGTTGATTTAGCTTGTTGTTTCTGTAATTTCATAGGGCGACTCGGGCGGACCACTCATGACCACATGGGGAAGTCGATATTGGGCGGTAAGTTAAATTAAATTAGTGGTCATTTCGAATCTACGATTCATTTGCTAATATGTAGCTATTCAAAGCACTGTGTATTACTATGTATATCTGATTATGGACCACGCCGTCATCAGCTCCGAGTGCGGGGTCCAGCAGGGGGACCCGCCGGTCCCTGTCTTCTTTTGCTTGGCCCTCCGGCCCCTCGCTGCGTCCCTCTGGACTTGCCTACCGCTGTGGTACATGGATGACGAACGCTGGCGGGCGATCCGGCAACCGTCGCTTGGGCGACGTCCAGCGAGTACTCGACTACGAGGGGCCCGGCCGCTTTATATATATATATATATATACATATATGTATAAAAGTGGACGACAATTGTGTCCGCTGAACGTGAACAACATCTAACTTGATGATGATAATAATTGAACAAAATTGATTGCCTTACCGCCATCTAGAAATATCTAGTCTTTTGATATTTTTACCTTTACTAATGGTGCTATTGACAATCGCGGCGAGCTCGCGGGCCCTATTCGCCCCTGCGTGATCCCATTTGCCGCTCCTGATCGGGCGCAAATTTACTGTTCGACCAATCAGCGGCCGTTATCTATTTGAACTGTGTGTTGTGGCTCGAATGTCACAACTATAAATATACGTGATTTTTTTAGTATAAAGTGTGTATAGTGTCACATGAATCGTGTCAGTTAATGAGAAATTATGACGAATACAGATTGGAATCATTTCAGTTGTATATTAAATGTTTATGTGATTATTGGAAGAGGTCTAGTGCTCTGCTAGCAGAATTTCGATGTCAAGGAATTAGTACGTTGCTTTCCCGATTGAGTGATCTAAACTTCGCTCTGAACCAATCGAATTGTTTGAAGTGGCGCTGAGGACCACTAGCAGAGGCGATGCCACTTCTAGTACTACTGTGTTTTTACGGAATACTGAAACTCGCAAAATGACAGCTGACAGGAATAGTAGTTTTTCAATGTAGTTTTATTAAATTAATGTATAGAAAGTTGCATAGCATTGTAAGGCTGCTATACTTACGATCCATGGATGTTTGCTTTTCCATTCTAAAATCGAGCCTTATATGCGGGTATCTTGCGCAGGTGGGCGTTGCCTCGTATTCCACTAGCAGAATGGAAAGCAAATGCCCACCCCCCGCTTATCCTCAGATATACGTTCGTGTGAGCGCAGTCAGAGACTTTATACGTGCAACCTGTTCTGACTACCTGCCTCATAGACGGTCCTCACTGATGCGGAAGCGAAGAACGCGAAGTAGGCGAAGACTCCCGAGGGCCAGATATTGAACACGACAGCTACCTCCACCATCACCTCTGTGGACATCAATCTGAGGCGATAGCAGTACCTTGATTGATTAACGCAGTAAAGTAACACCAGAATCACCAAGTCATTAGATGAATGTGAACTTCCATAGCACAAGGGTGGATTTCAACATGGCGCCAATGTGGTCTCCTCTGCCCCCTGCATGAGAGCAGGCGATCACAGGGGGTCGCCCAACGTGTAGCTCGTTCGCCAACGGATGTCGTCGAGTAATTATCCATCGATAAATCTATATCTTATAATGATTGAGAGTTAAGATGGTGATATTAACGAGTTGAATAAATATTGTAATAATATGCATGAAATAATCTTCGAATATTATTATTTGGGTCACACAATGATTCAGCTGTAACAAATGGTGGAGAAGTTTCTTGGCCTACATGTCTTGTCTATATATTCGCTGTCGGAGAACCAGAAACGGGATTAAGTGGGGCATATCCCAGGTTTATTTATTGGTTTATTCATTGACATGTTTATCAATGAGAGGGAATCGGTAAGGGAACATCTATTACGTATGCCAAGGATGCCATATTCAAATATGTCGGCACCCCACAAGAGGTACCCCATGTTATGGAAAGAAGAATCGCGACCTTTTAAACATGATGCTCAGCAAATTATTCACGAAAAGAAAACCCATGCAATTGGATTTCGATCTGGTAACGACAAATATCTGTCCACCCTTGACTGTTTAGCAAGCAACGTACTTATCAATGATCACACCCGCACATGTACCGTTGGTGAGAGTGACTCTCTCTCTCTCTTTCTCTCTTAGCGGTGCCGCTCAGGTTCAAAGACTACTCCGTCGTCTAACCGATGCGAGATTCTCAGCCAGATATCGAAAACGGCTCTCAGACCATCGTCCCTATCACTGTCTAACACGTATTTAGGCCACGCCCCGCGCTTTTTATATATGCAAGACCATGATGATCGAGTGGTTACTGCTTCACCACAACAACAGTGGTGGTCAGGAGTCAGCAGTTCACTGCCTAAACATAAAGCTACTGCAATACTGTTATTGTCAAAATACTTTCGCTCAGAACTTGCCATTCTTTTTCTGAGACTGGCAAGTCTTCTCGCACTCGGAGTACCGCCCTCCCTTCTGGACGTGAACAACGCCTTCAATTCAGTGGGATGGAAGGCTTAATTGGGATCCTTGGAGAGTAAGTATAGTAGCCTGGGCTTCGCAGAAATATCACTTCGTACCTTTCTGAGATATGTGGTGTCAGCCGGTGTTCCCCAAGGCTAAATTTTCGGCCCTACTCTCTGGAACCTGGCCTATGACGGGGTTATGGAAATCCAGCTGCCCACCGGCGTCCAGACTTTGGCTTATGCCGACGACTTGGCTCTGCTCGTGACAGACCGTAATGAGGCGACCATACAGAATAGAGCTAATGACGCCTTCTGGCGGACTGGACGGAAGGTCACCACTTAAAACTTGAGCCGGGCGAGACAGAGGGTTTATATTTAACAGGAAGCGGAGAAAGGGGATAAGGCTGCACCTCATGGCTCACTCTATTCGCATTGGGAAAGACGCCAAGTACTTGGGGTTCAGCTTGATACCGGTCTAACAGGCTATGCCCATGTCACTAAGGTTTCTAGGAAGGTCTGCCAGGTCGCGATCAACATTGCCAGGATACTGCCTAGAGTGGATGGCGCACCGGGGGTGGGTGAGTCGATGCCCATATATGCGGCTCCAATCTGGGCAGATATGGCTCTCCGCACGATACGCAACAGGAGACTCCTGAGGACTACCCAGAGGCCATTGACAGAACGTGTCGTGCGTACCGAACAGTATCGACCGATGCTCTCCTTATACTGGCCAGGATGCTGCTTTGGGATCTCCTGGCCAGAGAGAGAAGCGGGCACGGTTGAGCTCAAAAAAGGTCCTCTTAGCGGGGTTGTGGCCCTCATGCATCGTTCTAAAGCAGTATGGGACGGTACTGTAGAATGGCTAGACTCAACTATGAGAAAGAAAACGAAGCTCGAAGGCACGCGAAGGAACAGTTTTGGTCGAGTCATAGAACCCGGAATGATCGCTCAGATGGAACAATCTAAGTAATGTGCTAAGCGTTCCAAACCATCTGGATGAGGGGGGGGGTTCGAAGGTTTAGTGGGTTTAAAAGTCCCACACTAGCGCTGTTCATGGATGGGCCGCTCAGCGCGCATCAGGCGTTCCCGTAATCTCAAAAAAAAAGAAGATGGGGTTCCGTACCGCCTGAAATTAAACCTATTTTATTTGGTGCTCGCTTTATTGACCTTCGTAACAAAGATAATTCGTTACGACCTATCGCGTGTTCTACAAAGTTACGTAGGATCGCAGCTCAAGTTTCCTGCAGATCGTTTAGAGAGAACTTTACTACATCTGGGGATCTCATCAGCTTGGCTTTGGAAGCTTGGTGGCACGGAAGCTGCAATTCATGGTGCCCATTCATCCATCCTTCGTAGGTCACACCCTTCAATCTGTGTCAAACTGGACTTCCGCAACGCTTTCAGTTACTTACGTCGTCACTTAATGCCCAAAGCGATCTCCTTTGAACCTTTGGTACCTTGACGACTGCATCTTAGGTGGAGATTTTGGCACAGTTTTACCGGGTGTTAGGAAAGTCTTAGCAATTCAATCTCAATCCGACCAATTTTTGAATCAAAAATTAAATCTTCACCATCTCTGCAAGCCTATCTACCGAATAATCATTGGCAGCAGCAGTTCGCAACATACTTCATGGGTGCAATGAGGTCGGAAGAGACAACCTCGAGCAACGTGGATGTCCCTTTCTTTGTGACGGATTTCGACCATGCTTAAGATCACAGTGTGAAATACTTCGGGTTATGCTGGAAAGCTTATCCTTATTAGGGGTACACAGAGGTCTGTGTTAAATGAGGAGTTCATTTTTTGTTTGAAGAATTATTCACTTGCTTAGAAGATGAACGTCATCTACATACTGAACTTATTCAAAGCTACATTTATGGATTCTCTGCCCCTTTGTTAAACACTCAATTTCTCCGATGGCGAAAAATTAAGCATAACTTCCTATTAGGATGGGTGGACTTGGTTCGACAGCAGCAGCTCTTTTGGCTGGGCCCAGTGCCAATGTATTCGATTTCTGATCTGCCCAAGAAACTAGTACCTGAAGATATTTGTAAGCACTTCGTATTAACAGAAATGAACTTGCGCGAAGCTTAACCAACTCAACAAGATACTGGGGATTCAACACACATGGATGCAGCTCTTTCATCGATCTGTTTATCAATCTTTTCTTGGTCAGGTTTCGACCGATGTGAAACGAGACGGATTGGGTTGCCCTCACTAAGCATTGGGCGGAAGTATGGCTTAACGTTGTTCCCTTCTTTCATACAGGAACTTCACATTATGATTAATGTACCCGTCATGCAGTAGGTTTAGGTTTGGGAAGTAATCTAGTTTCTTCACATTTCTGTTGCTATGGAGAACCTGTTAATAAATTATTTTCAATAATCTATCTTAAGCAATGAAAATATTATTGTTTAATATTCCGCAATTTGAGAAGATTTTGTGCCCAACGGGGTTAAAACTAGAATTTGAAAATTTCTACCCTCAGACACAGGAGAAAATTAGTTCATTGAGATGACAAGTACAGGGTCGACCATAAAAATCCTTTGCCAAGTTTAGCTCTATTTGGTGAACCATATTCCTCTATGTTGTTCTCGAAAACTACAAATATCGTGGCCGCATACTTTCTCCTATAATAACCGTCATTAGCTGTTAGGCGTTGAGAGAATAACAAATCCCACTCAGATCTATTCTGAAGGGACAAGCATAAATATTGAAATTAGAATATGCTCTATGTTAACGAGTCACGATACTCGAAAGCATTTTTACAGTAATAGATTTACAGTTATATCAACTCGATGAACTACCTATTAACTAATCTTAATGTGAAATGAGTTTAGTATCTGCTAGTCTATCCACGAGTCAAGTTATATTTGAGGCACACAACAGGTGTCTCGATGGTATGGTTGTTCTGTCAGCGAATATGGCAACCACAGGAACCGTAGGCATCCTGACCCTTTTTGGTGCATTTTTCATACTTCATGTCGACGCATTGGTGCCCATGCTCAACATACCGGGTATGCAAACATATTGGTCATTATGCCGGTCAAAATTTTGAATTGTTTCACGTCGATTTTTGTTGCAAAAGTGTCCTAGTGGAAATAGAAGGAAACCTCGAAAGAAAATGCCTGGTTGCCAAAAGGTTATTAGGTTTGGTAAAATATTATTCAAATATCTCGACATCGGTGTATATGAAACTTCCACATGGAAGTTTTTTGTTTGAAAAGAAGGAATTGGTGTCGAAATTAATCGGCGGAGGGTTGTACTGAACAAACTGAATTTTTAGGTAGAACCTCCTACACTGACGGATGTGAAGCTTTGACAAAACAGTTTCGAACAAAAATATCTCTCCTCTATATATAAGCATAGCATGGGAGCCACACAATCAGGGAAAAAGTTTCTTCAAATCAGGTCAGCGTCTGTCATTCATAACAAGACTTTGTGCTTTTATCGGTAGTGGAAAGGAATCATATTTATTATTTGATTCTAATTACATTTTCATTGCTTAGGCGGCGACATGTTTTTATACAGGTTCATCATGGGCACGTTCCCGTAGGGTCATTGTCATCGATTACAGTATTTTGTATCACCATCTATATATATATATATATATATATATTATACAATAACATGATCTTTTTTTAACGGGGGTGTTGGCATGCTAATGCATGTCAACACCGTAACCGCCCCCTTGTGGAACTGCCTTTTTTTTGAGAGAGAGGAGGAAATGTTCTTCAAACGCACGGACACCACCAGAGACATTCCAATCTCCATGAAATTGGGCCGATCCAGTGCAGGGTTGACTTGGGTGACAAAACGCCTCTGCCTGCTAAAACCATCCAACCAAAGGGAGTTTTGTGAAGTCTGAGGTTCAAATCTGAGTGGGGCCATATTTACTTTTATGGGCAGTATCTCCGCAATAAGATTTGTTTAGTAGTATTGGAAACTAATGTGGTCTGCGGCACAGCTATCACTGTGCAGAAAAGAAGACACCGTACACCTCTGTATGCGTCATAAATACTGCATGTTTACATACACGGCCTTTCTAAAGACATCCTATTGAACACAGTTGTTTTTTTTTGTTTGAGAGAAGGAAATTTTCTTCAAACGCACGGACACCACCATGCCAATGCCTCCCCTTAAAAAAACTCACGGAGGAGAAGGACGCGCTGTCGGACGCGCAGTATGGCTTTCGGAAGGGGCTATAAGAGGACGCGGGGATCAGCCTCTTACTCTACGGTCATCCGATAGAAATCAAGCGGGAGGCGAAATACCTCGGAGCCATTCTTGACCAAAAGCTAAGCGGCCTAGCGCACATAAGGTACGCCGCAGCCAAGGCACAGCGAGTATCCCTGAACCTGGCGCGGCTGATGCCTAGGGTGGTGGGAGTGTCGGAGGAGATGAGTAGACTGCTGGCATCGGCAGCCGAGTCCATGGCCCTTTACGGTCCACCAGTATGGGCGGACCTGGTGCTCCCTACGGCGAAGACTAGGGGGATGCTGAGGTCGGCCCAAAGAACGCTGGCAATCAGGGTGAGCCGGGCGTGCCGGCTCATCCTGATTGCCAGCGTTCCTCCTGGCCCTATCCAGAATGTTACCATGGGATCTGCTAGCAACTGAGAGAAGCCTCAGGCTCCTGACTGGGAATCTCGATTCGACCATGGCCCGGAGGGCCACCTCGACGCCTGGCAGCGAGAGTGGGCGCAGGTTACTCCGGGAGCGACGAAGGAGTGTGGGACCAAAAGTCTGATACCGGACCTCAGGGTGTGGTTAGAGTGCAACATGAGTGAGCTCACGTATGAGGCGACGCTCACGTATGCTGACTCTAGGGAAGAGATATTCTCAGTAGAGAATGGGTTTAGCAGGCAGAGTTGAAATATAATAAATATATTAGGATTCAAGTTGAACTAGAAGTATGTGGAATGCATGTAATTTGACTATAATACTTGTGTCGTGTGATTTGATAGGTTGTGGACTGCCCCCTCCCCAGAATGTTCGTTCTCGTATTCGTGGAGGGACTGTGCCTCGTAACGGACAGCTGCCATGGATGGCAATGGTCATAATAGAAACAGACAACCACACAGCCATCCCATGTTCGGGATTCATTATAACACCTGAACACGTCATGACCGCGGCCCACTGCAACGCCTCAAGGTAATAATATGCTTAGTTTAAATGGATATTGAATTATGATGATATGGATATTCAGTAGGATAAATGCCCCTTTAAATGCATGGATAACTACTCCTTTAAACTGAAATTAAATTGAAATCGAGTAGGACAACTGCATAAACGCATCAGCCATCAGTTGCTGGGAATCGGAACAACTATTTCGGGCTGACTCTCGGCCAGTATTTAAGGTCCACGGAACCGCTTTCGCATTGCTTCATAAGACGTACCCCTAAGTAGGAATGTTTGTATCGGTAAGGATCAAGGCCGTGCAGCTGCAGGCTTCCCCCGATTGCAATGGTCGAGCCCGGTGGCGCAGTGTGTTCGCGTGAATCAACAGAGCTCAATAATGCTAACTCTTCCTCAATTCACGATATCTTTCAGTCCAGACCGCTACATTGTCGCCGTCGGCTCTGTTGACATTGAACACGCACAAGCCGTTGGAGTAGTACAAACTTACACGTAAGTATTCTCACGTTCGAATCAATTTGCAAATTGTGAAACGATTTGGGAATATTCTGTCATTTTTATTATAGAACTCGGAATCTTTACGGAACCACCTGCTTCTTTCTAAATCTAGCGCATAGCTCATTCCCGAGACGCGGCGATATTATTTTCAAACAATGCATACATAGTTGCGTTGGGTCCTTACGCGACAGTCCTGTTCTCCTGGATAGTGATACTACGCCGGCTACGGCCCATTAGTGCCGTCTCTTAAGGATCTAGTATATATTCAGGGCTGACTCTCGGTCAACATATAACGTCCACGGTACTGCTTTCGGCATTGCTTCATAAAACAGACCCCGCTTAACATCCTAGTACGTGTGAAAGATTTGCACCTCTCCCCACTAACGATTCATAAATTCCTAGAGCACTTATTATTCCATAAAAAGAAAACATTATTTTTTGGATACTCGTTGTCTCTCTTGAATAAGTACTCTCCATTTTAATATGTGCACAGGGCAGTTGATAATCACTTCATGGAAGAATCTTGTTATATTTTCCATCAAATATATTCTTATTTGTCATTCACATGAGTTTATGTGAAGGAACAGAGTATGGATGAACACTTTTGGCACCACTGTTTATGTATATGTGAATTCTTTGCTAATTTTGACTTCCTCATATTGCTTGGCTTTGATCAGTAAATATTGTAATGTTGTAATTTCACATACTCTATAACAGAAAACAGCATTATATAAATTAAAGTTGCAGACGGAATTGCTCGTGCAATATATATATATATATATATCAGATCATTACAGGGTAATTTGGGTTTTGTAGAATCATGTATTTTCAATACAGGAAATATGCAGGATTCTACTGACCCGCAGTAAGAGCCTCCCGGGACGCCTATCCGATTAGTTACCCTAGGCTAACGTAGTCTATAAAATTTACGTCGTGTCATGTATCCAGCCCTACCATTGTTCATCTTCTCCCACAGTATACCAGAGACATGGACTACACCGCCCAGACACGGAACATTATATTTGGACGTGCGGATTCTAAAACTTGCGTCTCGTCTACAGTTCAACCAGAATATAGGTGCACTGTGTTTGCCTGATCAGCTGGACGTAAACATCGTCAATAAAACGGTGTACATTGCAGGCTTCGGTGCCCTAAGTAAGAATAACAACAACAAACAGATTTTACATTTTAATATATTACATATAACACTCTGTTCAAACTTATTTATTCAAACAAAGAGTAATTAGGAATTATTTCTAGGGATTATGGGGGGGGACTAGCTGGGACCGGGGCTGAGGCCGACATTGTCCCGAGGAAGGCGATGGCCTTTCTGCCTCTCTGCACAGCGAGGGACAGGCGTTGCAAAAGGAAAGATCGGTGGCGCGGATTAGCCTATGGTAGACCCCTTCGAGGAAGTTCGCAGTCGTTTAATAAGACTACATCTGAAAATATATATGGGATAGTGAAAATAGATTTTTGTAAATAATGCATCGTGTTTCTCGATCAAATTGACATGAGCTTATCAGTTATATATAGAAAAATGAAGAAAATAACACTCAGTTCAAATGTGGTGCAGAATCTCTACGGTCTTAGACCGAATCTATTCTGGGTGGCTAATCGTTAGCCGAAACGTTGATCAGGTCATAGGCACTTAGCAAGGTTCAAATAAATGCAAAGCTATTTTACCTACACTGAACCTTGTAATCGTTAATCAGCGTCATTGACAAACATTTCCGCATTTCAGGTAGCAGAATTGCCAGTGACCTCAAATTACACTGGACCGACTCATTCGTCCTCCGACCCGAATCAGCACTTTGCAAAGATGCGATGGCGTGGGGCGCTGCGACTGAAATTTGCACCGCCAACAATTACAAGTCCGCTTGTGTGGTGAGTACCAGTAACGAATTCTTGATTAGGCTGACATTCATTAAGGAAGGATATCACATATTTCTATTAGAGATTAACATTCGCGGTCATCACAGTGGCCAAGTTGAGTATTGATTTTCACCATTCGGAAGAAATCGTTGTCGCGAAAATGTCACCGCCTCAAAGATTCATACTCATAATGGCGGCATCCGAATGTGATTAATTAACAACTAGTTAAATAACGTGCTCTATTATTATCCAGACTATACAGCAGGCAGATATTACTGAATTAGTTGTTACTGCATATATAGCACAGAAACTATTTTTTTAAAAATGGTGCGATGAATCGTCGATGTTTTAGGAAACACGATGGTTGATTTAGCTTGTTGTTTCTGTAATTTCATAGGGCGACTCAGGCGGACCACTCATGCTCGCATGGGAAAGTCGATATTGGGCGGTAAGTTAAATTAAATTAGTGGTCATTTCGAATTTACGATTCATTTGCTAATCGTCCTCACCCGTCCTCACCCCCCCCCCCATAATCCCTAGAAATACCGACCTACCGTATGTTTGAATAAACGATTTTGCTAATATGTAGCTATTCAAAGCACTGTGTATTACTATGTATATCTGATTATGGACCACGCCGTCATCAGCTCCGAGTGCGGGGTCCAGCAGGGGGACCCGCCGGTCCCTGTCTTCTTTTGCTTGGCCCTCCGGCCCCTCGCTGCGTCCCTCTGGACTTGCCTGCCGCTGTGGTACATGGATGACGAACGCTGGCGGGCGATCCGGCAACCGTCGCCTGGGCGACGTCCAGCGAGTACTCGACTACGAGGGGCCCGGCCGCTTTATATATATATATATATATATATATACATATATGTATAAAAGTGGATGACAATTGTGTCCGCTGAACGTGAACAACATCTAACTTGATGATGATAATAATTGAACAAAATTGATTGCCTTACCGCCGTCTAGAAATATCTAGTCTTTTGATATTTTTACCTTTACTAATGGTGCTATTGACAATCGCGGCGAGCTCGCGGGCCCTATTCGCCCTTACGGCATTCCATTTGCCGCTCCTGATCGGGCGCAAATTTACCGTTCGACCCATCAGCGGCCGTTATTGTGTGTTGTGGCTCGAATGTCACAACCATAAAAATAGGTGATTTTTATAGTGTAAAGTGTGTATAGTGTCACATGAATCGTGTCAGTTAATGAGAAATTATGACGAATACAGATTGGAATCATTTCAGTTGTATATTAAATGTTTATGTGATTATTGGAAGAGGTCTAGTGCTCTGCTAGCAGAATTTCGATGTCAAGGAATTAGTACGTTGCTTTCCCGATTGAGTGATCTAAACTTCGCTCTGAACCAATCGAATTGTTTGAAGTGGAGCTGAGGACCACTAGCAGAGGCGATGCCACTACTAGTACTACTGTGTTTTTACGGAATACTGAAACTCGCAAAATGACAGCTGACAGGAATAGTAGTTTTTCAATATAGTTTTATTAAATTAATGTATAGAAAGTTGCATAGCATTGTAAGGCTGCTATACTTACTATCCATGGATGTTTGCTTTTCCATTCTTCTTTTTTTTAAAGGGGGGGTGTTGGCATGCTAGTGCATGCCAACACCATGACCGCCCCCCCTTATGGAACTGTTGACGATGTTCAACAGCACCACCCTTCCCGGTATCGCTTAGCGCATTCTTCAGTAAGGGTGGTGAGATGTGTACAAGCCCAGCCACGAGCACCACACATCCTCCTCACCGTACGAACATGACGTGGTTAGCTGACTCTCAGCTGCTTCCCTTCTCTCCCAATCTCTCAATACCTCTGTCCACTTCCCGTCTGTGAACAACTACTGTGGTCAATAGGGTGTCTGTAGAAAGCCCCGTGTATGTAAACATGCAGTATTTATGACGCATACAGGGGGTGTACGGTGCCTTCCTTTCTGCACAGTGGTAGCTATGCCGCAGACCACATTAGTTGCCACTACTACTTAACAAATCTTATTGCGGAGATACTGCTCATAAAAGTAAATATGACTCCACTCAGATTTGAACCTCAGACTCCACAAAACTCCCCTTTTTTGTACTGCCTACCTTGTCCACCACGCCATGCCCGCAGGCCATTGCTTTTCCATTCTAAAATCGAGTATCTTTTCCATTCTAAAATCAAGCCTTATATGCGGGTATCTTTCGCAGGTGGGCGTTGCCTCGTATGTCATTAGAAGATACGCAGACAGATGCCCACCCCCCGCTGATCCTCAGATATACGTTCGTTTGATGGTAGTCAGAGACTTTATACGTAGAACCTGTTCTGACTACCTGCCTCATAAACGGTCCTCACTGATGCGGAAGCGAAGAACGCGAAGTAGGCGAAGACTCCCGAGGGCCAGATATTGAACACGACAGCTACCTCCACCATCACCTCTGTGGACATCAATCTGAGGCGATGGCAGTATCTTGATTAATTAACGCAGTAAAGTAACACCAGAATCACCAAGTCATTAGATGAATGTGAACTTCCATAGCACAAGGGTGGATTTCAACATGGCGCCAATGTGGTCTCCTCTGCCCCCTGCATGAGAGCAGGCGATCACAGGGGGTCGCCCAACGTGTAGCTCGTTCACACTGGCAGCCAACGGATGTCGTCGAGTAATTATCCATCGATAATTCTATATCTTATAATGGTTGAGAGTAAAGATGGTGATATTAACGAGCTGAATAAATATTATAATAATATGCATGAAATAATCATCGAATATTATTATTTGGGTCACACAATGATTTAGCTGTACCAAATGGTGGAGAAGTTTCTTGGCCTACATTTCTTGTCTATCTATTCGCTGTCGGAGAACCAGAAACGGGATTAAGTGGGGCATACCCCAGGTTTATTCATTGGACCCTTGACATGTTTTATCAATGAGAGGGAATCGGTAAGGGAACATCTATTACGTATGCCAAGGATGCCATATTCAAATATGTCGGCACCCCACAAGAGGTCCCCCATGTTATGGAAAGAAGAATCGCGACCTTTTAAACATGATGCTCAGCAAATTATTCACGAAAAGAAAACCCATGCAATTGGATTTTGATCTGGTAACGACAAATATATGACTGTCTACCCTTGACTTTTTAGTAAGCAACGTACTTATCAATGATCACACCTGCGCATGTACCGTTGGTGAGAGTGACTCTCTCTCTCTCTCTTTCTCTCTTAGCGGTGCCGCTCACGTTCAAAGACTACTCCGTCGCCTAACCGATGCGAGATTCTCAGCTAGATATCGAAAACGGCTCTCAGACCATCGTCCCTATTACTGTATAACACGCATTTAGGCCACGCCACGCGCTTTTTATATATGCAAGACCATGATGATCGAGTGGATTTACTGCTTCAGCACAACAACCGTGGTGGTCAGGGGTCGGCAGTTCGCTGCCTAAACATAAATATACTGCAATACGGTTATTGTCAAAATACTTTCGCTCAGAACTTGTCACAGCCTTTTCCGAGAGCGACAAGTCTTCTCGCACTCAAAAAAAATGTTTTTTAAGAACCTGTTACAATAGTACAAACATTTATTTTTTCTCCTCGATCTATATATATATATATATATAGTATTTTAAGCACTACAAACATCACATCCGCTACCGGAATGCGTCAAAATGAGGGTCTAATAAATAGATTAAATATATATATATATATAGTTTCAACGTCAAAATATCATACAACAAATCCATTCTTATCATACAACATCCATTCTATTCACCGGTAGAGGTGGTGCAAACGGGTTCATCACATTATCATTAAACATTTTGACATTCATAATCGCACGTTCAAAGAAACTGTCACCGTTGATGGTTGCACAGATCATCGTACCCGATCAAGCAGTCATCCGATCGTTCACGATTCACTGTTCCTGTTCCCATTCACTTAAATTTTTTGAGGTATGTCTATAAAATATTATTTACAGCGAGTGAATTCAGCGATTTTATAAAGAGGCGGAGGTTTTCGCTTAAAATATGGCCTGCGCGGCGATATAGTTGGCATACATTTGATGAGATTGTAATCTCCGCCCAAGATTGGAACGGTGGTGAGGTCGAATCAATCGATAGAATATTTTTAACCTAACGACGTCCTCGACTGACTTGTGGCCGTAATCGCAAGTGTCTAACTAGATATTCCCCCCCCCCCCCGCTAGCTAAAGCCGTAGACGTTCTGCCACGTTGAACCGGAACCATCGGAGCCATTGATAAACAGATATTCGAACAAGCTGAAACCACAGTTGCACGTGTAGAGCTAGCCAAGTCACTGCTAGTAATCCGGGCTCACGTAGTTTGCGGCTGTATACGCCGCGCACGCAGCATTGAGCCATCACGACGAAGGACTTCGAGACGTGGCGAGTGCCCAATGATGCTTCAATGCCACGCAATAGATCGTTTGTCTTGAACAGCAGCAGCATCTCACGTGGTACTGATCGAAGTACCGCGTTGATAAGATCCACATGACGTGAGGCGAATTCCTTGATTTCGCGCTCCTCAGATGAACCACCGCTGCGGCCCATAGTACCCTCTTCAACAGCTCGCCACCGGCGACCCGTCACGATGCTGGTTAAGATCTTCGTCAGATTAGCAGGCACCTTCATCTCGGTGGCGACACCCTCAATACCTTTCACGTCTTGGTTAATGATTGCCAGCCACAGGCGTGCGTATTGGTCACGAAACTCGTTCGACAATCTGGAGTAAAGGCCGTGATCGAGTAGGATGAGGTCGCCACGCGGATTAACGAGAATGTTACCGGGATGCGGGTCACAGTGAACGAAGCCCTGCTCGAAGATCATTTCCGAATATAGCTGACCCAGCCGCTCAACGATCTGCGCGATAAAGAGAAAAATACATTACTTGGGAAAGTTACTCGGGACACGTGGATGGGGTGCAGGTAGTTTGTAGGGTAATCACAGCTGGCGTTCCCAGCAGTATTGTAAGGTGGAGTCAATAGGGATCTTTGAATCGATGTATCCACATGGAGATGGTTGCCCACCATATACGAATATAAAAGTATACCTTGAACGGTGACACTCCATGTCTCAGCAAATATGACCTGTCATTGACAAAGCCACCCTCTTCGAAGTCCATCACCAGAACTCGTCGCGTTGTCCACTCATTCCACACGAACGGTACACGCAGCCATGGCAGATGGCTGAGCAGTTTTCTCGCCAAATTGCAGTTTTCAGCCTCATGAGCGAAGTCTAATTCTTTCGGAAGGTTGATTTTCGTCTCTTCAACAAGCCACAGCAATGAGAATTCAGGGAAGAGACGGTCAACCAGCCGTCCCAGAATCTCCATAACTGCCATATCCGTAAACGAGTTCCGATAGACGTCATTATGCTGCACTTTTACAGCGACAACATTCCCGCTCTTACAGGCTCCATCGTTGCTCCGCAACTTTGCCTTGTGAACCTGCAATTGTGGAGGTTTCAACGAAATTGCTTTAGTCTTGGATACGTTGAATTTTTTTACAAACGAAATCGTTCATAGGGAATTACATCAACTTGACTAAACTAAACTACACCAACATTTGCTGTTCTTGAAGGATCTTCGAGCGATTTCCACCACGGGCACGACATGCAGATGTATCATATATAAACTGCATAATGGTTTCTGCTTAGAGGAATGACATGCTTTATAACGTTGATCTTGCCTGAGCCAGCGATGCACAGCCTATAGGTTCCTCGTCGAATTCCTCAAAAATCTCTTCCAGGTTCTTGCCGAACTCTTCCTTAATGACCTTCCTCACGGAGTTCAGTGTTGACTGGGGTGCGTTCGCGTGAAGAACCTTCAGCGTACTGATATATTCCTCAGGAAGGAGGTATTCGAGTGCCGCGATGTGTTGCCCTGAGAACGGCCAGAGACAAGTTGCTAGATGACAGTATCCCCCACCCCACCCTGAATTCGGATCGGAACACAGCATTGAAAACAGCTCCAAAAAATCTAATTCTAATAAAGGGAACATTCCTGCGAATTCAATACAACTTGAAATACACTAACCAACTTTGATGTAGGAACCGCCATTGGCACAGCATAACTTCAGCAGTCGCTCCGCGCTTCGTTGGTGAAAGTTATGGCGCGCCTCAGCGAACCCTTCGTCAGCTTCCCGCAGACCGCTGAAGTAGAAAGACAAAAGCGAAGCATTATGTCAATACAAATTCAAAGTAGGGAATAAAATCGAATTACAGGCACACCGTCGATTCAAAGGGATACGTCACTTTACGTTCTAACGTTTTTGCAAAAAAAAAAAACAATTGGAAATGGCTAAGTTAGGGACAGCGAGCGAGGTATACAGTCGATAAGCAAATAGGGAACCTCGATGTAATTTCGAATCGAGCCTTTAATTAATCGAAGCGTACTGGCAAATCATTTACCTAAATGAGCTCTTGTAGTCCACTACAATACTTCCGACGGCAGCGACGGAGCGTGCGACCCGACACACTCCAAGGTGCTTGAGATCGTTGTTTCGGTACGAGACGTAGGTACCTCCCAGTGCTAGTCCAGCCGCACCAAATTTCAATGTGCGCCCCAGCATTTCAAGCTGCCAGCACCACCTGTAGTTAAAACGGAGTCGAACAAAATACAGCGGCAAATGATGGCGTGATTAAAGACTAAAGTACACCGTTCTCTTCATCGTGGCTTCTTTGGCGAGGTGGACTAGTAAGACGAGTTGGATGTTTCTGACCGAGATGGCCTCTAATATTATAGCATATCCCGACACTTTGCTTCACCTACCTGAAGCATATGTCAGTAATTAACGAAGCATTCAGCCTGTATACGACGAATAGACACGAAATAACACGTCTAATTATACAAAATACCTACAACGCCTACATTTTTTTCAGGCAACTTCGTAAAGATACCTAACCGATACGGTGGCCACAGACAGACAAAAAAAAAAGGAAGTTTGAAAACAAACGAGTGAATGTGTTCCTCATATTGTTCAAGTAGCAGCTCACCAGCTATGGAACACTGAACGTCGACAATCCGGCTCAACAAACCCAACTGCACAAGCGCAGATTCTACCGTGACGAACTTCTATCGGGATAATTTTGAAACTGTGGCCACCCGTTGAGCGTAGACTGGGCGTGTGGAAGGCGCCCATCTTGGCTTCTCATATAAACATTCGTGATAGATCATACAAACATCGGATGAAATGCTCGCTAGATAACGTTTCCAGATTAGATCACTAGACGAGAACGTCTCGAAGGAGTCTTCTTGCAAGGCACACACATAATACAAATGTGCCTATACCAAGGATCAGACCTATCCTTTATCTCATATTCTTAGGGTTAGGTTAAACGAATCCTGCCAAAAATAGGTTACGCTGGTCAGACTACTAAATTGATTAAATTATCACGTGTCACGTTTATTTGAGCAATTACCCGAATTTGTGAAACAAATGTTTATTCGCCCTTGAGTCACTATGATACTATAAACTTGGACCGCCGTTTCTTGCGTCCAAGAATATCCTGCTAAAATTGATTTCATTGACAATCTATAACAGGACAGATGACAGTGTCAGCAGCTAGAATATTAATCGCAATATATATATATATATATATATATATATATATATATATATATATATAGCTAAATGGCCCAATACTTATATTGCAGTAATGCCAGCTGTTACTAAAGATCACCCCGGTTAGGAACTAACCAGGTTGTGCTCAGTGCCCTTTCGTACCTACCGCGATTCTCGCCGCTAGATGTCGCAGTAAAAGTCACTCCAAAAATGTTTCGTACAATCCAACAATATACCGCATCACCGACGAATGTCATGCATGTATTTCCCGCCCAATGATCCAATGAAGCTTAGTGATTTTGCTTCAGTGCGTCGACAAAGACGTTCCCTCATATCACAATATTCACATCGCCTTTAGTCTCGTAATTAGGATATATCTCGCACTGACTTCTCCGCTTCTGTAGTTGAAAGCGCTTTAGAGTTCGTTTGCAATGCTAAAAAGCAGTTGTACCGTGGACGTGAAACGCTGGCTGAGAGTTAGCCCGAAAACCTTTTTAGAGTTCGTTCGAGAGCACAATACACACGGTTTGTTTGGAAACACACTTTTTTTTTCTAATAGGAATTCGTTAGTCGTAACAAGATGGTCGAATAATAAAGACAATTCGAGAAGCAGAGCTATCGATCAACTCTTTCTTAAAACGAAATTTATTGAGACCGTCTTTTCTTAGAGAGGCATATTCTCGTCAAGATTCTGCTCCGTCAACCGTTTACGCGCCAACCTGACACCGATACACACACAGGCACTTGCTGGCTAAACATTCAAGGATCTCGACGTACTTGAATTTGAAGGCAGCCTTATCTATCTAGCAGCTTGACAAGCTGCCCAAGTGATGTCAACGATTTACCGCGACTGGCACAAGTTTAGTTTGGCTGTTCGTCACAGCCGGCAGTGAAATCAAAAGACTTTCAAATCTCTCAGACGAGGCTACGTTACCTATCCTGTATGAAATTCACAGATGCTGCTGACGGGAGAAGAAGGTGCCACTGCAGCTGCAAAGATATCCACAAGTCGCATGTCACTGGTGAGTCCGGGCCCGGGAGGGGGGGGGGGTTGGAGAGGAAGACGAGCACTATTTTAGATGAAGCGAATTCAATGCGATCACTACTACCGGCCGTTCAATGTTTCGGACGTAACTGCTCCGGCAGGCGACCAGATGACACGAGTCACCTGTTCGTGGAGAAGGGCTGAGGAGAACGCGCTGGACATACGATTAGCTGCGAGAGGGAATCATGTGAAAGCCTGTGAAAATAATCGACAAGAAAATTAACAAACGATCGCAGAGCGTAGTGTAGACAAAGCAAAATAGCACAACATGTACGTCATCGAAACTATAAGCAAATTTGATGTATATATATGCATACATGTATATTTGTATATATATATATACATATGTATATATATTAGACGTATATACTTTGCTTAGAACATAGCTTATGGGCATGTTAAGCTTTTCATATAAGGGAAGTACCTATATATCTACATGATCTGTCAGCAGCCAAATTTAGCGAAATGGCGATAACGAACTAAAAATTAGCCCCCCATGGACATGACATTAGCCGGGTCAGCGATTTTTCTTGTCGAATCGGCTGTCATGTGGCAGCAGACATCCGATAGGCTATGGCCCACCAGCAGATGATTAAGCGGCCTATAGGCGATGTACTGCTGCTGTTTTAAGTGAATGGTGGTGGTGGTGGTGTTACGTGAACTGTACTTTTGTGGACGTGAAATTTCGTACAGAACTTCGCTAGGCCCGCGGGGGGCCGTGACGAAGCTGGGATGATGTCCAACATAGGAAGTCCGACAGCCTCGATGACGGTGAGACGGCGTCGTACCTACTGTGAACGTGTATTACGAGATGCTCTTAATGGGCAATAGAGCTCGATTGATTAGTTAAACTACGCTTTTAGCTGGCACTGTTCTGTGGAGGTGATGAATTCGTCTATGGCATGAACTAATCACGAAATCATTTACTAACTTATACCTATGCACTTACGGCGAGCTCGAACTGCTGATAATAATGGGAGGAAAAATTGCGGACGTATTATTATACGATGATTTTGATTTATTTAACAATCGGTGGTTAGTCAGAGCAGACATTCGTATATTTTCATTGGTAGGTTGTTTTTTTGTTGGTAGACCTATGTACCTTAAATTGATTACTCGGGCGGATATTTGACAATAACAACCACCGTTTAGGTGAATACCAGTTTCCACTATTCGTGTCTAACCTAATATGGGTTGATTTTTAATAGATCCTTGATAACACATAGCAAAACCCAATCGCTAACAAGCGGTATAAGCTTGGCATGATATAATTAGCGTTTGTCTATGAAATAGAATGATTGATGCTGTGCCATTTTGATCATAGAAGGATGTTAAGCTAGTAATTAAATCTAGATGCAAATGCGTAACGGTTATGGTCGAAACCATGAAACTCAATACGACCCGTCTTCTCTCAAGTCTCACCGCTGTGCAATACAGTGTAATAAACGATTGCAACGAACAAATGTGGGCAAAAAAAACACATGTAAATAATAAAGAGATTGAGCTGTAGTCTCCACATTGATTATGTGCAACTACTCTAATGTGGAGTTTGTTAAAAGATAGTGCATCGCCCGCCACAGCGGCAATGATCACGGTTGCATCTTTGCATTTAAGGATGCGTCCTACGAAGCAATACCGTGGACGTTAAATGTTCTAAGGCTGAGAGTCAGTGCAAAAACGTCTTACGTGACACCTCGCCTGTGGACGACAAAAAAAACATTCATTTGACAGCGCACACAATAGCTAGCTGGACTGTGCCCACATTATATAACCAGCTGTTGTGGTGCAGATTATAAACGCGTGAAAATATATTGTGATAACAGTTGTCATTTACAGTAGGCATGATATCTGCTCATGCATATATATATATATATATATCTCGATTGTATTATACCAAAAGTATGAAATATAGAAGAAAAAAATAACCGGTTGTGGGAGCAACTACCGATATTCGCTGAGGATTCCAAGCATTTGTAACTATAGTATTTATTAAAGTCCCTGGTGTCCGTCCGTCGGTCCGACAATGACTTCCGTTTCTTTCGGGTGTCAATTTCGGATCATTTGTAATTATTACATTACTGAACACTTTTTCGACCTGATGACATTTGTAACAACATTGTATTCTGTAGGAAACCATGTCGACACTGGGCTTATGAATCTAAATATAATTATCAATGTTCCTTCGAACTGTAGTTTCTTGCATTTCCAATGGCCAAAATCAGCGAACCTAATAGGGCGATACACACCGATCGTCATTTCCTACCTAATATATTCTTCTGTATAACGATGACTGTATTTTGTCCTGTTTCAGGCGGGCCTAGTTGCCAACGATGCGATTGGGGGTCCAATAGCTCCCCGGCATCCGTTCGTTGTGCTTGCCCATGTCCTGCCCAAGGCGGCCTGCCTATTCTATTACTTGTTCTGTAATATGTTCAACGACTCGTTCGTCACCAACTTCGTCCTTCTGCTGTTCCTAATTGCCACAGACTTCTGGATCACGAAAAACATCTCTGGTAACAAAGAACTGTAACGGGCGGCTATGTTTGTCGTTTTGCTGAGATTCATCCACTGCGAATAGCTACGCATCTCCACTTTTCCCGTTAGCTCCCATTAGCCGACCTTCGTTGATAATCAGGCTGTAGGACTAAACGAACCGGGCTTGAGTTTCGTGCGTTATTTATCTTGCTTGTCGACTCATCCCCCACGCCGACAGTGGGAGCTTCCAGCTTTACACTACATTTAACATCAACACGTATACGTAGCTAAGAGCACAATTTGCTGTATGTACACGCTTGATGAACTGATCAAGGCATTCTCTGTGGCGATTTTCACTGTGTTCTCTCGACAGGTCGTATCCTCGTTGGTTTACGATGGTGGAGTATCGTTGATCCGGCCACGGGTGACTCCCAGTGGGTCTTCGAGAAGGCGCCCGAGAGTCGACCTTTTGACAAGGGCGAGGCTGGCATGTTCTGGACGGCCCTACTCGCTATGCCGGCCGCGTGGGGCTTCTTTGCCTTTACTGCGTTCCTCACTTTAAATTTTCAGTGGCTAACGGTGATCGTCGTGGCGATATCGCTGAGCACGTCGAACGCTTACGGATACATTCGCTGCCGTCTGGGTTCTGACAAAAGCATCAAGGGAGCTGCATCGTCATGGCTAGGAATGCAGATGTTCAAGAATATGTTCCGCAGGGGCGGACAGCCCGCGCAGGCGCCACCGGCTTATAACGCCCCCACAGGAGGTTCCAACATCTGAATCACCTCACAGTGAACCGAACGATGAAACTAAATGAACCTATTGATTCCACCAGCTTCTTCATCTCGGAGGGGTCGAGCTGTTTGAGTCCACTTGAGAGCGCAGCTCGTGAGCTATACGCCGAGTTTGTCCGTTTGGACATTTAGAGTCAAGGTTGGGAAGTGAAGCGAAGTCGTCAGGTGAACTGGACATAAGCACATCCTAGTCAGGGGACCTGGTGAAGGGTTCAAGAATTGCATATTACGAAACAGAAAAAAAAGCCCATAGCACGACTATGGATTCACGATTTTATCGGCTGCTGCTGTTGCTGCAGCAGTCGGAGATTCGAATTTTCGGAATGTGGACCTTACGAATGTACCATCAAAATGGAGAAGATGTATAAATTATGTGTTATTCTAAAAGAAAAAAAAAACCATTAATGCTTAATAATTATTATATATTAAAGTGACTCAAACATGATGAAGAGTGCAACTGTGTATATCAACTAATGTTATTATGTCGGACATTGAACACTGACACGGTCTGTGCTAGCGGACTTTCCCAATTGTCCAATTTATGGTATCACTGTGTGTACTGCCGACTTGATCAAGGAGTAGAATGAATTATTTATAAACAATAAATAAGCAAAGAAACGTGCAACATACGCGACAATCTGTAAGTGTATAAATTCCAAAATATCCCAAAACTGCTCGCATATAGAAATCGATCTGCTCACGGCATAAGCCGGTGTGGAGTCATCGGTACATGTTTCAACATAATCGGCGAAAATCACTTTGGCACACCGTGATCGCCCAGCGTGTTGTAGAGACAGCGGAGATTGTCACCCGGCGCTGACGAAATCACCGATTTCGCTATCTGCCGCCGACACACCTGTTTCCGTCTGTAGCTGAAAGGACTACCGGGAAACAACTGGGAGCAGTTCAGTGGTGAGGGATAATCGAGCGAGAATGACGGGTACATGCTTCGATAGGTAGTATGTGGTCTGCTGAATAAAGTCAATTGTGGGAAATCAACTGTGATTTATTTCGGTTAAGCTCCCAGCTGTGTTGCTATGGTTATTGAGATTATTTATTTGCTAGGCACGTGTATATCAAATAGGCAGTTCGTTTTAGTGAATTTATTTTTCATTGTTATCAAACGTACGCTTTCGATCAGCGCACACTGAGTGTTGAGCTAAACAGAATTGATACCCGTGGGGCTAGGTAACGTTGAACCGCCAATGTAAACCACTCACCCGTTCCAAAACTTTTTCTCTACAGCTGAACCGCACTGCATTCCCTCTATGATTGGCCTCGGTGCCGCTATGCAGCAGCTAGGAAAGAGCAGAGCCATCCTGCCTTCAACAACGATTGATTTAATAACATGTACAATAATCGATATTCGAAAGTAATTGTAGTTTCATGTATACACACGACCCCTGCTCAGCAGAGGCTCATCCCATAGCTAAGCTAATAAAGCGGTCTTTAGGCGAGTGCCTATAGATGGGTGCACATTATGGATCCTGCAAGTCCGCATTTTGCTCCGTTGTAAAACGTAGTGCTTGCCGACAACGGTGTACAACGTCCAACGACGACGAAACCAGCTGTTGCCGCTTGTCATTGAAAATAGCGCTCGCACCACCCGAAGACAAACAGTGTCGACTAGGGATCGCTAAAAACGTGCAAGATATACGAGGGATAGATAACGTTAAACAGAGACATGGATGCATGTAAGAGCTACGTTAACAAAATGTCATGAATCTCTGCAAGGAATGCTCTACCACAATATAAAGACGAATCGATATGTCCCAGCCTTCAAACACAGCCGGTCAAGGCAGGATAGGTTATTTGGATCCTGCTTCTGAACTTGACCGTTCAATAAGAATAGTATTGTAATCATATAAGCTTCGCCAAATGTAATTACGCCGATTTCGAGGCAACGTCGCTGCTGTGTTTTGGCCAATGGTTACCTTTAGCTGACCCGAAACTCGGCTAGACCATGAGTGACCATAACATAGAAGGCAGACCACGTATACTGCTCTTTTTGTGGGAAATGGGTGTGCTTCTTTTTACATATTTGTGTTGTGAGGTTAAAACGGTGCACCACCTCTTAGTGCATTTGGCCTCTTTCGAAGGAGCCTTGGGTGGATCGACACACCCGTGAGTCTTGTCGCCATTACTGCCAGCTTCAGCTCCCGATCTTAATTTTTCGCGTCGTTCCTGCGCGCGCTTCTCTCGAGGACTAGAACTTGAGACAAACCTGCCAAATTATTAATATTATTAATAATAATAGTTGATTAGTTAAAACTTCATAAATATTTTATTATGCATTCGTTATATACATATTATAAAAATCTTCCTGGGACCCGACCATTCATAGAAGGTTGTGTAGTTGTAACGTTGACAAAGTTGTATACGGCCAAGTTCGGCTCTTCATGGCCTGAGAGCAAAACTCCGTGCACTGTGTTTTTCCAGCTGACCCTCAGCTGTTCCTCTGTCTAGCAGGTCTCAGCTCATAACCTTATAGGTATTACTATGAGGACCTGTCGGGGCCAGCCTTACTTACTCGTACCTGGCAACAATCTTCAGATAAAGAAAGATAACAAAGAACTACAAAGATTCTCCGCGTCTGACAGGCACGTGAGCTCGCGTTTTCTGTTTCTCATGAGCAGTTTTAGCTTATTATTATTATTATATATACGTAGCTCAAAGCCTGAACTCAAGCTCACGCGCAGATATTGCCAGCTCAATGACGTAATTATAAATTACTTTGTTACTATTATTATTAAGATCGCTTTTATTATTCCTAATTTAATTTCAGTCTTAAAGACGCATATAACTAAAATCACAAGCAGATCTAGCTCATAATTGATCTACTCAAAGATAGTTTAATTACACTATTTACTTTTTTGCTTTTTGCAGTCTTGCTACAAAAGGTAAAAGTATACGCCAAACGTAATAATGGTGTTAGAAATAATTCCTGTTATCTCAAACGCCATTCTTGTCAAAGGAGCACGCGTGCTACATGTATATGGCCAGTAGTGTAAGCGTCTATGAGATAGCGCAATGTACCAATTGTATGCAAGACGAACACGGCGAATGTAATGCAGGTCACAACAGCAGGAATGGACGGTCTGATCTAGGCTTCCATTGTCTCGATACGTCAAGTCTCGATCATCAATGACTGGGGCGGCACTCTCCTTGATCGAAGCATGTTCATTGTCCTTCACCTCATGCTCATTCTCGTACTGGGTACCGATAGGCCCGTCTTCGGCAATACCCACCTCGCTGTGAGTACCTGCTCGGCGGAAAGTTGCAAGGTACTGGTCGTGGAGACGGTCGATAGTAGCGAGATGCGCTGCTAAATCGCACCATGAACTGCTCACTGGGCCGGTGGAGGGGCTCCACCCGGGGCCGTCCACCCAGCAATAACGGACCACGCCACTCACTCCGTGCTGAGGAGGAACGAAAAGTATATTCTGTTGACAGTGATGATTTAGTCTAGCATATATATATATATATATATATATATATATACATTAAGGTACGGCATTATATATATACACACGTAATGCTGTACCTTAATACATTTACTTCATCTCACCATCTGCCCCCTATCATTTCCTTCTCGCGTGACATTTAATTAATGGCTGTTATCAAGCTGCGTTGAATTGAGTATAACTGCTGAAGAGTTCGTTTACCTAATGCTACGAAATTTTGTTGATCCGTTTACCTAATGCTACGAAATTTTGTTTTGTTGATGATCTAAGCATAGCACTCTCACTAAGCTGGAACTGAGTTGAATATGGCTTCTATTAAGCTGAATCGCCCCGCGTTCTCGGCATCGCAACATCACGATAGTTCGCCGGTTATGATCGCCGATAGCCGTGACAAGCGTTTCATAGTAATTTGTGATACGTTTTTTTAATAACACAACACCTTTATTTCTAACTATATTCTATCACATGAATATTTTCGAAAGTAACTCTACTACACTGACAGATTTTCCTGCTGATGGTGTAACAAGGTTATCTGCTTAATCATTCACTAATCGTCAACCAATTAGTTGTTAGAATAGCCTCCAGTGATGAGCCCAATAGTCAGTCATGTCTACTCAACCTGCGGGTTCCACTCTTGTCGAGATGCATCATCTAGGAATTGGTGCCTGTCAAAATCGCCGGCCAGCGAGTCATCGTCTTTGAGCTGTCGCAAAACTATACTCGATAGTGCGCGACCAAAAGATTCGCTGTGTTTCCTGGGGCCGAAACTTCTCGCTGATCCAAACGAATGAAGAGATGTCGAGGAGCTCGATGACGAAGATGACAGCATGCCCCTATCAAAGTCGTTCCTTAAACACCTTGAAGGCGATGTCTCACAATGCTCGTCGCTATAACTGACGCCGGGTGGTTGCTCGCCAAGATCCCGTACATCCATTGTCATTGCTGGGCTAGACGCCACCTGTCAAGGTAAACAGGACTACGATAGTTTCAAGCTTCTTCGAAGTTGGAATAGAACACAGCTTCGCTTACTTACACTGGTGACTAGCCGGATTAGCGTTAGAGTTCGATTCTAGATAAAGAAACTTTCAGTTATGGGCACGCTCGGCAAAGAACAGGCAAGTGGGACGAAGGCCCCTGAGGAGAATTCATTTAGACAAAGTGTGTACTGGCCAACATTGGCTACCTGAGAGGCTTGAAAGCTCCGACGGTGGACGCAGCTCATTTCTGTCCCCGATACACCTCCTTGGACTCTCGAACAGAGCAGTTGAGTAGTAATCGAACGCTGAAAATAGGCGCGAATTAGCTTCGTTTGCGCCGCTACACAACACGCAACAGGAATTTCGAAGAGCCGTCCGTGTTTAGGTCGCAGACAGAAGTGGGCCTGGACGGACGAGTTATTCTCGAGGATCGAACTCTACTTTGCCGACTCTCAGAATACTACAGTGCCACTACAGGGAAAACTAAACCCCTCTCTGTGGTCGAAGAGATGAGAAAAGTGGTGTCTAGCCCAGTTATTGGACATCGTAACCCAATAACCCAGACACAGCGCTGCGGAAGAGCCGTCCAATTCGTGTAAACGTACCTTCCTTGTCACTGTGCCCGGAGATAGGTGGCACGGTCGAAGGGGCCGATAATAAGCAGAAAAAAAGAGGCTTCTGCTTTGGCGACTGCATAGAGATGGCGTCGACTGCGCGGATACTTTTGCTGCAAATATACATTTTCGTGCATTACCATTATTATTATTTATTGCAGCTCCTTTAATAAACTAATAAATCTTTACCTTTACCTTACCTTCGACAGCGGTATCTGTCTCCAAACATTATAGTAGTCCTACTAATAACTGCATTTTATTTGTATTCACGAGCGATATTTGCTTCTACTTTTCGATATTTCCTAAAGGGTCCCGGGTTTTCCACACCCCGTGTTGACTAATAATATACTATGTTGTAAATCGGCTCGAGTCGACATGCATAGACACATCGGTCTTAGCCTCTTGTCCGTCCGACCTGTTAGGTTTATTGGGCGAGCATGTCGTTATATTGGTGTATTTCAATCGTGTTGTCACTTTCGTTTATTCTGGAGGCTCCCGCGAGTATGAGTCTGTCTTCAAGCACAGGAGGTTAGGCAACATATAGTAATACAAGTGGTTAATTTCCTCGAAGGATCCTACCACAGGCTCATCCGCACCACCGGGGACAAACCGGGGAGGATCCGTCCTTCTGCAGCGTCTTTCTCTTCTTGTGAAGTGGAGCAATCCCATTGCCGAGGCCCGAGGCCGAGACGATTATATAATTATTGTATATTTCAAGACACACACATTTGAAATAATATCATGCCTAAACCTAAGAGCTGAGGCCTGTCAGATGGGGGAACAGCTGAGGGTCAGCTCTAAAAAAACAGTAATACAAGTGGTGGGTTTTTAAATTACTTATATAAAGGCATGATATTATTTCAAATGATTGTGTGTCTTGAAATATACAGTAATTATATAATCGCCTCGGCCTCGGGCCTCGCCAATGGGATTGCTCCACTTCACAACAAGGGAAAGACGCTGCAGAAGTACGGATCCTCCCCGGTTTGTCCCCTGTGGCGCGAATGAGCCTGTGGTAGGCTCCTTCGAGGAAATTAGCACTCAGGGGCCTTGGTCACTAAGGGCTTCGAAGGCAATAGTGGAAAGGAGGTGATTTATCTATAGGTCGGCGTACTTCTGTGCTTGTCCTTCCCCGCACGGGATACCGCGTAACCTGGAGTGGTTGCACAATGGTTGACATAAGAGGATGCTCTAGAAATTGTATGCGGGAATTGTAAAGAGTGTGCATTGAGTTCCGGCGAAATTAGATTCAGTCAGAGAGGCAGAGAGCAGGTTCGAGCCGTTCGATAACCCCAGGGGTTGTTCTTTGCATGAACTACCTCACTGATCGTCTCCGTTCGTTTCATTCCTCCGAGTTTAGCATATATCGCTGCACCATCCCTTACCGTTAACTCAGATCCTGCGGAAGCAGCGCCCCCGGCGGACACCTCGAAAGGTATCACGGACGCCGCGTCTCGCTGGATGAGGGCCCTTTCCCATTGCGTGCGCGAATAAAGTTAGGCAGCACAACGGCGCGCCGAGCTCGCTCCTCCTACACTCGATCTGTGCTCGAATCGGAACACACACCAAGTGGCTAGTTCGCACTGCAACCACTGATAATATAGTGTGCTATGCACCTATATCTGCCTGGTGTATCATCAACGTTCTCCGGAATAGCGGCACACTGACAGTATCCTGTATACAGAAACTCTCCTCTTTGCATCTGCTTGGATAGAGATTTCACTAAACCTTACACTAGTCAGCTCCAACTTGGTTAGACGACGATTTGTTATATCATCGAGAGGATATTCCTTCTTTGAACAAGAACAACGTGTTCAGGAACGCCGAACCGTGATACACTATCAAGTTAACGATAACAACGTCGTTTTGGACTACGGAAACATTATTGTTTGTCCCGTACTAAATATTGACAGGCATTAGAAGGAACATTCAACGCTGTTAGTACTTTACAGAAAAAACATAAAGGATATTCGACGATATTTCTTAGAGTGTGCTAAGCGTATTCAATCGTGTGGTTGGCGTCTACCTGCTGGTTTCATCGTGGAAAACAGTCCAAAGGGAGAGTGACTCTGATACGTTTACTGGCGAACTTGTATAGTGGCTATTGAGAAGGAAAATTTCCGCCCTTCAGATCAAAGAGAATAATGCCTCTGCTCGTACTGTTTCTGTTGTGCTGCTGTATGATGTGCATCGAATGTGTAAACGAAATCCATGAACGTTGCCACCCTGACCCAAATGCTCCGCCTCCTTCTAATTAAGGAGGCCTTACAGATAGAAGTGTCTGGGTCATTGGCCAACAGCAACTCAACTGCTGTCGTCGATGGAGCCGGCACCGTTTCAAAGCCAGCGGCCCGAAATACCCAACGGCACACTCGACGCTCTGCCATGGGTCATAAACACATTGATGAGCCTTGAACCGGCAGAAGTTCATCGTTCGAGGGTGTCTACAGTTCGACAACGATATCCTCTCAACGTTCCGGGATGAGAAAGACAGAGAGCCCGTTGTACACCTGATTACTTTGACCACTACAACAGAACGTGTACCGTGGAATAGTTGCAGTGCAAGATTGTCGTAAATACGTTGACAGCTGTATTTAACCGAATACATATTGTTAATAGAGTTCAATTCGATATTGACAAATTGTCTCAAGAAGCTCGTAGAATTACTGGTATCTCTGTTCCAAGTATGGAACCATGAGCGCAGTAGCCCGTCTTGGAGTATCTCGAGAAGGTACTATAAAGGTCACCCAACCTAGAATCAAGCCATTCTTGAAGGATTAGAGATCGCTATTTTGCAGCGCTAGCTGGCTCATTAACTTCTCGCGGATGAAGCGAGTCCAATGGCAGGATCTTAACTATCGAGAGAAAGGTTCTATAGTCATATTCGTATTCGACTTTCCTCAGCGTCGCTGTAGCCGGTGGTGTACCCATGTGGAAGAAAACCTTCCTTGCCACAATTTTTCCCATGGTCGAGTAGTTTATTCATCATATATGTAGCAGATTTTAGCAAAATATTTAGTATCGGTTTAAAGATAATAAGGTTCGAGCAATGTTAAGGCTTTGGAACTTCGAGATAAGTGGGCCAAAATTTCATGTGTTGGCTTATTCCACTAGAACGAGTTGATGGGCGTATTACGAAATATGATCAGCTCGAAACGCAATAGTTTCTTCAAATACATTGAGCTCTGTTTATTTATAGTGCAATCAGCATTTGAATCACTCCCCTATTACTGTTTATGTATATAAAAGACAAAAACAAGCTAAGCACTCGTTAGTGCATCTTAATAAGCCAGAAAAATCGAAAAGAACGCTAATACTATTTGAGGGGGTTATGTGCACATTAGGTGATCCATGATTGTGAGTTCTTCCGATTGTCGAACAGCAAAACATATTCAGAAATCGCCTTTCAAACGCAAATTTTAGCCAACTATGATGTATCTCGCTGGTCGTCTGTTTTTTTTCAAATTCGAACCATGTACTAAGATAGAGTAATATATATCAAACGTGTGTGTTGTTTATTCAAACATACAGGAATTATTTCTAGGGCTTATGGGGGGGATTAGCTGGGACCGGGGCTGAGGCCGACATTGTCCCGAGGAAGGCGATGGCATTGTCTCTCGGAGAGAGTAATTATTATGTGTATTATTCTTATTAAGTAATTATGTGTGATGATTAGCACGCACACACCCATATGTCAATCGATATATAAATAAAGTCTGTGCACTCGATTTAACGAAACTTGCAAATGTGTAATATTTTATAATTCAGTGAATGAAGGTTTACGTACAAGAGCGAGCTTAGGTAGTTATCGGGAGGTCCGGTGGCGTGCTGTGTTCGAGTGTGCCTTGCAACCGGAGGAGACACGTAAGTGCACGAGTTTGACCCCCAACGTTGCACGTTTGCATACTTGGGGGTCCGTCTTATGAAGGACCGCAGAAAGCAATTCCGTGCACTTGAAATGTTGGCTGAAAGACGTTAAATATCAGCCCGAAAGCATTCGGTAGTTATCAACTTATTAACATATAATCATATCAGCATATTATATATGCCATTATTAAGGCGTCTGTATATATATATACGGTCTTAGTAATTAGGTAAGAAAATAGTGTCCAACTCCGCGCTTAAATAGCCGGGCCATAGTCTAATAATAACAATAGAATCAGTCAGTCTCGGATCAACGAGCCCGTCCTCCACAATATGTACACAAACATGTATCATTATGGGTACCTTGGAGTTGAACGTTGTTAAATGCTAACTGTGAGTCAGCCCGGAAATTTTACTTCGCTAATTAACCACCGCCTTCAGCTTCGAATAATTTTCACCATTCGAGCTAATTTGCACAGCGGTGCAACAAATATAATTCTACTCTTCTTCTAGTTGAGGTTTACATGAACGATAATCGACTTGTTACATTTTCCCATTCTGCCATCGTGCGATGTGATAAATTGGCCAACCTCAACATGCATTAACTATTATTTGTGTACCCATTGCACAAGCTAAATCCTCAGTAGCTAACATTTTGTTCACAGCTAAACGTGCACCCCTATACTTGCTGCTTACCAGGTCATTTGCTATGCAAAAACATGAGTCGCCTTGCTGTTGGTTTGATGTGTCAATCTTTCTAATCTGCCTACTACCGAACAACCCTGATAGAACATCAAACATGTGTCGATGGCAAACGAGCACGCTATAATCGTCATCTATATCATTAGTACGCGCAGGGTACTAATGATGCTTAAACTATTCCAGCTATGTAGATTCACAGTTTTTATGTGAATGACCCAGCAGACGTTGAAGGGTCTAGAAGGTTAGTGGCTACAGCGATTTCATTAGTGTTCCCTGTTCATCCCGAGACGAAGGAGTTCCCCGAGCGCCGCGCGAACCCCACTTTTTCGTTTTATGTTCGCAATGCGTTGCCGCCTCGCCTACACAATTCTCCATGACAACTCCATCGCGTTCGCGTTCATGAGACGAAGCAGATACGCTGCCAACCCCCAGCTTTGCTTTGCCCTCAGGAGTATAAGCCCGGCTTGCTCGCAGCGGGGGAGAGAGTCGTCCTCGTCGAGGGCGACTACGATAAGACACTCTGAGCGGGGCAGAATTGCACGTTGTTGTTGTCACGCGCAGCGTTAGACCACGACCCGCGCTACCGCAGTAACAAGTGATGTGCTGGAGGAGCGAAAACATTTCATGCTCTGAGACGTTACCCCATGGACAGCAAAATCTATTGTTGCTGTGATTGTTTTTGTTGTCGTCGTGGCCCCCGCCGCAACTCTGGAACATTGCGGAGTCGTTGCTCGAACGCAAATTACTTTGCATCTTTCTTACGGGTGGTGTTAGCGCTGTCGTTATTGTTGTTGTAGTGTTCATTGCCGTGAAATGGAAAGAATAAAAATTGCCTCGTTCTAGCCATCCAGGGGGGGCTGTTGCCGATTTCGTGCGGTACGCCGAGGTGAGATGGTTAGTACGTTGGAAAACAACGAGTTGTATCGCAGATCCTTTGTCTAGTATTTTCATCTGGGACAGATCTTATTTCCGAGCATATTTATTACTTGTATTTCGTTATTTTTGTTTCGGACGATTCTTGATGAGGCACAAGATACAGGGCAGTATTATTATTATTGTATGAAAATGTCAATACATATCAGGAGCCCTTGCTATGTTACGGGACGTTCGAACTCATCACGACTCAAGTCCAAAGTCTAGCACATATATGTATGCGCCATGCGTAAGGAGATCAACCAGCGGTAGTTGGATGGAGCAGACTGCAATAACCGAACATCTCCATTGTGACTTGGAATGAAAAATCATGGTCTATGCATAAAGCGTCGACGGGGACTCCCACCACAGTAGGAGCGTTCGTCTTTTGAATAAGCTAAAGCTATAATTCAGTAGACCTCTCGACAGTATATCAAAGAAAATCCATATGAGCAGCCCGATAGAACAGATATTCTTATCGGCTCAGCTGAACTTGGTCAAGCTCAACCGATGGCCATTGGCAAGAAAAGTAATTTCCGCCGCCGCCGCCGCCGTTGCGGCCTATTTCAATCTAACAGCTGTGCCCATAGGCTGCAGTTTCACTATTGTGCGCAGATCTGAACCGATCCAGCCGGTTTCACATTCAACGATGTTGGAGAGAGGCGTCATGTTGGGAAGAATAACCAGCTGACAACCTTGCTCCCTTCTATACAATGGTGAGTACGGCCGTAAACATCAGATCGAGATAGAGAAATAAGCGCGTTTGTACGTTTGTAATAATAATAATATCCATTAAAATATAAACGCAATAGTTGTTATTCAAATGATCTCGGATAGAAGTCGTTCCCGCCTGAAAGTATAAGGTCTCATCGATTTTTTCGTAAAAATAAAGTACTACAATGTTTACACTACAAAGGGATAACTCGCCCATCTAATAGCGCTATTGTACACAGATGCGGCTATGCGACGAATACAGTGATTATACCCCCCCTATCTTGGGACACACCATCAAATCTATCACAGTGTTCTATTTTGTGTACCCCGTGCCCTGTGTATGATTATTTTCATAAATTCGCTGTTGTTCATCACTTCTAACACGCCACATCTTTCGAATTCGAAAAAAATGGAAATCCAACTATGCTGTGCAATCGTATCCCGCTCCACGTTCGCTATAGGGATTCCTCGCTGTTCTTACTCGCGGCCTTCAGCATGCAAAGGTTCCCAGCTGCTCGAGGCGGTTTTCTTCTACACATGGATTACAATGCCTTCCCAACTGCCTACGCATACGTCTCTCTATGCGCAACTTGAGGTCGTCAGTGATCGCGGCCGAGTCCACAGGGATCTTGATGTGAATAACTCCGTTCGGCGAGGGTTTGCATTGAATAGAATTGCCTTGCATAACACCAAGACAAACTTCTATCGAAAGCTTGGACGTATTTCGACAGATACAGGCTTGATGCACAAGGGGATGTATTAACACCGTTTCGTTCGGTAAACGAAACATGTGCATAAACATCAAAATAAATATGCATGTTTATGTTTTATGTTATATGCAATATACACATTTTGCTGGGTACATTTACACGAATGTACGTATGTTAGGATCATGCAGCATGGCTATTATCTATAAGTCGCACTGTAATAATACTTACAAATAAGTTCATATTATCTGTAAAATTACTCAGATACAAAATCTGTTCTTATTATCTGTAAAATTACTCAGATACAACATCTGCAAAGATAGATAGGATATAAACGAAGGCCGATCTTGGTTGCGTGCATTGTATAGCAGAGGGGAACCGTCTGCTCTCTTTTTTTGAGCTCAGCTAGAACCAACCACACTCATACATGCACATACGTACCATGCACGCAGCAGGTTAAGCGCACAAGAGAGCAACGCAATTGGCTGTAGAGTCCTGCAGGGAAGCATGCGTGTCTCGGCTGGCTGTTGCAGTTCGTACCCCACCATCCCCCGCTGCCAAGCCCTTCAGAACCTCTCCGTGCAACTTCTCGCGTGCGCCCCTAACATGCATGTCTGGTGCCATCAGCCACGCGACCACTGCCGACGGAGCCTCTGGCCGTGAGTCACTGCCACTCAGCTTGGTCGGGAACGAGCCGATCAGGTCCCATTCCAACGGAGTCTCGGCTCGCTACAGGGTCTGCTGGCGGCTGATGTATAATACGTCTCTCTCGCTCTCTCTCTCTCTCTCTCTCGATTTCACTCTCCATATTTTCTTAGGAGATCGAGATACCGATTATTTCAGTAATGATGCTTGATGCCTGCTAGTGGTAACGCAGTCGAAGGTCATGCAAAGGAGAAACAGATTCGATCCTGGCAACGATGGCGGCGGCTACGACTAAACCTGAGGTTACAGCGTGGCCCTCGTCACTCACGCTAGCTGGAGATGTTGCCAATCGGACAGCGGCGTAGCGAAACAAGCAGTAAATGGAAGCAGCCCAAAATGGTTACAGACCGAGCCGGTTCCCAGAAGTAAAGGACTCCGGATCGAGGTCGTTCAAAATAGGGCATACTGCCGAAGCCGGAAAAGCTGGTAGTACGAGTACTATGGTCTATGATGAGCTTCTGATATAATGCCACTACTATGGTGGACAGGTGACTATTTGCAGGGCTAGGTCTTGCAACAATCAACTGATGGCAAGGGACACTATTCGGTCCTGTGTAGTTTTTGTTAAATACGTTGAAATAAGCGCGTTTTCGTTACGGTAATTCCATTTTGGCGCCTTTGTTTTATGCGCATTTACAATGAACCCAGAAACGACACCCACTCACTTCGACATGACCAGAAAAGGATCGTAATCCAACGTTTGCAATCTGCCATCATTCCATTGCCGCTTGGTGCCGCTGTAAGTCAGAATTCAATAAGCTTCGCCTTCACATCTCTGCATGGTCTATGGACGTAGTGATTTTTTAAAACACCTACGGTCTCTTACCAAAGAATCGAATAACTGCTCTGCCCATGCAACAGCATAGAGAAAATGTCTATGGCGTATATGTGATACGTTTTACACCCGATAGATAGCCGTAAATCTAACTTAGGTACGACTTGTTGCAAAATGTTCTTGTTCACGTAGGTCTTGTGAATCTCAGACGAACTGGGAGAGCGAAGGACAAGCCATTTCGGTCGGGATGGATTTCTATTTTATGATAGAACTGGTGCTTAGCACACTCTGTAGCATTGGACATTTGTATTGTCGAGAGGCTCGGTGTCGACGGTCCGACTCGGTGTCCACCGAGTATGCCGACTAGTGCCAAGGACAATCATATTTTACCACAAGCAGATTTTGCTAAATAACCGAGTTTATATGAAACATGTGCTATATATATTCAATATATTCGTATGGTGAGCAAGTATTCATGCGTGCGCCTACAACAAACTGTTTTTCAGTGAAAGTTGTTTTTATTGTTCTGAAAGTTTTTTTTATTTTACTACAAGTTCTTTTTTTTCGCACATGTCCAGTGTCTTCAATGGATCCCAGGGGTCACCTAGTTTGGTATTGACAAGAATTTACCTCGGATAGAAAATAGAGGTAAATTCTTGTCAATACCAAACTAGATCAATTGAATTTCAATTAAGCCTACTATCGGTGACAAAATCTCTGACTGAAGAGCTACCGAATCGATCAGGGTTTTACAAAATAAAGAAATTCACTTGAGCAAGCACAAATTAAGATAGTGAGCCCCGTCGGTGAAATTGTTATCCGACACACGTTCTAAACATCAGAATGTCATCATCTCAATTTGAAATAAATGAATCACCAAACCCGGTCGACACAAGAAAGTATTGAAATATCCCGATATTGACTGTAATGTCCTGTAGTAATTTGGCACTAATATTTGTAGGGTAGCCGCTGTTAGTTTACTTTAGCGATCACTCCGTCGAACCGCCCAATGCATCGATCGCTCGCCTCGGTATGCCATCGCCAGGCGATGTGCCATTATGTGTTGAAGAACTTCGCCTATTACGGCACCAGTGTAACGTAAATCTACAATCGTGTGAATGATTCTGCTAAGCAATAAAATAAAAGAAAACGCAAAAAAACTCTAAATAAACGTATTCGAAATATCATCTCAGAGTATTTCACTCACTCTGAGCTGCATTTCGCTTGATGTTCCGACACCTGTGAACTTCAAGGGACGGGATCCTTCTGACAAACTCCGAAAACGTGTGGCACAGGTGGGCAAAATCGTTTAAGCAAAACAATTGCTGAAGGTAAAACAGTTAGCTCATTGCTGAGTTTCTGAGCCTCCACTAAGTTATCGTCCCTCAATCGTCAGCGAGGCTACGCTGCCGCTAGATTTAATCAAAACATACAATGTTTTTTTAATGGAATTTAGATCTTATCGATTGTAAGCGAGGGTATTTGGCTTGGCCCAAAGGCTCCTGTTACTATTTCAATACCACTCTAACCGCGCAGCTGGGAGTGGTTTAACATTCGAGAATCTAAGATAGTACCACTTCTCCTTTTAGCGAGAGTGGCAGTAGTCGAGAGAGACACAGCAGGGACAAGAGTAGTCTGAAGAAGCGTGTTGTGTGAGTGCGCACCTGCAGAAGGGGAAATTAATTAAATAAACTGTCGCGTGAGACTGTGCGTCTTCCTTTCTTACTATCATCCCACTACCGCGAGGCGTTCCCGACATAATATACAATCCAAGGAAATAGGTGTTGCAATAAAGCAGTAGATACTGTTTTGGTTGGCTCTATTGAGTGAATAGTGTAAATGTACTCGGTGGCATTTGTATTTATTTCATTCCAACCACTGTTGTCGTTGTTGTTAAGGTATTGGGAGAGAAAATGTTTCGAGTCAGCAGAGATTGTACACCAACTGTATATGTATCAAAACAAACTGACAATGGTCGTCGTCCAGGTTAAATGCCGCTCATGCCCTATCACAGGCGCAAGGACTTGGTCTGGAATGGTACTGTAGCTGATAGTCTTTTTACGTCAATCTGGCGTCAAACGCGATGACGACCAGCCAGGTGATTACAGCACAGAAGAATAAGGTATGAGAATACGCTGTGTATCCTTAATTCTTCATCCTCTGCTCTTTGACCTATGAGATGTTATACAAGTAAAAGCCTCTCGACACCCAGAGCAGGTCTCTCACTTAGCTGTTTTAGGGGGCAATGTGCCGTATGTAGTGGGGACAAACAACACTATTTGGCAAAGAGCGGTAGTAGGCTCCTTACAGTAGACGATATGATACGTTAACATGATAAACATGTTTATGCGTCCCAACCGCAACTTTGAACACATAACATAAAGTAAGATTCCTAACGTCACAGTTTATCATTACAATTCAAGTGCAATCCTAAAACTCTTTAGCCGGTTTCAAAGAGTTAAATAGAAAAACAACTATTTGTTATAATAATAATACTAATAATATTCGGCTGACCCAAAAAATGACACTCCTATCGTCTTGCGCTGTATTCTTATTATTGGTCGGTTTGAATTTAAATTTGGCGGGCAGTAACATAACAATTAGTAAGTAGGCGGCACGAACGCCGCCTGCATTCGGCTTCGAGGCGCATACCTCTAACTCATACTAGAAAATCCTTGTTTTAACTCACTTAGTTTAGCCACATTGAAATTTATATGTGTGCCATTTTTTTGGGTCAGCCTAATAACTAGTACTAATAATAAAATAAACTTCCTTCATTTCACTAAACGAAAATTACTGTTATAATCAAAATAATTCTACTAAAAGAATTGTCTCCTACTCTCATCCCCGGCTTACTGTAATTGTTCAAGCCCTCGTCTCCGTCTTACTTATATCCACAGCGTTCGGCCGACCGACCAACCGCCCGCCATAACATGGGGAAAACAAGCCCGGTACAAATGCATTCATCGAACGCGTGCTGTTAATCCGTGCCCGGTGCCTCGACTACGCTGTGCCAACTACCGTAGGGGCGCTCCTGTTGTTGACGAGCTGCTCCGTGTGTTCGACTATATTCTGTTTGCTACTGACCGCCGTCGCCGCCGCCGCCGCTTCTCTTCGATGTTTATAGCCTTCACCCTCTCCATCCGTCTGTCTGTCTTCACTGATGCCGTGTGTGGAGGTGGCTGGTTGGCTGGCTGGTGTGTGGTTTTCGCAGTTGTTCTTACCACTGCCTGTGTTGTCGTAGGGGAATAATGTGATGTGATTGTGGTACCGTAGACATTCTGCGATTGAGTAGCGTTCGATCTTTGTGTGTGTTTTTTGTTTTTGAATACACGGTACTGTTTACCTAACAGCGACAATCAGCAGATATAAGCCGAACATACAACAAGCTGTTCTAAACCCGGCAAGCGAATATCAACAAAGTGGGTTGGGTTAGGTGTCTTGGCCGCCGTACGGTCGTCTCTCTACGTCTTCTTCGTGGGGTATGTGGCCGATTTCAACGATACTTGCTACGAAATATAGTGGACAACGAGTTGACGATGGCTTTTCCGCCTCTGGAACCTAATCTACATTGTGTCGAATCGTTAGAGTTGTTGCTACATGCACAGGGGAGAAAGCCGTGTGGCCGTGTGCAGAAGACATAAGTGCCGTGAATAATTTGTGAATGTTGCTGATTTTGTGAGCCCATTTTTAAATCACGTTGACATTTATTGCTACATTTCATCTAGGGTCGTTTTCGAATACATTTGAAATCAGGTGCATTCAATACTCTACGGGAAATCGTACTGTCGCGAAGGGGACGGCGTACCCTGTGTACTTTTTGAATGATGCTACCCTCGTTTGACGTGCCGTAAAATTAGCTCCGATTGAAATAATGTGAACTGTGAAAAACCACAATGTCTCAATGGTTGCAGTCAGAGCATATTGAATTCGAACGCAGTCAGAGCATATTGAATGTGCAGATCACCCTGAGCCGGGATTGGAGCTTGCAACTTCGAATATTTCAACGGGAGACAAAACAAACGGCCTCGGCTTAATGTTCGAATAATTGGTCTATGGCAATATTCTGTGCTGCGTGATTTGTGTGTCGTACGAATACAGAGAACCGAGAACAATGTCATGCGATAATGTAGTTCTTTTGCTGAGGAAACCACAGAGTTGTATGAGGGAATATTGAGATTTTCGATGCAAGGCAACACTTGTCCTTGAAGTTGGTCATCTCGAACAGATATTATTACTCGATATTCTTAACCTATTTATTGAATTTCTTTTTTTTTGCCGCGATTACTCTAGATGCAGTATAGGTAATCAATGATAGCGGATTCAACAATGAACGAACGAGTAAATTGTGCTTCTCCCGAGTACACAGGATGCGGTATCTATTGTAGAATATTGTTCGTGTATCCTTAAATGTACACATTAGCCCAGGGCTGTACAAGTCACTAAGTCTTGGTGTCATCATTAAATTTTTCGCATCTATAGGAACTGTGCAGCGAGGCGGTTAACATCCGAATGCATGAATGAGGTGGCGTCGCCGTACTTGGACGAATTATGGCGTCGCGCAATTTAACGCGGGATCCCGCGCACTCGGTCGACGTCAGCGCCTCCCTTAACATCTCATAGCGAATTGCCGGAGAGGAAGTCTGTCAAGGTCGGTATACTAATAACTTCTCGCTAACCATTTCTTGGATTGATTGATTTTAACGCCATGTACGTCAGCTCTCTCAATATAGACAGTGTGGTAGAATAAGGAAGTGTAGTTGCAGTTTAATGTATGACATTGCGCCTTCTCGTTGCCTCAGAGTCGAAGCTTGTAAATTAGACAGTCTGCATATCTACTTTTGTTGAGATCTTGCTCCGAGTCGTCGAGAGCTCGCACTAAAGGCTAATTACCCTACCATTTACGACACATCATATATATTGTATTATAGATAGCACTGTATACGGAAAAAACGTCGGAGACAAATTGATTACCAAATACCTGACGCGTTTGGATCATTCATCTGTCCAGTTGATCGATCGACCACAGCCTATATGAGCACATTAAACATATCATACAGCTGTATTTGTTTGAACACGTTGTGGCGATGTATTACATTTTGCTACGCGATTGTTACGAGCCATGTTGAAAATGATTTCTTCTCTGGATGAACGTTACCTTAGAAACACATATACGCTCAACGTGCGAAATTTATTCAACTTCTCAGATGAGCGAGTTGGGAGCTCATAAGGTGCAGGCTGCATCTCTCGCGCAGCAGCAGCCAATAATGGTGAGCTCTGCTGGCGGCCAACAGACGTTCTTCATCAGTGGACCTAATGGGAAGGTGCAGGTACGTACCCGACCAAGCAAGCATGGTCCTTATTCCTCTCTCTTCCGAGAGGCGTGTTTCGATCTATTTGTGGAATTTCTATGGAGTTATTCTTTGAAAATTTCAACATATTCATCAATTGGCTATACTTTGTTCTTTTTGATTTGCTCGGTTTTGCCCACATCATCATGAATCACTTTTTGCAGATGATTCCAGTGAGTTCCGCGGGTGGACACCAGGTAACAACGAATCAGGCCCAACAGCCCACGCTCATTATTGCCAATGGAGGAGCTGGTGCTCCAGACGGCACCGTGGGAGCCACCGTCGGAGGGGTTGGAGGCACAGTTCTGTATCAACCTGTTACCAGTGGCCTTGATGCTACAGGTGGCGCTGGTAGCATCAGCATGCTACCAGCGTCCCTTATTCATCAGATCCTTCAGCAGAGTGGGCAGGCCCACACAGGCGCCGCCCAGGCGGGGCAACCGATTGCTCTGCAGACTTCACCATCAGGTAGATAGATATATTAATGGATGAATGAATTCTTCGTTAGGTATATCGATGGTAGGGCAGTTTTACAAGGTTTATGTTCTCGTGAGAAAAAGCGAAGATAACATGTGAGAACATTTCCAGAATCAATCACAGTGACATTGATCAATTCGACTTGGTGCATAGACATGGTGGTAAACTTTGGGAGGTCACTTAATATAATGCAAATGAGTACTCCCTCAAAGTTCAAAGATAACGTTGGCATCTGCTTCCTTGTCTCTATTTATCGAAAAGGAGGAAATATCGTCATGGTCCTTCCGCAGGGAGCAACTGCTGGCGCGCCTCTTCAGTTGGGCGGAACCCTAAACCCCGGCACCCTACAACTCCAAACGGCCCAGGTGGCTGGTGTAACGAATGCAGTACCGGCGACGCAGCCCTCGTGTCAGCCTGCTCAACAAACGCCTCCTACACCGACAGTGGCTGCCACGGTGGTGACGGCAGCCGCCGCCGCCGCCGAAGGCGAGGAGGAGCCATTGTACGTGAACGCTAAACAGTACCATCGGATCCTGAAGAGGCGGCAGGACCGGGCCAAACTCGAGGCCCAAGGCAAGATACCGAAGGAACGGCGCCGCTACCTGCATGAGTCGAGACACCGGCACGCCATGAACCGGGTCCGTGGTGAGGGGGGCCGCTTTCACAGTGGCCAGGGTGGAAAAGATGACGGTGGCGAGGGCGGCGAAGGAGGCGAAGCTGAAACCGAGGCGGGGAACGCGCAATGTCTCAATCAATACTTTTCGCAACTGCCGAACAAGTATATCGGCGAAATGACAAGTGCTGAGCAGAACTAACCCTCTGAGCTCTTGTCATACTCGCGTGTTAGCTTGTGCGGCAGTGACGCGATCTTGCTGGTCTGGCCGCCTGAGCAAAAAGACAACAGGCAGAGCTAGATCGTAGCGGAATAATGAGTTGGAGAGCGTACCTGGTCAATAGGATGGTCCCAGCGGAAGGCAATTCGTATGTGTATGCCGTTAGTATATTGAGGGTGGTGGAGGGAAATGAACTGCGGGTGCCGCTTCGTCACAGTGTGCGGGGTACGCCAGGTGTATAAACACATGTATATGGCTATGTATAGGTATTTACATGTTGACTAAAGAATTAGTAGCATAGTGTGTATATGTATATGTATACGTAAATATACATAGAATTTGTGACATATTATTTCTTGATTTTGCTCTGTGCCGTGACATTTCGAAACGTTCCGTAACTTGTGTTACAACGAGCGAGCCACGCTAGTTTACTTAAGAGCACAGTTGCGGAGAACATGATTGATATAAGCAGACTTGGCAGAATTGCTAGGCCTATCTCTGAATCTAAAAATATCGCTCAATATTCGATATTGAGCGGGTTCCACAATTGCACCGATCTGCTACCCGTGCGCCTGTTGTAGTCCACTAGATAACCCCATGGATTGTACTGCCAGAGAGAAACGTGAGCAAATTGAGCACAGCGCAGGAACTTGCCCACTCTGTCTCTAGGACGCTTCGTCCTGTGTAGCAGGTGTGCGGCGAGTGACATGGACGTTTATCGATTTTCGCGTTAATTGGGCCTGCGTTCAGTATAATAATGGCGTCGTGTTGACCTCATCTCGTAGGTGACGCAGGATCATTATGACTGTCGTACTTACAAGGATCCGGCACAATCATAGATAGAATTGCTGGATTCGGTTTCGAAGAAGCCCTCCCCTTCTCCAATGTATTCAATTGTATTTATTTAGTTGCGCTATTTTTAACGCCATAGAATAGAAACGTTGGATAAATGAGACCATGGTCGATTAAGGTGATGATGATGATGATAAAATGGATCGGTTGTGTTAATTGGGTTATCAAGTATTTGCTGTTCAGCAAATACTGGCGCAACCTAAGCATTCACGCGAACGATAGCGCATTAACTTGATAAATATATATAAGAACACTTGAACACGACTTGTGTCTGACGAGTTTTAAACGAATTCAGCACGCGGGCACATGGTGAACTCCCTGCAGAAAATTGCCGGCGAATTATTTTCAACAGAGTTGGTTGCATTTGAGAACCCCCAAGCCCCTTTTGTTGTTGTTGTTGTTATTATTATTTTGATTTTAGATTAGGTAGTTAGAAAAACGAACGAATTTGACGTAAAAAAGAAGATTTCCACCAAAGGTGAATGTGATTGACGACCTAATGAACAGTCGAATTTGCCCTCCATCATACAAACGAATGGCTTTGTGTGATGGAGGAAATACATTATTTAAAATGAAATAAAAACCTGCATAATTTATCTGCGATGGATAATATACAATAGAATGAATGTGTTAAATATAGATCGACTAACCGAATATATATGAAATGTATAACTTGTACACACGTAAACAAAGCAGAATAAAGTTAAAAAAAAAGTGAAAGCGGTAATACTGAAGCACGTGTTATCTATCAGAGATCCCTTTTACCTCACCCTTGTGTACACACTGAACGACGTCCAGTTCGGAATTGCGAAGATCACCGAGCACCCTAATTACAGAAATTATCAAATATAGCCAGTATGCTAAATTAGTTAGATGGGACAAACGTTGACGATACGACAAAAACGTCACAATCGAAACAGTCGTTTTGTCTTTATGGTTCAGCTGCTTTGGTTTCTATCTTCCCCTGAGTGGCCCTCAGACGATGCAGTCGATCAAAACGAACGGACGTTCAACGTAAGCTAACCATTTATTTAACAATTTACAATCCCTATAGAAACATCGACTAATTATTGCTTCCCATGCAACTCGTCCCCTATAAGAAATCGCGTTAGCTGTGGTAGAATCCTCTCGGGCTGATTCATGTGAACGTGATGGGTGGCGCCGTGCTTTACTCGAATGAGTTCGAACGATGCAAGATAACGCGGTGCGTGCTCCTCGAGGATGTTGTATGTATCCTAAAATTGCCATACGATTTAACACATTAATATTCGTCTAGTTCCATACGTATAATGAAAATAGCCGTCTGTAGGCCCAGTTGAACAATGTGGCAAATATAATCGTATCTAAGTTCGACCAAAAAGTCAACCCACAACAAACATCTCTTGCAACTTCATCTGTAGTCCGTCATATACATGGGGCTATTTAAGTAGCTTTCCGGGCAGTAGTCAGGGCAACAATCGTTGAGCTCTGTACGCAAACAAAAATGCGTGACCCGGTTAAGCGTTGACAATAAAAAACGTTGCGTGGAGAACGAAACGGTGAACATGTTGAAACTCAAATCAATGAATTGTACACATTGTCGAAAATATCGTTTTTCCATTGATTGGCAAAGACAAAATAAGAATTTCCCAAGATACTTCACCTCTACTTCAACTCACTTCACCTCATCGGATTCACGTGTTTTAGCACAAACATATATAAACAAGTAGTGCATCAAATTGATCCGGCGTACACTGAAACACCTTCAGTTCGCTCGTACAGTATTGTAGGTCTCGTGCAAGCCCGTACCATAAATGAGTAAACTCCGAATTCAGGATGAAACAGCTGAAGATGCACCTTGCCTTTTAGCCGATGGAGATACTGGGCGAGTCTGCCGGAACCTCCCATCTCCGGTATGAAACATCGGATATTCGGGTCGCGCGTCAGAACGAACCTGCCAGAGTTTGAGACAGAGATCGTGCGTACATTGAATAAGGAGGTCTGGTCACACGCGGTCTGGCCTAGCGGGTTCTACACATTGATGTGGGCGCTTTTTTTTTGAGGAAACCCTATTTGAATAAGATAATTCTAAGTAAGTGAACAGAGTGGCACCATAAAGCCGTGGAGTGAGATAACGATTCGCACGAGTCGAATGGCGCTGCCGCAAGGCGTAATCCTAACACTTGTCCATTTCATCAAAGCTGCTAGTAGGTTTTTGATGTATCCGAATTATAATCTGATATCACGAGTCGTACAGCTTCCGATTAGGCATTTTGTAGCATGCATACGATAGGCGTATTGAACTTACTTTCCACCGCTGGTTGGCTTCGAACCCCGCTCGAAAAGTAGGAGAGTGCTCGACTCGTTGGTCGACCCCTCTGGTGAGTCGGGATAAAAAGTTGACGCGTACGCTTTTACCTAGAGGATGCAGATAGAATGAAGGATATTCATTTCAACGACTAAATGAACGTTGATTCTATTAGATAATTACACCTAGACTGTTATGCTTCAACATGTAACATTCAATGATACCGCGGAAGCCATTTGTCAGATCATAGTTCCGCGGATGTAATCATAGGTTATTAATGATTTAATGAAATACTCGAATTAGGTCGAAGTTTACTCACCGCTGCAACGTATTCATCAGGGGTATATTCTCTCTGCGGGCGCAAAGTGCCACTCTTAAAGTCCGCCAGAAACTTCTCATACAGTTTATATGCGCTCGTCAGATAGTGAACGTACCATTCATCGGGGTACCAGTAGACGAACGTGCAATCCGCTACGGAGAGTTTCTTCACCCTTGAGGTGCGACACAGTTCGAATCAAAGGTTTCAGTTTCACGAGAATGCGCAAAGTATCGAACCTAGATAGTTATAGGTGAGGTTCACAGCGGGGACTAAACACCAAGTGGATGGGCAATCTTTACCTATTCACAACCCGGCGTCCCGAAATCTGCACACCGTCGCCAACAGCAATTGGTTACGCCGACAGCTGTCGACTACCACATACGCATCAGCAAAGATAGCGACTTTCGCCAGACGTTTATGACTCTTTTCGTCTTTGAATAATAATCGAATATTCAAGCAAAATGACGAATTCGTCAATATGATATAATAATTGATCTGCGTCGATCGAGTAGAGAGCATAGACTCACCGGTCGGGATGTATAAACGCGTAGTGGAAAGCGCTCCCTCCTCCCATCGAGTGGCAGAGCATATTAAAGCAATCCCAGCCGAGATGATCGGCAGTTGCTGCCACGTCCATGGTGTACACGTGGTGTGTGTACATCGAGCCTAGCGAAGAATGAATACATTATGAATAATGGTTACGAGGTAGCAAACGATCAAGACGCAACAACAAGGGACAGAAATATGGGGGCAGTCTTACGTTGTTCACAGCAATCTTATTGATTTAGAGGGATCGATGTTCCGGTTGAACGGGTACAATTAAAACGTACCTAGATGGTCGCGTTAGTGTATTACGTCCTTAGATATACTGCTTATTCATTTTTTTAAACCTTCAGGACTCCAATTCGAAGAGTGCTTCGGACAGTGAGCTGAATGAGCTTTGTTTGAACGTCGACAATCGAACCTGGTGCTAGGTGCGATGACCGCCCGTGTCCAGATAAATCAATGGCAACAATGCATACGCCGTCATCTTTACTGACAGTGCCGCCGGGAGCGATATACCGATGGAGGCCGAGCTCAGGATGAAGTATGAGCGGATCAAACGAGTTGGCATTGTCTTGCCATCCGTGGACAGCTAAAATGCGACGCGACGGTGTTTTCGAAGCCGCTTCCAAAGAACCCCAGACCTTAAAAAGTATACAAGTGCAAATTTTATGTCAGAGTTATGCTTCAAGTATATTCGCTGTATATATCTTCATGTACGTGCTCATATCACACCAGAAAAATATTTCTATAGTCTTATTAAAACATGGACTGTTTCCATTGTACGTGGTAGCAAAGGGAAACTTTCACAGAGCCTGCTGCTAAAAAAAATTACTCCGAGTGCACAGCAAAGAGCGTTAGGTAGATAACGAAGACGAGAAAAAGTCCTTTCGGTCAGTCACTTCATCTGCACTTGTCTTCCACTTATACAGTATTACTTCTATAAGTAAAAGCAATAGAACACTTAAGAGAAAGAGATAATAATCGTTCCAGTTTGTTCGGATGGTAACGTCCATGCTTCCAAATCACCTTCTCTAAAATAACCTGTAAAAAAATGGGCGCCTAATAATTTATGAGGACAGAAATAACACTATTCCTTGAACAAAATTCCTTGGACCAGATTCAGTTACCAATCAATAATTCGTTACATAGAAATGCTAGGATGGTGCAAACCCACCTACCTTGGCAGCCAGGTGGCCATGAGGTACAGGAATAAGGATTTCGCTGTGAGACAGAAGTCGCTTGGATGCACACTCCGAGGCGCACACGGTAGCTGACAATAAACGACCCGTCCTCGAAACTAGCGTCCGTGTGAATCTATAATACAAAGCACATAAGTTGACTAAAATTAACAAAACAGCTGTTTGATGATTTCGCCAAAACGGCCCCACAATGAGCCGCGAACAGGACTTCCTAAGATCGCCAGTTGGTGTACGAGTTCTAGAACCTAGTTTGACGACAATCGAAGGTGACTTTTTCCAGTAGTATAGATCGAAATGCTAAAGGCGAGCAACAGTTGAGTTGATAGATCTGGATGAATGACGACCTTTGCCATAAAACGAGAGATTCTTTAGTTTTTCCGTTTTTTCCTGCTCAAATAGTTTCGAGGACGATGAGCATGAATTTGGATGGACAGCCCCAAACGAATCCTCTTATGATTGTGATTTTTTTTGGCTTACTCATACTCTCCCACCGAACGTAAATGACTTGGCAAAAATGGTCCGGCACCCTCAAGGTACGATGACTGGACGACGGTAGTCTTGACCTCTGGTAGGTACATGACGTGACAACTTTTTGCTTGTCACGCAACGTCCAGGTCAAAGTCCTTATTTTAGGCTTCAGTCTCATATCTGCCTGAGTGGCTGAACTCCCCAATGACGACGGCTATCTGCCCCGCTATTAATACGGTGCATTGTTTTTTTGCCACACTGGTAGCCTACTTTCAACTCGTGGAAAATATTCCATTTTAATTATTAATTTCCAATTTCGCTTCGAATTGCATTTGGATACACGCTTCACGTAAAGCATTTGCGGCTCACGCGGCTAAAATATTGTCTGAAGGTTCTATTGTTAATATCGTCTTCCACATCAGTTGTGATCGAAGTACAGAAATTCTGTAGGCTACTGCCAGAAAGAAAATAATTATTAGTCATTATATCTTGTTATTATGATGAGCGTCAAATTTGCCCTAAGTCCGTGCCATATTGTGTGATGCACGGTCGACGCCGCCTACGGACGAGTTAATCTTTCTGCAGTTACACCGCAGCTACGAAATGTTACCACATCCATCTCTTATGCTGCCAGTATCAAAACAGAACTTAGATAGGTATATGCCAGCTGATTAAAAAATTCAGGCCCGCGCCTTTTTATCGACACAGTCCATATTATGCCCTATACGCGTTATTGCTTGTTCAGTAACTAGCTTGCTATAGTGACACTTGTACAAACTAGCTTTAGCTTGATACACATGCGCTCCGTTCTATTTCTACCTGAACATGGTGTTGTATTTTTTTCTAGGACCGTCTAAGATGAATCTCGTAAAACACAGCGCACCAAGGTATCCGTGTTTCCAGTTCGAAGTAGTTATTCTTATCTTAATTTTCCGAAAGTCCGATTATTCCTGTTCGAGCAGACAGAGTCAGCTTACGTATTGTCAATGATTGTTTCTGGTAAGTCTCACATAAACAATCAACACCAACAATTTTATACTTCGCGCAGCGTAATCATAGTGTAGATAGGGGAAACATCACGGTAACCACACAACAAATAGTGCGCGGTAGGTTTCGTTTACTTTACACATCTTGAGAAGTTTTCGCCTAAACAAAAATCGCCTGTTGTCTCCGGCGATGACATTCATCCATTAGCCCTTAATAGCGGGCCTCAAGAGTTTTCTCCGCTGATGCTCATTACTTTTGCTCAATGCGCCTGTCTACTGTGTTGCCCTAAAGCGGGAATCCTCCTCACTTGAAACACGCTACATCTCTCCGAAAGGCCCTCTCCCAAAATGCCGGTAGAGACTACAATAAGAGAGTTCTTGTAGCGCGAAGAGGTTCGTGACAGTTCTCAAATAATAGCGTCCACTATCAAATGAAGTAAATGGCGCGTCGCCCAATGACGATCAGGTGAGCTTGGCTAATCATTCGTTCGTTAATGTATTCCAGTGTGACGATATGGACATAAGGCCTATGAGTGATGCCAGAGAGAATTAAAGAGATAATAGATTTAAACAAGTCAATACTCGAGATTAAATCAATATATAATAACATCAATAATTCCTAATTATTGTATGTTTGATTAATTATATCGTTATTGATGTACACTGATTCTCACTGGTGGCCCCTGTGAGTTTTTGACTAAGGAAATCTGCAATAACAGGTCGAGCTCATAGTATATATATATATATATATATATATATATATATGCTGAACATATATGCACCTAGTGCACCAGTGATTATTGTGAACACGAATTTGTTTCCTATGATACGATTGGTCGTCTTATCATTTTCTTTACTGCCGATAACATGCTCAAGCCACACGAACCGACGGCGAACAAATACTGAGCAATATCGAGCAATTAAAACGATTACTACCACGTGTGCATGAAAGCGACCCCTTTGCACGTTGCCGTTCCCCTGCACTCAGCATCGCATTTCGTAATCATCGATGTCAGATAATAAAGATTAGCTGTCAAGCCTCTAAGTTCTTATGTATGTTAATTCTAGCTATGAACGTATGATACATTTGCTACATACATATTAGTTATTATTTGCTAATACTGTTTTTCCCGTTGTGGGCGTTGATTTGGCCACCGCCCGCGTCACAGTTTGTCCCGTGAGCCTTTTAGTCGCGCGAAAGATCGTCTCCACTTAACACGAACTAAAATCAACTAACGAACGAAACTTACCGGATTTGCATCTATCTCACTAGCGGCTGTCCCTTACGCTAAACGCAACACAATTAGCTTCCGTTTTTTTTTTTTTCAAAACGTACGTAAATTTATTCACCAACATTAATACATGTGTTATTGAATCTCCATTACGTGATCGTTCTTTTTTTTTTGTTTTGTTTATATTGACACTTTGGCAATATGCAAATACGAGACTCGGAGAGCATAATTACTATTATTATGATTTGCTTCTCAATGTTTCACTTGCAGTTTATAGTTAGTATCGAACCGCCAAACGGTCAGCGTTCGTACTGTGTACGCCGACCAGCATATTCAAGGCGGACGATGGCGATTAATGTAGATAGCGACTTCCCACCTATCTGAGTGTAGTGTCCACGAGGAAAGACAGCTATGTTAGCTATGTTGACCCTCACTAATATACATAATCGATGCGTGTCCCTGGGTGATCGAGCCGTATGGGATTTTTGTACGATCTGGCTCTGATGTTTACGCATGTTCCTTGTTTCCTGTAACTGGTGGGTTGTTCTTTTTTTTTGGTTGTCTTTTTATTTCGTATAAACTGTGTATGTTTTAATGTATTGCATATATGTTCACGTTGTCAATGCACACACGAACGATCTAACAACGCGCTGACCTGCCTGGCCGCTATCCGCTATCCGTTCGGACAATCACAGTCGTGTATATACGTGTGTGCCAAAAGAGAACAAAGAATATTGTTAAGTTATCATTAGGAAATATTGACATGCACCACTCTCCTCAGTGGTCCTGCATGATTTAAGCTCTCTCTTTCTACCTGATGTTGACTGTATATCACCTCTTCCTCGAATTTTTTTTGCTGGACTCCACCGATGAATGAGAATGCCCAGTGTCTATTTATTTCTAATAAATAGATGTGAGCGTTGCTCTCATCCGCCGCAGCGATTTAGCGTTGAGGTAACTTAAACGTGTTTAGTAGGAGATGTAGGGACGACATCTAGAAGATGATCTCATATTTTGTGTTGTCCTCCTGGAGTTTCTCAGGCATTCCCTCAACGTTCTTGACGACGACGGACACCTCCTCCGGACAGCCGTCACATTCACAACGATCGTTGACGCAGTTCCACTTCGAGCACTGGCGTTCCCAGCATGAATGGTTGCACCGCTTCGGCACACACTTGCCCGAGTGGCCGGACTCGGCTGCCGAAAGCGTTTCATTGGTTCGAACCGTGAGGATTTCTGTGGCGGCGGGGGTGACGCTGGGGGTTGTCGTCACTTCGTCGTCATTGATAGCGATCGTTGTCGAAGCTGGCTCGGCGGTCGTCGACGGGCTGGATTCGCCACCCTCAACCTCGGGGGTCGCGACGCCCCGATCAGGTGTTTCGGCCGAACATTGTCCGCATTCACAGACACCGTAACGACACGTGGTAACTACGCAACCCTTACAGTGTTCGCCGCAGCCCTGGGCACTGCGGCATGTATGAAGGACGTTTGTGGAGCGGGACTCGACCCCCTCGCGAGAGCACTGGCTGCATCGGCACAGGCTTTCGTTGCATTGAGTCTGCGTGCAATTGCTACAGGCTGCGGAGCAATCGTCAGCCTCGCGGCAGGTTTGTTGCATCGTGCGGTAGATCTTGGCGTGCTACAATGGGGATGAGCAACAGATTGGCAACAAGAAGCAAACGATATTGTTATTGTACAATACGTTTAGGGTAGGCAAATTTCTACTTACATGCAGGATTGCAGTATTCACTTTTAGGTAATTATCCAATGCCCCAATGTCGGTATTCGCCTAATGTCACTTTCGTTATTGGTATTTGTTGTTGAAGATCGCGCATCGCGTAGCAGTGCTACGATACAATAGGAATATTTCTAATTAAATTCAAATACTCCTCCTTTATGAGCCAAAAGGCGCGGGGGGAGGTGATAATTGCAGATTTTGGGTTTTATTTTGGCGATGATCACATTTATCGTTCAACGAGACGGTATTACTTATCAATGTAAGTTAGGCCACGTATTATCGCTAACGTGAAAGTATGATTAGTATAGAAGTATTTTTATTTTGAGCTGACCCTCAGCTGTTCCCCTATCTGACAGGCCTCAGCTCAGTATAGAAGTATATTAGTCAATATAAAAGTCAATATATACCAGTCAATATATAGTCAGAATACAAAAAAAGCCGTGTCCCAGAGCTAAACAGATCACCCTATAAGATTCATTCTGAGGTTGGTCATTGTTGAAGACCGAGGCGCCACAATGGGCCATTGAAATGGGAAAACAAAACTCAATATCGTACCACGCCTCCGGAATTGGCAGCTTCTTCGAACAACTTGCGGAAATCGATGAATCCATTGTCACGGTGGCTACCGAAGGCTGAAAGTCCGAACGAGGGGAACGTGGTGACAGGTCGCCTGCGGACGGTCAGGCCGGGCTCAAGGTGCGACGTGAGGATTGACTTGAAGAACTGGTCAAACGGATCCGTATAGCGTGGACAATAGCAACTGCCAATATCGAGAGACGAAGAGAGAGAGAGAGACAGAAACAACGGCCGAGGTAAACAATAAATATTTGAAACAGCCATTCATTGGTCTCTACTTCTTGCAAGATTTATATTGTAGTTGACTGGAGCGAAGAGCTGTTCTATACGAATCATATGTACCTGCAACGGTTATCGTCGAGACACTGCGAACGGATACAGCCATTAAGTTGGCATTTCACCCGGCAAACGTACGGCGAGCACTGAGCGGGCCCGGACGCATCACCATCTTCGTCCGAATCATCCGAATCATCTTTGTCTCCTTTAGGCTGCAGATCAACGACCGGTGTCTGTGTGTTCTTTTCCGAGGCGACTTCAACTAAGTGCGAGTAATTAAACAGCCATACCGTTAGGACCAGATAAATGTACCAAATAAAATAGTGATGCTTATATATGGAATGGGGGAGGGTTTTAACACCAAATAAACCCTACCCATGCGCTCTGGAAAGTATCATATCGCGACTACAGGAAACGAGTGCGCAATGAATAGAGACTCAACGGCGAGGGTAACGAAATGTTTGTATTTGAGCAACGCTATATTAAGGAGTGATCACTTAGGTTCTATATTTTATAATAGAATTGAAGAGACTATTGGTAAAAGCCGCGGTGCGATAAGCCAGGTTTCATCATCATCAGCAGGAGTCCCAAATGGTCAGCTGTAACGAGTCTCATATGATTTACGTATTTGCAAGCATTTACAACTGCATCAACGTTCATGCAATCGACCACCAGCAGAGAATTGTTCCTCCCTGGCTTCGTTTGTAATGCGTCGAAATTGAGAAAGAGAGAGAAATTAATATAATAGCTTCTTTCAAAATTTCCCCTCCTTACCACAGGTCCACGTTACCACCCGCATATCACAAAACTCGTAACACCAGTGGCAGTTTTCGCTATCGGTACTAATATATAATAACTAATATATAATATATAATAATGACAGAGCGAAACCTGTAGCCTGACAGCAAAACATCGCTGGAACCCGAGTGTAATCGATCGCTGATTACGACCTCCCTTCGGCATCGTTCTCAAACCTCACGCGACAGCTCAGCATTACAGTAACGTGAAAGCGATCCGGGCGAAGCACGCCAACCACCCGCGAACAGCCCATAGCGAGTGGATAACCTCAGATAGACATTGTTGTCGTAACTCGTCGAATTCAGCCTAATGGGGAGAAACTTGGAAATGCGCAATAGGCGAATATGCGACGCACGTCCACGCATCGACACAAAGCGAGAGAATTCGATGATGCATATGTCTATCTACCCGACGCTCGGACCTGCCGCCAGCGTCCATGGAAAGTGACGCACTGCGCTGTTTGGTGGGTGGGGAATTCCGTGTGGAATTGTTGGTTATGAGTAGAATAAGTTGCAGTCATAGTAGTAGGAGTAGTAATGATGCCGAAACCAGTTCCACCGTGGACGTTAAATGTTGGCTGTGGGTCAGCCCGGAAAGTTTGTAAGTAGTAAATAATGATTATTCCAGGGGATGGTAGGTGTGGCTTTAGGCGATGGGCGATTCTATCAGAATCATCGCGAACAACTAACAGGTAACAACAACAACCAACTAACGAACCAAGTAATATCAGTATTATTTCATTGTGAAGTTTGCTTCGATACGATACGATTGTATTATGTATGCTAGAGTGGCAATGTTGCTGAGACAACTGGGAACGATGTGACATGTTTCACTGTTAAGGAATTACTAAAACTCGCGAATATCTAGCCCCAGTTGAAGTGATACCCAGCTCGCGTTTGAAAATATTTTGATTCGCTAATTGTTAAATATCCATTCTCTACCGTTCTATTCCCCCAACTTGGAGTGAATTTTCGGATCAATTACTCAAAATTGGCATGGATAGTTATATCATTGGAAGATTTTTGCTGTAATGGGATTGTCCATTGCAAGGCGTAGGAAGTATCTTCCAGTGAACATACAATACACATTCGGCATTCGTATTAGCATAGCGGAGTAGCATCCTCGTAGATACGGCGTTGCGTATTAATAGGGATACGCAGATTTAGCGCATCCTTACGATAGAACAGGTTACCAAAGGCCCTGTCGTGATTTTCGAAGTGAACTTTCCCCAGAAAAGTCGTCAGACTTTGAAACGTCTACACCATTGGGAGAACGATCTGAAAGGGAGATCTGGATCATTGGGGGTCACTTCTACGGCAATCCGTAACACAGTGGACCGGACTCGAGGACGATGAACGCCAAATATAGCAATCTCCGTCGGTTAGCGGATGGAACCGTCCGAGACAAGGTCCACTCTTGACTAATCTTATCTGTCTGATATGTATTTCTCATACATATCCTGTGGTAGAGCTGTGGGCAGATGCTTGGCCCCGTTAAATTAAACCGTTGCTTAGAAGGAAAACTAGTCCATAATCAAGATGAACTAAAATGTGTATACGATATGAAATCCTTACTCGATATTAACCTATGGCATAATTCACATGGCATAAAAGACTAGAAACCTCATTTTGTCTCTAAATGTAACGTGCGCGCGGCCTCTAACATCTAAGCGCATCGCAGGCCTGATATTGCTCTGTTTCAAAGCGTTAAACGCACTTGATCGCATTAGGGAATGTTAAGTGAGGTTATCCGTGAGGAACCGGAATCGCTATTCGCTTCCGACCATGCCTCCATTATGAACAGGGGCTCCGTGATGGCTCGCCAGGGATTTGATATTTCTGATGTAATCGGGAATCTCAGAAATTGGCTACCACCCATTTGGCAACTATACCGAAGTTCGAGGTGTGAACTCGATGCCCGTTTAGAATATCAATGAGGCAGATTAATGTTGCACACCCTCTGATTTTCCGAATACTATTAATTGGTCGATTAATCGAAGTCTATGAACATACCAAATTAAAAACAACTATCACACATTTCCACCTCTTCGAGGTTCTAGCTAGACGGCGAAGGAAAGCCCCCCTAATCCCATCATACACACAAACACACAGAGAGACTTTGAGACCAATACGCATAGCAAACACTATTGGGACCCTATATTGTTTCGTATGCGGATTGGTCTCTAGGCATGAAATTCTACGGTTTCTTTGCAAAGGCTTTAGCAAACAGGTCACTAGTTGAGGAAACATTCGGAGATGAATTACGAACAAAACAATGATCAGCTTGGTAACGGCTGTATTGTGACAACATCCGCAGTAACGCTAACAGCAAACGTACATACATGCATACATATACAATATAAATCTTAGTTTTCCCTCCGTCGTATCGTCGAGCCCGATCGTCCCGAGGTAGAGGTACGGCTATGCTGTTACTGCTTCTGATCGTTATTACTTTCCGTCAGCTAGTCCCACTCGCACGCCTCGCGCTACCACGGTGATCGGACGCCCGCATGCATGCCGCCTGTACCAGACTCGTGCGAGATTGATGCGAATATGTCTGGCCTTGGCTGGTCATTCGTCAATCCGTTGGCAGAGACAAGTGTGTGTGTGTGTGTGTTGAAGGAGATGAAATGAAAAACACATCGGGAACACTATATGGCAACGTGGCCAAGAGACAAGTGAAAGCAAGAAGCAACAAAGAAAAAGAGGACACGAAGAGGACATGCCACTGCATTGCATAGAACAGCGTAGCTCGTTTGATAAACGAACAGGCGTACGCCACCAGAGCAAACAGCCAGACATAAGTTCACCATACGTAGTAATACGTCTACTTGTCGATAGGGGATATTAACGACAGCGGACGTGCCCAACTCGATGATAGCGGTAAGGTGTGTCTCGAGAGATTCGCGGAATCATTGAGAGATTCATTCGTCACTACAACAGACCATGGTCGTAGATCATGGTAGGGTCGAATACCTTTGTGAAGGGGAGCATGTATAGCTATCTCTATTATATAAATAGTATTATTGCACACACACGCACGCACAGAGATGACTGGCTGATCGGTCGTTTCGAATTTGCTACCACCCAAACGCGCACGCATGACCCAGCTCCGGTCTGTGATATCATCCATAGCTGCTCCGAACGGTTCGATATCATAGCGCTTCAGCGCTCGCTGGTGAGCCAACAGCACATTAGGGAATATTTTAAATTTACATCCGGCGCAACGAATCAGCATTGCACGAACCAAACGACGGCGGATCGGTCCCATCTCGACAGCTATCGAGATAAACGCGTGGAATCGCTGAAGACCGCAATTTTAACTATAGCACGCACCGGTCACGCAAACGAGCCCGCAAGGCGTGACCGGACAACGGCATCATATAACTATGGCATCATATAATTATGTCACTGGCACGAGATGACAAATTTGTTGTTTTTTTTGCGCCATTTCGCCTCGTCGTTCCATTATCGGGCTCGACCGGTTTGCAAAGGAAACCTCGCACCCTCTTCATGTATTCGTACATCGCCTTCATCTTTACGAGAGATGACGCATTTCTACCGGCAATACACGGCAGTCTATAGATATTGCCTTTCAAATAATATCGCTTGATCTCGGCTGCTTCTGCCGTTTGTAACTATTGGTTTAAGCCGCGCTATGCATAATGCCGGGATGGGCTCCACTGAGTCGAACAACGTGAATGGACGAATGTGACTTGCCTATTCAACTCAAAATTCGAAGGCTCTTTATAGTTGTCGAAACACACGTACGGACTGCATGCAAATCGATGAGATATACCTATGAGGCGGCGGCGTCTCTACTCCTGCATGCGTAACAAAGCGGATCTATGGGAAAATCCGACCAGCCTGAGCAATAACATGTCGTCGGAACAACTTGGTGGATTTGTTCTCGAAGTCACTAAAGACTTTTCTAAGTTAGGACGTAGTTGAAGTTATCCATGAGTGAATGTTTCTTTTTTTCACGGACAAACGTGAAACAAATATTTAGCACTTGCTAGTGAGTGGACCCCATGAACGTGTCTGCCGAACTGTGTGGCTACATCAACCGACAGTTCACGGCTTCGAGTACATGAAGACGCAGATCACAAATTAGCATGGTACCACAATTTCTAATCTGGCTAATTGATAATTGAATAAAGATTTCGCGACTGACTCAGAGGATATGAAGAGGAAATGCATGCTTGGTTGATCTGTCTGTCTTAGTTGAAATCGCTCAGAGCGGTATGCGCAGAGCGAAAATTTGGTTTATTGTGCAACGATACGAGGTGGTGTCGTTTGACGACGGCCTTTCTCAGTCGCAGACGTTACCCTATGTAACTGCAAGACGTCCAAATAAACGTAGCAAATAGCGACTCCCTCAGAGATTTACATTCGTAAAAGCGCTGCAAGTTCAGCCATTGGACTAAAATCAAATGGGAAAGATACAACTTTTTCTCTGCACTTTTCATTGCTTTCTACGTAACGATTGAGATGACATAAACATTGTAACATGTGTATGCTTCCGTAACAGATCTACACGTAGCAGTGTAGACATTTTCTCTGAATCTGTATACAAGAGCGGTCGCTGCAGATCGAATAGGTGGTTCCTACCTCATACCGACGTTCTACGTATTTGCGAGCATACTGGTCAATATTCATTATTCCATTCTCGCCCACAAACGCTCCAAAATCCGATTCCTCAGAATCAGCACTCAAGTGGAAAGTCAATAACCGCAACATATCAATAGACAAGTTTGTATCAGCGACAACATAGCATGTAATTCCTATCGAGATTCTGTATTCGGTTAGATACCACCACCTGTCAATGGTATGAATAAATATGTATTATTATTATTATTATTGTTCTTATTATTATTATAAGTAGTTCTACTCATCTACACATTCGTCCCTACCTCCTCCGGCCTCCTGTTCTCGCTCGAGGGCCCAGCACCCTGATGACACCAACAGCAATAAAAGCCAAAGAGACTTCATCTCGAATCGTCAAGATACCGTATTCCGTGACACAATTATCGGCTGGCACAATGTGCGCCGTCAATCAACCCGAACAACAACAACAATAACAGGAACACCCTGAACGTCGCTGTTCGTTAGGGCACACACTTCGCACCGCCTTCGCTAGAGCAGGCCGGCCCCGCCGAACACAGAAACTGGTAAGGCCGCACTAGCGAACCGAGCTCGATCAGCCGTACAACAAACGCTCCCGGCACAGCAAGCAATCGGCAACAATCGACAACAACGCGATTTAGAGAGGATTCCTCTTTTATACCTCTTCCCAATGGCTGTAAGGTCTTCGACAATAGAGTGTCGCGCATCGCAGCGCCACTTCCGCCGAGTCACCAGCACTGCCAGCGCCAGTCAGCGCGTAGCGGCGGCAGCAGCTGTGGTAAGCGTCTACGTGGAAAGGGTAAAGAAGAGCGATCGAGAAACCGCGAGCGTAGGGATATGCTGTTTATTGTCCGGCTACGGGGTTGTCACCACTACCACGAACAGTAGTAGCGGCAATCGTAGCCGCACACACGATCCATAGAGAGGATTTGATCACTCGACATCGATGACGGTCGCTCGCTGGTGGTGGTCGACGCTGCAGAGACACGGCCACGGCTCTGAGACGGTATACAAATGGTGCGGCGATGGCATGATTTCGCATAGAAGAGAAGATCAGATTTAGGGCGAATATAGATACAATCGAAAAATAAAACTGTAATAATGCTTATACCGAATACGACATGTGGTCACACGATTTCTGTGTCACTAAGACGCAAATTCTAAAACGTTGGCCGCCGCTAGTCGCAAATTTCTCATTATTAACATGTTTCGTCAGCTAGACAGTCTCCCTCCCCCCCCATGGGATATGCCAGTTCAAGAAGAAACAGTACAACTTACTCTCAATCATTGCCGATGTCTAATCATTGTCGATGGGCGGTCTCTCGGTAAGCCCAGGGAACAAGACACAAGTCCGAATGCACACGTGACCGAGGGCAGAGGGAGACGTAGCGGGGCTCTACGCACATGGAAGACGAACCAAGTAATTAAACAAACAAAGTACGGCAACGCGTTGCCCTGCTCTGCACATAGTCGATGCCGAGTCAACACGATTATGGACCGTCGAAGGGAAGCGGCTCATCCGAGAGAGCGAGAAAGGTCTCCAGCATAGATAGGTGGATAAATAGAAGAAATACAATCGGAACGAGAGCAGCATCGATCGAAGCAGGCCAGCAGAGATGAATTACGAAACGGTGACACCCAGTAGTATGACGGTGACGTTGTTGACACAAACGTCGTTACAGAACTGCTCACACTATTCGTCTGAGGTCACGTTCTCGTTCGTGATTGCACTGATGACTGTACTAAGCTAATGATTTATTAACGGTTTCCCGGAGAGCTTAAGCATTGTAAAATTGCAGCTCCTTTAATAACGCAATAAACATTTGCCTTTGCCTGTTAACAGATGACGTGAGGGAAACTCAATTTGGCAAAATTTTAAATAGTAAGTTTTTGGTTAAATGGTACATGATGCGTACGAAACGTGTACTATGGGATTAATAAAATCTGTCTGTCAATTTTGATGTATTCAAAATGTAAATCCACCTGCACTCGGAAATGTGGAAATCTGCTGACACGTTATACACCAGTAGCAGCAGAAATAAGCTCGGTTAAGACGTAGAAGCCACCACAGTTTTCTAATCATCGCAAGCAGACAAACTATAACCTCAGATTTATCTCCCGTGTCAGCATTCTTAAGAGTACCTTTCGTTCTTCTATTTGAAATTGATTGAGATGTCTGCTACCTGAGGAGTCTGTTTCGGTTTTTACCTACTAGTGTAAAGGGAGAAATGTGCGTGAATGGCCGAAAGTAGCCGAAGCGGCAAACAGCGATTGGCTCTGAACAGTGTGTCCACTACCAGTCACTATTATATATATATATGTATATATATATAAATATTATACAACTACATCAAGCGCTCTAGTTGTTTTCATTGTTGGTCTATTGTTGACAGAAGAAGAGGATGACGGCAGGAGATTCAAGGGCAAGCTCGCACACGCACACACAGCCACCCACAACAACGAAAATATACGGAGCCCCCACAAAAAGTGGACATATCTTTTGATCGCTGATGACTGCTTCTAATATCTGTCTCTATCCCGTAACAGTCACTACTATCGTAGATTGATGAGCGTCTTAAAATACCACTACAGTTGATGCCTATTCTCGATGCTGCGTTCGATATTTCACGTGGGCTAGGTGTTTGCCTTTGAAATGATTCGATATGGGGGGAACAACGACTCGTGCGGCCCAGCAGCATTTTACTCTCACCGGAAGCCGCCATAGTGGCGCTTTTGACGGGTTAGCTCATGATGAATAGTTGAGGTGGCCGGCCGGCCGACCGACCGCCAGTTGAACAAAACAACGAAACACAGAGCGGCATCGTTGTTGACGACAGTTCGCCTCCTGGAAATTCCGTGTCCATATTTTACAAAAGAGATAGTTATTGTTGATTATTATTATTGTTATTATTGTAGAGAGCGCGACTGTCGTCGTCGATGAAGGTTGTATATGTGGAGCACTGCCGGTTACACCAACCCAACTGTGGCTCATGGTGAATTTATTCAAGCTCTAAGCCCAGCTTGGGAGATCACGTCACTGGTCTCGCCGTCAGTTACGGCTGAGTTTAAAATAATGATCTCTCGGAGCCGTGGAGGTATCAGTTCGCAGTGGGGTCTCCTTGACGGTCCTCTAGTGGTGAGCGGCTTCGACCGACGGCCAGCTACGAGGAACATGCGATTTAGGATCACGTCACGCTGTCACGACGTGAAGTTCAATTCCAAATAGTTAGAAAGGAGGGCAATAATAAAGGGAGTTAGGAATTAGACTCGTTAGTATCGATACATAGCCTTCTCTAAGAACAGTACATTTTTTGGTGGTTTAGCATGCATAGACGTGGTACGCGGGAACAACAAGAAACTTTCAAAAACGAATATATATATATATATATAAAATAATGACTAATATATCTTGTTTTTATGCAGACCGATAGTGACATAGAACGACGTTAATCGAATCAAATTATTGATTCATGGTTAAGTTTTGAAAACTCTGGACGCAAAATCGACAGTCCGGTAGAATTCATCAGAATTGCTTCATGTCTTTGTATATATATATATGTATATATATATATATGTGATTGTCAATCATTAGAACTCTATCTGTGATTGCGAGTTCCATCTAACTGTAGCTCTAAGCGAAGCACGCAGGAGGCCGCCCGATAGCGGGAAAATCTCAGTAAATCCCCAAGTTAGACTAACATCTCAAGCCTATTCGTTGTCCGTTAAGATTATCTTATTGCCGGAAATGAATCAATCTTTGCTTTGTGTGTCGACCCGCGAGTAGCCTCCGTGTGTAGAGGTACAATGTCTGTTCTCCATGAAGAGTGAATCATCCTAATATTAATAATAATCCTAATCTAGAAAGATTGATGTACCCCAGCCGAGTATCGAGTCGCACATTCAGTCTCAGTTAGTCCGTGGTCACAATCACGGTACACAAGCATCTAGCCACGTTGGATAAAGAGAGATGGTAGCGGTTGTACATTTATCTAGATGCACAACTCGCAGATACATCATACACTTTTTGCTACAAGTCGGTTGACTTAAGTCCATATCTTTCTTAAGCGTAGGTGTACTATTCACGCGAATGTGTTGATTCTATTCACCCTACTCGGCTATAGTACGCAGCAGTGTATCTGGCGTACCATGGATAGCTGACTTTGACCACGTTTACCCGTTAACAAAAACTTTTGGCTCCTTCGATATAGAAATCTCGATCCATTAGTGTGCCTATATCACCGCCATAATTCGGGTGCATGACGTATTCAAGGAACAAATTGCGTGAGAAATTCAAATAATTTTACGCGTACGCCAAACTGTACCGACAAGCGTCGATGCATATGTCTCGCCGGCGAATGTGTCTCATATCGGTTGAAAACGGCGATTCATTTTGGTAAATCAATCTTTCGTCCCTGCCCACGACGCTGGCTGGCTGGCTGACTGACTGTTATTCGCATTTGGTGGTCGTTTGATACGCAGCTAGAATCGCGAGAGAAAACTCGAACCTATTTTTACTAGGGCGATTGTGACCTGTCAACAATTGTGATTTGTTCAGGGCGTCGATTTTCCGAGAACAGCTCTTAAGCACTCTGCACCCCGCTCTCGCTCATCTGTCTGTTCCACATAATTCCAGTTAGCTGGAAGAGGTGCCCGGTCTCCACGAAGCTAGAAATAAGGGGCTAGAAGATACGGTCGCTAGTGGACGATGTCCATCAATCGGCGGTCGACGCCGTCACGTTGAAACAGCTGGCTATGTCCCATCCAAGAGTGGAGTCGTAGTGGGCAGCCAAGCGTGTGGCAATGAGTCGAATCCAGAAGTTTCGACGATTCATCTGGCTCGCTGCCTAATGTGCAGCTCGCGAAACTCGGAAGATGTAGTTTACTCACCTCCAGAGAGAGTCATATCAACCTTGTTGGTATGACACAAACAGTGTAAGCTGTTCATCGCGGGAAGGATTCTGTGACTCAGTTCCCTGTTAGTTGATTGCTCAACGCCGCCGCCGTGTCGATGTGTACGAGGGATGTTTTCATTCATATTTTTCGAACGACTCACATCCTTAGGTGACGCAGCTGTTCCACGAGCATTTACTATCGTGATAATAATAATAATCATGATGAAAATTGATACACGAGTTTTTCAAGCCAATAGAGACATGGTTTGTGTGTGTGTAGGTATATGGGAAGAAGGCGAAGTCATCAGGAGTCGTCGGCGCGGTCTTTTCAACTAAAACCTATTTCTGGCTATAGGAAACCAATAGAGATCGCTGATTGTCCGAGTCGATGCGACATTTCCATTTGAGATATGCTACTGTCGGCTGACCCACAGCCAACATTCATCGTCCACGGTACAACTGCTTTCGGCATTGCTTCATGAGACGGACAACCCCTTTCAAATGTGCAGCGGTGAGGATCGAACTCGAGCATCTACGTGTCTCCTCCGCTTACAAGGCGCACTGCATCATCAGGCCACCGAGCTCGACCGGTCACGGACCGTTTGTTCGGCGATTACCATACAAGCAGAAAATCGAGTAAGCGATAACGATATCCAATGCGGCGAATGGCGCGATACTACCGACAAAACGCTCTAGGTATATCTATAAAATACAGAAACCGTTGTTATGAGTCCCTCCTTCGGCCTCTACCCTTGTTACTCATTTCTCTGCGGTCGCCTCGTGGTGACATCGAATCGCGCCCGTTTGTCAGACCCAGAGTACAAGTAGCATAGCTATTAGTCTTATATTCAATTCTAATAATAAGATGTGACACACAATTCGCAGATCCACAACGTAAACTCGAGTTGCTCTGGAAATCGATTTCCCCATTTTCTTTTTTTTGCTGCGTGTCAACGAATAACGAAAATCTCACCAACGGAAACGAACACTTCACAATGGTAATTGATATTGATGTTGACTCAGAGCATATCCCCGGTGCCGCTGGTAAAATTTTACTGAGCGTAAAAATGCCGTGTATATTATGCTTGCGAGCTGTTGCTGTTGTTGCTGCTGCCGACGCCGCTTCTGTTATGGCACTTTCCACATATTTCCGACCACTTCACTTTCTCCACACAGATCAAGTGTCTTGCATTTTGTGCCGGCCACCTTCCACGGCATGGGTCGCTGCCCGATCATAACTCTATAGTGTGATTGTTGCCTATTCGCTGTCAACTCGGTGTGATAGGCTTCATTTTGGCAGCCAATTCGTCATCGGTTATTGTACCCGTATTGCCGTAAACAGAAAAAGAGAGAGAGATAAATAAACGAACGCGCGAATCAATCAACCAATGAATGAAGCCAAAGGTAGAGCCACCATCAAGAGGAGAAGGAGAATTTTCTAGAAAAGCCATCATTTAGTGATGGGTAGTACCTCTTGTTTCTGTTGTTATTCATCTCATCCATGTCGTCATCTGTCCCCTATTGCCAGATTTGAATTCGCTGTCTGGTAGATATCACGTTCTTGATTTAACCCGAAAGCGAACATAACGCGACACTGATGTGTTTCCTAGGCATATGGTGTTCGCTCAGTCGACTCGCTGTTATAACCGCCGAGCCTAAGAGCAGTGAAGAAGAGTTGCGTAACAATAAACGTTGTGCAACGATATCGCCGCTCTGCCACCGGTAGAACAGACGGCAAGGGTACTACTCTTTGCGTTTGTTGACAATTTGGCCAGGTTTCTCCCAGTTATCAAGCTCGCGTTGTTATCATCGGTGGACTCATCTCTTCCTGTCGTGAGTGCTCATGATTCTTCTACAAACATGTTTGTCTGTTCTTGTCTGTTACGAATGCAGAGATATGAACCCCCTTTTCCCCGGTCCACTACCAGCAAGCAGAGACCCCTTCAGGTAGTCGTTAGCCACAATGCAGTGGCGGCCAGGCCAGTGTGGGCACTCAACTGATCCAGGAAACCATGTCTCCCTGCTCCCGTGTCGAAGCTATCGAAGTCCGGCTCCCATCTACCACATATGCATCGATGTGTGACCATCCCGCCGAGGGACGTTGACATGGCTGTATTTGTGACCTTTAGCCAATATGTATATCTTGTTAGGCTGGCTAGCATACTAACTGGCCACTTATATATCAAATAGTTCGTTTATTAACAACGACAGCAACAGCAAGAACGACAAATCCATGTAGATCCCACCATGTGTGTCATTAACAAGACGAAAACATAGCATATACGAAGGAGTATAGATTAGCTTCCGTTATGCTTTTTCCTGCTTCAAACACTGTTGTGAAGATACAGCAGATATTTGAATTTCTATATCTTTTTCTAAGTAAAATATTTAGTATATATTTTCGAGAAAATATATACAAAATTCAGCAGGTTCAACACTACTTAGAGAAAAAAAAGTACACGTTGTCATGTTTGCACGGTTGGCAACACCAATGCAGAACTATAAATTGCCTGACGCAGAGGTAGTCTTGTAGATGTAAGTGCTGGGATTTTAGAGCGAAAAACACCTCTGATCGAACATATTCCATTGGAGTTACTTTTAGATAGAACGAGAAGCCGGCCAAAGTTTAGGCTATACTATTTCACTGTGGCCCACACAATGTATACGAAATCTTAATCAAACGAATTAGTCGTAATTTAGTGAGCATTTGGTGAGGCTGGCCATTCACTGGGTCTGATCAGATTCTAGTAGACGGTCACAATGACGTAAGCTTCGGTGGACAATTCTTCTACTGTCGCTCGATCCGAGGCGGACCCGTAAACAATTTTGCACCACCAGGCAACGTGAATTCTTACCGCTATTAATAACAACTATTCAAAATATTATCAAACAGTAAGATTTTATCTCGATTACATCAAGGGGCTAGGTTGGCTGGGTGGTGGTGGTGGTGGTTCTTGCAGTGGTGTGTTCAGTTTATGAGTGTTGTCGTTGACCGTTGCATGACAAATTGCGCACCCGTGTGACAGATTAAGCCTGTCGATCTTAAGCTTGTAAAGTTTGTTTTTTTGGCTGTCTCTCCGCCTTGAACATTTTACGTCCATAGAATTGCTTGTTGCATTGCTTCGTAGGACAGACTCCTAAATGCAAGTGCGCACGGGTTGGTGTTGGAAGCCATGCATATTTACATTCAGGGGTCCGTGCAGAGGGTGGGGATCGAACCCGTGCATCTACGTGTCTCTTCTGCTTACAAGGCGCACATGGATGCACCACGCCACCCGGCTCGACGTCAACTTTAGCCTGTTGAACCTGTGGCGCGAGCAATCGACGGTTCGGTCAGCAGACGCTCGCTGGCTATGCATAAAAAGTGGCCATATGGGCAAGAAGCTATGGGCTGGAAGTAAGCCGAGAACGAAAGTCCATATTAACAAACAAAAAGAGACCGCCACCGAGATATGGTCCAGGCGGCAGGTTCAAATCCTGCCGTAGACGCCCTCTACTAGGTGTGGAATTTCATCCCGACAATTCTCGCGCTAATGCATTGCTCGTCCTTTACATCGGCACATATAATAACATCCTGTAGGTAAGCCTAAACAACTGGTGTTATGCGAACGACAAACCGTAACGATACCGGGCAGTTGAAAAGGTGAAAAATGAACAAGAGAAGCCTTATCATTTCGTACTTGTCGACGTACTGAGCGCTCGGCCAACAACGAGCTTCTCGATGGCACCACAGAGGTCACTGCTGTCGTTGTTTATTTTGCTTTCCGGCACTGGCCAGCACGTGGAGCGCTGCCGGAGTTGGCTACACTCGTGAGGTTGTCTCGCTCTTTCTCTCGCGAAATGTTCGAACAACGATGCATGTGAATGTTTGTGCAAGTTACTGAACATCGGATCTAAGCAAGACACCGTTAGCGGGTAAGAACGATAAGCTGTAATACGATTATTACTAATTGTCTCTATACCGATATATCGTTTAGTAGTTTTACAAATATTTTTACATCAGGAACATCAGCGCTGTGTGTAACGCAATTCGTGTTTTATACCAGGGTTTGAATCAAAAATGCTGCGAAAGTATAATATACATTCCCTGTGTGATTCTACTAACGACTCGAACATGGAGTTGGTAGTGATCCAATTATCCTGTGAAAATTGCCTTCATTAAAAGTGCATTTCACTGAACATGACAAACGCCGGCGTTTTACAAATTTCCTCCCATCCGGTGCAACTATTAGGTTGTGTTGTCGTGACCGCTGTGAGTTGTTGTCTATTATAGTTATATAGTAATTAACAGCAATCGGCGACTAATAAATAGTTTCTCCGAGGAATAATGACAATTTAAAAAATCGGTCATTTCGTTTCTATAAAACACAATGAACCAATTACGAATTGACTTAGTTTGAATATTTTACCTTATACTATGTTATCAAATTTGCTATAACATGCATGTCATTGCATACAAGCTATTAAAGAATCCCGTCTGATTCGTTACCATCAGTTATGATTCAGTGCTGACTGTCGGCGCGAACTGTACGCAATCCGACTAACGGGGAAATATTAGACACATGATAATGAATAGACAAGGAATTCAGGTAGCTTTGTTTTTAATGCATAGTGTTTATTTTAGTTATTAACACTGATAACGATTTTAGTTGTTGGGTACGAGCCTACGATAGTCATACTTCCCCATGGAACCTTGGAATTGATGTCATGTTCCACTCGGGATGGGATCTGTTTAACTCTATTTGATATAGAGTGATACGTATGTCATGTCTTTTCAGTATCTCTTACTATCTGATATATTAAATTAATCTATAGATGTTACGTATAATATTTGAAAGTTTATCCTACATTTATCCTCACTGAAAATGTAGAGTTATCCTTATTGATCCCTGAGTACCCCACATAAGCAGATTCGAATAATACGATCACACGCTGTTTGGCCTGTCATTGTTAAAACTCAAACCAACGGTATGTTATCTACATGGTTCTTAATTAAAATCAATCATTATATACTGAACGTCAGCGAATATGCGGTCATAGTTATCATAGTTTACCAATTACCCATGAACATCGCTAAATCGTTGAACCCAATATTTAGCTCTGTAGTTGTACAGAATTGAGGTTTAACATAAGCATCAATTTAAGTTAAGTTTGCCGAGGACGGTTGTGCTGTATGGCCCGAGCTATGTATTCTCCAAATAGACGGAGTTGCGTGTCCGATCTGTTTTGCACTGAAACCCACGTTGTCATCGAAAAGCGTTGCCATCGTCTCGTCCGACTTTGTATCCAGGATACTACCGGATAAGCTTAACCCCACATTCCATTGTTGGTTGTGGCGGGCGCGTTCTTCGCCAACTGGATGCAGCTATACAGTCCTTGCAACACCCTCGCCGTTTCGTCGTAACAGGCTCTGACCCTGATTAACTCACTTTTTGAGAGACGCTCATTGGTCGGATTGCAGTCGTCAGAGATACTTGTGACTCTGCTTAACGCCGAATCGATGATTTCTGGGCTAAACCGTTGGAGCAGTCTCGAAACGCATGGCCGGGCCTTAGCTCGTAAACGCTTCGCCTCCTCCTGCGATGTGCTATCTCGGAAGTTGTGCAATAGGTCGATAATCGCATTCGCTGTGCTCTTAGTCATCAATGCACGAGCAGCGTCGCTCCGGGATACCGAACAACCCAATGTGGCGGCGACACTGAGAAATACGAAAGCTTTTACCATTAATCCGCACATCGTGGTAGAACTTTCTTGCTCGCCGTCGGGTGTGTGGGAGAAAAATGTGGTCCTTTTCGAACAATGACGCAGTTCGTGCTCGTGGCGCAGATTTTGTTCCGAATGAAATGCAGACGCCTTCGTAAGGGCAACTCAGCGGCTGTGTTCATTTGTGTGCTTCGAAACGCGAACTGCAGCGTCAATGCTCAAAACGTCGGCGTACCAGCCATGTTTGCACGTGACGTTCTCGCTAGAAATGAGTGAGGACGAAGTGAGATTGTTGTGAGAATCTAATACATTGCTCAGGTTGTAGGCAAGTTGAAATAGCAATACCGTGGACGTTACATGTTTGCTGTGAGTGAGCCTGAAAAGGTTCTTTACGCTGTAGCCAAGTCATCTGGTTGTATCGTGAGGAAGGGGCCTGTTTGAATGACTGATTGATTAGTTGGGGGAAAATTTGACTCTTGCCCATATATTTGTTTTACCGATTATACTGATGGCCACTTCTTTAAGTGAGGAATCAGTGACCTTTTTTGGTTCAGCAGCAATCGATTTTGATATTGATAGTTGTTCAGACTTGCAGAGCAGCAGCTTGCACTTGTTTCGTCACTTGGCACACTTCAATAGGCTGCCAATTAGAAGACAGAATCAGAATACTCTCGGCTGCGTCTTTTGGAAAATAGTTTCTGTTTCGTGGTGGGAATCTTGTTGCCAGAGCATCTATAGCCAACCTTCAGGGACATCGCGGACTGTAGGCCTATGAGTAGCCTAGGTAGATATACCTATCTTTCTCATAAAACCGGTCTACTTTTATGATTGACTACACTTTATACAAAATTAAATTAATGAATATTTTGAACGATTCCTTCCGCAGCGCCTTTTCCTCGCCGTGTGAGAAGGCAATGCCATCTACTCCCTCGAGACCAGCGCAGCCTCGCCCTGACTCCCTGTCTCCGACTACGTCTTGAATTATTTTATGTTTTTTGAACAAGAGACAAATATCAAATAGTGGGCTTTTGTGAATTGGATAGTTAGTGTAAATTCGGTGAGGGGACATAGCGTACTTTACCCCACAACCATGTAATTGAGCTCGTATGAATTAAATGTGTTCGAAGGAAATACCCACAAACTCGTATCTTTCTCCACTATGCACGATCTATCTGTTTGAAGAGGAATATTACGCCTATTCACAAATCTAAATAAAGCTATCTCTTTCAGTTAATAAGGTGAGTTCTGTACCGACGTCGAAGTACTACGTGCCGTTATGGAGAACGGGGGCGGCGATAACGTCCGGGATGCTGGGGCGAACGCTGTCTTCTCTGGTGAGCTAGAGTTCTGCTCGCTCTGCGGCAGTATCTTACCGCTAGCCTTATCTACGAAGACTGTGACGTGTCGCCTATGCGACAACTCGGTGCCAATCGAGAACTTCCACGGTATGGAGACCAGATCTGTTGTGGTGAGTAACATTCGTTCTGCTAATGTTGCTTAAGAGTGTCACTATATATAGGGTTAACGAATCCGATGAACAGTTACGCACTTGGGGGACAGAGATTAAACAAACTGAGTATTGTGAAGGACACTGGATATCGATTTTTTCAGCAAATCCACACTTCAGCGAACAAATCCACACTTTAGGCGTTGTCCTGTTGTCTGCAACTGGATCCACAGAGTATGCTGGCTAAGGGTTGTAACTGTATGGTTACCAGAAATTAGTGTGCGTTACGTCAAGTTGTATGGATCTCATATTGTCCCGCTATTTGTAGTCGGCAATTAGGTATCGTGTGCATTGCGAGCGGGAGACTCTTGTCATTTACAAAAAATGCAGAGTAAATGAAAGCGAACTCTGTTCTGTTTGGCAATTTGTCTTGCAAGCTCGTCTTTTTTTGTGGTTTATTGGGCATATCGTAACCCGCAATTTCTGTGTCATTTATGACACTACACACGTGATGTGTGTACGTATATATGTATATGCATCTGATGATCGTGTCCGTTTCAGATTTTCAACGATCGCGAGGTAGCCCTAAAAGGCGCTGCTCAAAGGGAAGGAATCACTCCCGGAGCAGGCCCCACCGTGGATAGAATTTGCGCAAAATGCGGCCGCGAAGGGATGACCTACGCTACCTTGCAAACACGTAGCGCCGATGAAGGCCAGACAATATTCTATTCATGTCCCGACTGCGGACACCAAGAGAACGAAAATTCTTGAACGGGAATTGTACTGCCATGAAAATGGCACCGGCGAATGTGAATAGCTTACGTGGATCATAGTGTTAGTGTATATACGGTTTAGTTGTACTCAAATATATCGCATTGTTTGCTTGTGAGCTGTCAAACGAAACTGTAAGGCCGTCATTTCAGATGTGGCCAGTTGAAGCGATGAATTCTGCCGAGTGAAATCTTTCAGTTCTGTGCTAGTTTGATTTTGTCTACAAAAAGGGCTTTGCAATCGACCGCCAGGTCTCGTCACATGAGGAGGTAACAGTCAAAATAATGCAACTGGCTCAAGTTGCTTCGAACGAACGAGGCTGTACACTTCGCATATGGGTATGTGCGCGCACTGGTGCTCTCTAACAGAGCGGTTAACAAAATATATAATTTTAATATATGCTATAATTTGTAAATTAGGCCTGTCCTGCTGTACTGTGGTAAGAATTGCAAAAGCCTACATCAATGTAAATGTAATGGCCAATGGAGATGTAATTGTAAATTCATCGTTCACCGGAATTTAAATCTAGATTGGGAAGCTGGAAAGCTCCCCTGACCTCGTTGGAGGAAACCAGTGGTATCAAAGGATGGGATCACCTGTTATATCGACAAAATTGTCATAGCTAGTGTCTCATATACATAAATGTCTTCGGACATTTGCCATTCATGTCGCCTAGAAAATGCGGCAACGCTATGGAAATCGCACCACGAATATCATTGTTAAGATCTGCTATGATTTGATTGGACTGAATAAATGTGTTTATGGTTAATGCAACCTAATGAGCGGTGTTGTTGTATGGCATTTTTGAGGAACAACAAGATCGATTAAGGTAAAGTACCATATGCAATGTTTTTTTCTTACAATGATACATGTGTCGTACGCATATATATTAGGCTTACCGAAAAATAATGAGACATATTTCGAATATCGGCTAAACTAAGTTAAAACAAAGACCTTTTAGTCCCATTTATAACTTCGTTATTTAAGGCCTCTGAGCAAATCGATCGAGTCATAGTCACACGGGCTTAAGTCGGGAGAACATGGGGGGTGATACCTGCAGAATATGCTAGCTCTATTTGGTAACGTCACCCGTCTATAACGCCTTGTATCTTCTTTGTATGAACCAGACATCGCTGTCCTTACCCGCATCCACACTGACCCACGCTTAGGAAGTGCATCCTGTTATTACATTACATCCAATATTTCAAATTTAGGACAACCTGACGGATCGGTTGAAGATTTCCATCAAAATATGCTTTTATTTAACATCATCGATTTGGTAATTGTGTACAGCGCCATCTAACTCTAGCTGGCCACTACGCTACAGAACAAACATTGAACACTTCGAACCAAGCCAAGATGACCAAGAGAAAAATCACGACAGTTTATCACAATTTTGGGATGACATCGAACTGGTCATATATTCACTGCGTATCGTATCGCTGACATTCGGAAGGATAGCTTTCCTTCGCTGTGCTCGATATCCTCACACCACAATCCACTATATTTTGCTAGTTTCACTTAGCAGCCAGCAAACTGTGCTAATGTCATTGTTTTTGCTTCACGAAACGATATGTGCACATTAACTCACTGTTGACCGCAGGGGACACCAGGAAAATGGTTATAGGAGATCGGAAAACACTAGTCTCAGGTGGGGTTCGGACGTGGGGCGTAACACTGCGAGCGAGAGTTTGAAAATAGTGCGAAATCGTAGGTGAAAAACGAGACCCCGGTGACACCGTTAGATGCAGCTGTCTGCAATCGCATTTTTTCCTGGAACCTGGCACTCTCTCTGAGACTGTTGCTGTGTTCAGCATCAGCGAACGCGCCGCTCGAAAATACTGAGTCTGTTAATTATAGATCGCGTACTTTAATAACACTAGGCTTTCTCTGTTTGTTGTGTTAATGTAACAATTTGGGGTGCAATGAGAACTTTCTATAGGTTGAAGAAACCTCGCGCTAATGCCCGCGTGGACTCTCCGATCGACGATAACAGATCCATCAAGGTTTGGTTTCCAGACTAACAGTTGGCTAACCGGTGTTCGGTTCATATAGGCACCGTTCGACCTCTGGCGCCACTTTCGTCCCATGTGTTGTTATCCGCGTCAGCAGTAGAATACCTGTAAACGATTAATAGGCGAAAATTGTTGAAATGAACTCCATAGATACTTTGTCAAGGGATATGTAAATATTAAAGAGAAAAATAAGTGTTCCGGTACGCCACATTCAGCTTCGTTAGCTTCGAGAGCGTTCAGTGACATCTCGGGGATTATTCTACCCGTCCGTTGCCACCGCGTGCCTCATAGATGGAAGCACATGGCCGGCTTTTTGACTCGTTTTGTTTATTGGACGGGGTAAGATTCGCGATTACACAACTTGGGAGATTTAACTGCATCGGATGTAAGAACGCATAGTGAGGATTTCCGCTATTGGCAGTACCGCAAGGAGATATAAATCAATGGAAAAAGCATACGATATTGTGGCTCACAAACCCGGAGACAGTACCGATTAGGGCGGTATCGTCCCTGACTTAGAGCTACATTTCTCTGCTTCAGGGCTTGAACCCGACCATGCACGAGCGCCATGGAAGGGCTTAACATCTGAAGGGAGTCCACTGGCGAGTTTCATTGACTCAACGAACAAAACCACCTACCACTAACACACAGTCGTACCTTTGACCTCGCTGAACCGGACCGCTGTCATTGGTTGATTGTTGCTGATGAAACTGACCCCTCATATGCGTTGGGGGGATCGTTCATAATCTCACGATGATTTTCGGGAACGATGAGGCATTCTAATCGACACAGCTGTGAGCCCAAAAGCAGCACAAAGTTCGGCAGTCATACTTGTCGCGGCATGCCAGGGTAACTTGGAAAAGTAACATGAATTTGCTCACGAGAAAGGTCCGTTTTGTATTCGCATTGATTTTTTTGTATAACCAATAATAAATTGAGCAGCTTTTGATCAGACTTTGTTCGAGAAAGATCCAATCACAGCAGACAGCAGCAATCGTAGCCAGCTCACATCGGTAAAAGGTCATCCGGTGACTCGAAGCGGGCGTGAACCAGTGAAAACTTTCGGCTGCCCCTAACGCATACGGCGTGCTGCCTACGTACTACGCTCAGCCAGTACACCTGTGCATAGTTAGATCAAGACGTTGTTTCTATGTTAGTTGCTGGACTTGAGCATGCACACGATTCAATATCATCATATGTATGAATGTCAGTAATATGAAATATGCTGTCCTCAATGATATCGGAACAGGTCTGTGTTAATCATCACGAGAAACAATGCTTGGAAAACTACAAATCTATAAGAGACAAACGTAGGTAGTATAGGGAGCACTGTATCGGGCTTATGTTTTTGTTCTAGGTACTACATCCACTCACCTGAGTATGCAACACCAACGCGGCGTGACATAGATCTGTTTAGCAACGAAGCGGAAGATTCGAGTCTGCCAACAGAAAAACAAAACAGAAGAGCACAAGACTGTAGGCAAATCCGTTAGATAGCTGTTTGTTATAACGAGTATTGGCATGCACGGAATGGAACTGTAGCCTAATATTGCGTTCTCCACATACTAAATCAGCTACTTCTTTTGTCATCCAGAGCTGGTTGGGTGTCTGAAGACCGTCGTGAAGTAGAATCTCATCAGGGCGAGCTTTATATATATATATATATATATACACATACACGAGGCTATAATAAGTTGCTGAAAGACAGCAGACGCTCGAAAAGTTCAAGCCGTTAAACTCGCAACCATCAGACGTCGACCATGGTACACTTGTAGAGACTTACCGAATCTCGGCATTCCTGCCACTACGTTCATATTATCCGGGCTCTCCAAGGCCACCTGCGGCCATGATGTGTACAGCACCAGTTGCAGGCGCAGCCACAGCTTCAATCGCGGGCAAATTGCCATTGACCACATCGGCACCGGCCGCGGCTCCCTCGTGCAGAGCGACCAGCGAAACGGGACAGGGACGCCGGCGAGAAGCCAGCATTCGAGTACTCGTCGTCATTGTTTGTCGTCGTTGTCTACCGGTAGTCAGCGCGCCAAAGCAGCGAGGCTCGCTAATATGGAATCGCAAATAGGAACAAACAGCCCACGCCATTGGCATAGTTGGCGAATGGTTAATGAATATTTGGAGAAGGCCAATATACCTCGACTTGCTTGCACTCGTGTGTCTAATATCAGCTACTTCAATTGTCATCCAGTGTTCGTTGGGTGTCTGAAGACCGTCGTGAAGTAGAAACTCATCAGGGCGAGCGTACAACTACGAACCGCTACAGGGAAATAAATGTCAACGACGCCCGTTGTCGCCGCTGTTAGGACCAATCAATGGCCCTCAACGTGGGCAAATCGTTTATGGCTGGCGCCATTTTGTTTAGCCGAACTACGACTCACTTGTTCGTTACAACGACCACCTTTGCTGCTGTCGCGCGCGAAAATAATCAGATCGTCAAGTTGTCAGCTAAAATATGCCTGTTCGGCCAAATTGCAGGTTTGTCTGTATAGGGTGCAGCGAGCACAGCGCGTTGCCTTCCACAATTAGATACGACTCCGTTCGAAAGGAAAATCTATGGCGTCCGATCGCGTACTACACTAGACCTAGTCAATGAGCGCTGCACGTGGGCCAGCAACAGGGCTACCGGCGGCATCTATTTACAGTTGGCTAACGGCAACGACAATGACAGCAAACCGCCGCAAAACGGAATACCGTTCTCAGTTCAACGTCAACACGCGTTCACATTTCTAGACATGACAGTACGACGTGAACACTTACCACCTCGTAGCGGTGCTCCAACGCGAAAAGCGAAAGCAAAACAAGTAGCTCGTGCAATCAATACCAGCGCACTGCGACCTCAACGGTACGGCGATCGTCAGCTAAAAGGCCGAGCAAAGCGATGGCGGATACAAGCCGAACTGAAATAGAACACATCCTGTCGGCGGGGCAAGGAGTCTACCTGCACTCTCCACTGTGGAAGGGGCGCGAATATTTAAACATTGCATAACACGAGAACAGGGATGCTTAACTAATTATACTTTATTATGCTTATTGATTATACTCTAGTATACTTATTAATTATACTTTATTTCGCGGTCTTTTTTCTGGGAAAACGAAAACGTTTGAATTCGAAACGTTAAATTTCCTAGGCTGTTATAATGTCATGCAGTTTAGAAGGATAATGCTACGTAAGAAATTCGACTTAGAGACGTGTGGTTTTTGTCTATATGCGTGGCCTCGATGGAATGATTGCAGTTCTCTATAGAGCAAATGGATAATTGAACTCTATAAACATTCTTTGAATTGACTCCCAGCAGTTCCGCTATGTGATAGGCATCGGCTCTAAACCTTTAAGTATTACTATGATGGCATGTCGGGGCCACCTGTTCTTTATTTTTCAACCATGTTGTACCTGGCAGGAATCCACAAATAAAGAAATGTGATAAAGAATCCAAAGATTCTTCACGTCTGACAGGATCCGGAATCAAGCACGGTGTGTCCCTCCTGAATTGGCCTTTATAGTCAGTCGAACGAATGCTAATACAATACAATACAAATATACTGTTATTAACCAAAAGGGCTGGTACCAAGATTATTAAAGAAATTACATAAATGGGTAGAACTGAAGGGAATTATTACATTGTGACAGTGGCAAATGGCCACTTCCTGAGTCTCGTATGAGACGTGCGACTCTCCAAAAGAACAAGTTAGCTAGCTTTTCGGTGCGCGCTATTGACGCAGGACGCACTGTGCGTCCACTGCGCAGAGCGTTTGGACGAAGTTCGACGAAATGTTTGACAGAGCTATTTGGTCTGAATCGCTGAAACAAGCGGAGGTCCGCAGTATTCAATAATGGTCGATAGGGGCGGGGAAGCTTCACTAGTTCCCTCGGAACATCACAACGCAGACTGACTCTTCGCATAAACCTCGATTGTACCCTCTCAAGCGCAAGGATATGTTTTTTTTTATGTAGAGCCACCGAACTGGAGAGTAGTAAAGAAAGAGCAGAAAGAAACCCTTGGAATGACAAGGCTTTTATAGAGCGCAAGATAGAAATCGACGTTGTTGATAATAAAACATCTAAAAATGATGTTACATATTTATGGGGCAGACCGAACTACCTCTGTCCCATGCAGATTAAGAACTAGGAAGAAAGTCACTATGACACCGAGATCCCGCATAAAGCTTCACATTTGGTTACATCACCATTGATTGTGTATTCATTTGTATAAGTAGAGGTACGCAGGACTGCACGTTTTGGTATGGAGATCAACATGTCGTTCTTACAGCACCACCCTTCAACAGTGGTAATGGTTGATTGAAGGAGGAGCCTGTCATCAGCACATCGCACTGGTGCATACAATTTCAAATCATCCGCGTAGAACTTGTGCTTTACGCCGCTTGAGATTGAGATTTATTTATTTGATTCTACTATTTTTGAGATCTAACATAAAGATACAGAATAAAAGTGGACCTACGCACGAATCCTGAGGTACCCGATATGGACATCGGTCATACGTACTAAAGGTATAGTTTATTTTTACGCAGAATTTTCTGTCTGTGAAATATCTTCCAATCCACTCAACACTATGTGGATCTAATTTGAGAGATAAGCGTCTATAGATTAAAAGACTATGATTGACGCGATCGAATGCTTTGAAAAAATCAAAGTAAATGCAATCATAGTCGACTCTCTTCTATTTGAAAAAAAAGGCCAGACATGTACCATTTCAATCAACTGGATTTCGGTCAATTTCTCTTTGATAAAACCATGTTGTTCGCTGTCAAGGAGATCATTTATGGAGAGGTATGAGTAACTGTGATCTACGAGTATCTTTTCAAAAATGAGGCACGCTATCTATGGAGTCCTGGGCTACTGGTCTATAGTTACCTGCATAACTATTGTCTTTCGCTTTAACAGGCCATTTTCAATGGGGCAGTAATAATAATAAGAACGTGATTTTCTTTCTGATGAGTACTTGGCGTGTGTTGAGCATCGAAACGATCGGCAACTATTAAGCTGATGCCGAATACGGGCCAGGGTGTGTAAGATAATGACATTCAAAAATATTTTCACGCCTCTAATAACTGGCCATCAAATTTTCAATCTGTCACTGGATGAACAAGTGTATGTTAAATCGAAAAGACATGATGGCGCTCTGAAAAAAAGAGCTAAAATAGTGGGTCGGTCAAAAGTTCGCGCAATTTTTGGCTTTCGTTGTTCAAAAACGCGCGCCCTCCCGCCAGCGCCACGGTTTTGGTTGTTTTCTTTAAATATAGAACGGTTGTTGTGTTATCGTTTGGCGCCATTTTTGCAATTGTCATTCAGTGTTATTGTGAAAAATTGTGCTCTCGAAGATGGGGAGGACTTCTGAACATTATCGGCACATTATGCTTTACTATTTCCAAGAAGGACTTAACGCTGCACAAACAGCTCACGAGATGTGCCAAGTGTATGGTCCTGATGCCCTAAAAAAAGGCGTAGTGCATAAATGGTTTGCGCGTTTCCGTGCAGGAGATTTTGACCTGACAGATAAACCGCGCCCTGGTCGTCCACCAACAGTGGATTCAAGTCAGATTGTTGCTTTAGTGGACGCAAATCCACACGTGACGATTCAATATATTCAAAGTGTTGTTGGTGCATCGCGTAATAGCATTGTGAGGCACTTAAGAGTCGCTGGATACGTGAATCGTGGCACCACCTGGATGCGTGAAGGAAGCAATCGTCCTAAAACGCCCAGAACTGCCAAACAGAAGAGGAGTACCTTTCCACCATGATAATGCCAGGCTTCATAGATATTTGCGCTCTCATGACAAAGTGTTGGAGTTCTCCGGGAATGTTTCGCCACACTCGCCTTGGCCTTGCACTTTCAGATTTTCCTCCAACGTAGTGGAAAATACATTATTGCACACATTTTCCTAAACGCCCACAACAAAGCTGGCTTCTCATTTTAGACAAAACATTGCACGAACTTTTTGACCGACACAATCGCTTACCCAACAAACATAGCCTCTGTCCGACGTTTCCGCGAGGGATAGAAGGTTCCGATTTATTTTACCTATTATCACTGTGCGAGGCAACTGCAATGTCTCTTCCAAAGTCCCTCTGAGCTTTTATGGCTCTAAACAGCCGCATGAACCACTAGAATTTGTATCGAAGTGCCACGTAAATGGGCCATGCACGGCGAGGTTAAGCGTCACAGACCAAAGACATCAGCGCCGAGAACGGAAAAGATGGTGAAACACTGAATTATTGATTTATTAAGAAAGCAAAGAATTTCCGAAAGAGAAAAACGGCACAAGAAGCTATTGCCGTTTTTGCTTCAGGCGTTCGATATCACGCTCGGTGTTGCCAGTCTGTATAGGCGACAGAGTGTAGCCAAGTGTCCAATCCAGTAATGACCATCACTGACGACTAGGTGAGCTCTACTACGGTGTTTACGCCATTAACTAGTGCTGAAGTACTTTGATCGGCGTATAGCTCTATAGTAATCCTGTGGAGTTGTATCTCCTTGTGGACTTGCTGTGACTGCACGTTGTTGTCCGAAAGTAGCTGCTCGATTGCTTGAAACGTTGTATGTCTCGTGGCCTGCGGCCGACGCCAAGCCTGGGCTAATCGAGTAGTTCGTATACCGCGGGGTACTCAACGTCTGTCCACGTGCTCTGATCGGAGCCGCTTGCGGTCTTAAAAATGTCTCGCGTTGTAGAGGACGTTCACCACGAATATGGGCGGGTGACGTGGCTGGAATGTAGACATTAGGATAAGGGCTAGTCCTGGAATATATAAATCCCGGATCTTTATTTCCTTTTGGCGAACTGTGCATCTGACGTTGACCGTTGGCGTATCGTCGTTTTCTGCTTTCCATAGGCGTAACAGAGGCTGACTGAGGGGGACGCCCTAATTCTTCAATGTGGTGGTCTCCGTGGAGGTGTTGCTGCTGCCCTTCGTACGAAGAGTAATCATTTCTTTGGACAGCGGGTCGTGACTTTTCGAGGATGGCTGGCGTTTTCTGATCGTTCGTATGGAGCACCATTCTGTGGTGCTGGCGGCTGCCCGTTCGATTTTCATCAAGTGAAACTAGTTCCTGATCTTTGGGGGCGTACAATGTTCCCGGACGAGGTGTATCCTTGCGCAATACGTGAAACTCCTGCTTACCCGGTTCTCCTGCCAACCATGGTACCCTTTGCGGAACTGGAGTAGTCGGCCGAGCAAAGTTCATTCTAGCCCCCTCATCCTGCGGAGTTCTAGGTTGGTTGTATTCGCCTTCATTGGTTCGTCGTGGCGAAACGCTTGATGATGAACGTTTTCTTCTAACAAAGAGATGTACAGTTGTAAGTGACTCACTATTGGTTCTGAATTAATTAAAATTTCAGGAAGTGCCGTTATGAACATAGTTATTTTTTGACAATATTAGAAACGATTATGATTTGAGAATTTCTTTTTTATGCTCATCACCTATATACTCTTCGAGTGCGCACTGCTCAAAGGCATGTGACCCACCAACATATATGCGCTCCCGAGGGGACCTATACGTCCCGTTGAGCAAAGTTACCAGATCACCGCAGATAGGGTTGAATCTATTGCTTGTGTTATTATACTTACGTGTCCTTTTGTCGGGGTGTCTGAGAAATCTGTTCTCGGGTGAGATCTTCATCAGCTTTTGCTGCGTCACTATATACGACTCGGTGTGCTTCGTGGCCAGCATTAACCAGCGTGCCCACTTCACAAATACTTGAGGTAGACCTCGGGAAAATGAGAGTTGATTGTAATAGGTTACTGATGGATGAGGTGCCTCTCGGAGGTCGGGCTGGTCGCGGGGTGTTTTGCCGTTTTTGTTCCTGATAGCGGCTTTCTACATCGAGATTGTTTTCTCTCTGATTTACTCCCCATAGGTCTCGAACGCGTTGTGTATCACTTGGGCCATCACACTGGCCGAGTCGCGGTTTTATTGGCTGATCGTCTGAACGTGTGCTATCAGGAGGAAGTCGACGACTGTCCCGACTCAACTCGTGCCTTTGAGGCGGCTCACTTTGATGCGACTGGCCTTTGCAGACGTTTTGCTGGAGTTGGCCTTGTACGGGACTGCGACAAACTACTGGTACGGTACTGGTCTCGCGCAGAGGCGGTCTCTGGATCTTTGAGGGATATGCACCTCTCGCAAAATTCGCTTCCCGAGAATCTCGATTAGAATCGCTGCGACATTGTTCTTTTCCAGTTTTCAATTGCTGGGGAATTGGGTCCTCGGGTCGCTGTTGTCGATTTTCATGAGCGTTGTCCTGTTCATTTGCCCTCTCACGGTGCCGACCCTCGCACACCGTGGCATACATTCTAAATGGCGTAGGACACCGTTGTCGAGCAGTCTCTCTGCCAACCGTGGACCTGAAAGCAAGCGCCTCGTAAAAGTGCTATACTGCAGCCTTTCGTATCGTTGAACATACGCAAACTTTTCATAGGCTCAAGCATTTTGAAATGACTCCATGTAAACGTCCGTTACTTTATGCGCTGTGAACTGCAGAGGTAGGTAATCGTACCATCCGGATGCACCCCGCATGAAAAGTGACATCCCGCCAAAGGCGGTACAGGATGCCATACCTAACATCATTCTCGATCGTTTCAGTCAGCGTGTTGAATCATTGAAAACCTTTAGATCTGTGCGATCGTCTGCTTTCTTCTGCATCATCACGCTGGTTGCTATTCATCATTGTGCTCTGGACACTGGATAAATATAATGTTATTAATATATAAATATACATAGCCTGCACTGTTCATATTACTGAAACATAAAGGTACACTTTTAAAAAGATAAATAAAGATGCGAGGACACAATGAAACAATGTCAAGTAGCACCTTGTTGCAGCTTCTCCTCACTAATCACTTTAAATTATTATGCTTCAAATTGAATAGGCGCTGACTGCAAATAACGAATAGTATGTACGATGGTGGGGCGCTCGAAATTCAATATACGTCAAATGAGGTGTTTTTCAAGAAGATGTTTAAGAAAACGGTCAAGAAAATGTCCCTCGGGTGTCCTTAAGCAGTGGCCACTTGTCATTCGATCGAAGGAAGTGCTTATAAGGCCTGCCAATAGATTTGAAATAACAAATTATGAAATTATTTAACAAACCTTGGTTTTCAATCTGTTCGATTTATATTTGCTAATTTGTAGTCTTTTCCTATTAATCAAAATAATAATAATACTATCTTTTTTATTCCTGATAATAATTTCTATATATTAATGTTTAAAACAGATTTATAAATAACACCATTATTTATAAATATTTTACTGCCCATCTTAGGTCATACCAAGAGACTTTCGCCACGGCTGCGGCAGCAAGTTATTCCGCAACGGCTCGACTCAACTTACCCGTTCAGAGTGTGCACATGACCCGTGCTTTGATCAAGGGCGTTTCGGGTTCGATGTGCGTCCTCTTGCGGTTGAGATGACGGCGTAAACAGGTAGCTTGAGCCGTCCTGGAGATGGGGACGGTGTGAGAGCTGCCGCTGTGTGCCGGGGTATTCCTGCGCTCGGTGACATTTGCCACGAGGATTTGCGGAGGCCTGGCCTATGTCAACATCGTTTTGGGCTACATCGTAGTCTACGGACTGCAACAACTGAATTTGCTCGTCGCCGCGACCGCTCTGTGGTGCGACTTGTTGACGAGCAAGTCGCGCCTGCCCTTGAGAATCAGCGTGCCGTCTCGGACTTTCCTCACCGGATTTTCTATCCAGAGGATAGCGGTTGTTTTTTTGCGCATTTCGGTGTTTCGTCGTGATTGGGCTTAAACTAATCTCGGGTAGTCGTTTAGGAGTGATCGTGTGTAGTGACTCGCCCAGAACACTGGAAACGTTGCGGTCACCTCGATCAATAGAAGGTGTAGCCGGATGAGAAATTGTCAATTTTCCCCCGCACGTCAGCGATGTTGCAGGATGCGGAGTCGCAGGTCTTGGAAATTGCGCTGCATGGACGGGCTCTTTCGAAGTGCTTAACAATTTATTCGGAATAGATTCGAGCTTGTTATTGAACTTAAGCTAAGGTACTCCCTTTCGATCTCTTATTCATTGTTAGCAGTACAATACGCGTACAAATGGGAAACAACAACGGCGTCAGCCATTTTTGTATAGTGTCGGTGACAAATCGTGACAATTGTCAACCCACAGTAGAAGCTATTGATAGTCACGTACGTAACAGAAAACGTGTTAGCATGTTTCATAAAATGGGCATGTTTTATATTTATCACACACAATGTCGCCTCACATTGATACTTCATTAACATGAGCAGCACGAAGTGTGAACGACCTAATTCGAGCATTGCGTATGTTACAAAAGAGGCACTCCCAAATAAAGAGTAAGAAACTAAACATTATGTCATAAGGAATTACATTTTGTCTTATAGTTATCGTTACTCGGTAACTCACCATCGTCTCAAGACGAACGGTCAACAGGATACTTTTCGGGACTCACCTTTTAGCCAATGTGGCCACTATATTATCAAACGTATTTTTGAGCGTCTCGAGCTCCAACGACTTGCTTTCAAGGTTTCGATAAACAGTGAGCAGCTTCTTGCCTTGTACATGTTTATAATGGAAGTCGAGCTGATGCTGATATTTTTCCAGCTGAGTTACATAGGACGAAGAACAAGCACAGTAATTGTGAACGATAATTATCGTTAGGATTAATTATTTTTATTATTATTATTATTATAGCTAGTAGACGCATTTATTAAGTGCCGAGTTTTATGTAGCTATTCTAGGTTTCCAGAGGCGACCATGTAGAAGTTCGACTGCGAACTAAAGCGGATACCACAGAAGAAGGGCGCAGGAGTTCTTACAGTACGCTACGTCTCATTTTGCTGTCTCCGGCAAACCTTATTACTTCTGCCGAGCCCCTTATATAGGCAATTTAAAATTTGTACACTTGAGTTTTTGTAATATTTACGAATTTTCTTAAATGAGAAAACTGCCGCCATGCTATGGTATAGGACGCATTGAACGCAATGGGGGCCCGGAAAGTGTATATAGCGTAGAAGGAAATTGCCGTGACGCGGATGCTGAGTAACTTTTTTTAGCTTTTGGCTGCCGCACAAACGACTGGAGGGAGACAGACTCCATAAAACGTACATAGACCTCCAACACCAACAATGATAATAGAGTAATAATCGAGGCGATTCAGTGTTAATATGGTTTGAAAGCTGCTGAGGTTTCTTACCGCGGACCATTCACTTAGACTTCTTGGAACTGCGTTGAAGAATCGAGACACCTTCGGGTGAGTTACCGGCAGAAACTTAGCTAAGCTATTACAGATGGGACATCTCGTAGAACCGTCTTTCTCACCGGCTGAAATTGTGTACTACTATATATTACCTGTGGTCAGCTGAAAGCTCGTGAGGCATCCCTCAAAACACAGGGTGTTGCGAAAAGCAAAATAACAATACAATTACACAAATCTATATTTATAATAATGTAGAAATGACACTGCAAAACTACACCACGTTGGAGAATAATCGCCCACTTATATTAATTTTAACATTACAATTCACCGCAATACGCCCACCACTCGCCAGGCAATATCATAACAATTGCGCTCTCGAGTCGAGCCAGAGAGATACTTTATGAGTCATTCGAATAATGTGTAACATAATGCCAAATCCTGCCCAACCATATAAACACCACAGGTAGCAGGTGTACAAATGATTCGTTTCGACTATTGCAAACAATAGCAATCGTTATTACGCTCACTTTACATGTCACCCTGTTCGCTCTGTCGCCCCTGGCTGGTTGCGATGTCGAGTACTGGGTAGCGTGTTTCTATGCTGCAATTGTTGTCGTTTAAATCCGCATTTGTGGTGACATCTATGAAGGTGTTGACTTTTACACCGCATTGGACAGCAGCAAGTAAACGAATGAGAGCTTCGCGGCATCTGTTTGCCAAGAGATTCCTGCTAATGGCGAACTGACAAAAACATTTGCTACTACTCTGATCACGTGATCGCTTAATTCGAGCTCGAACATTGAACCACTTGAAACATCATTTCCGATTATGGAACAGATGCAAATTCAATGTGGCTGATGTCTATCACATGTGTAATATTATTGGTTGAACTTGTGTCAGCTTTCGAGTTTGAGTCATTTCATTTTTAAGCGGTCGCGTTCAAACGTTCCTGCCTTTTTTGGCATTGGCGCGCTACCATTTGTGAGCAAGCGAATTGTCGCAAATCGGTGGGTGTTTTTTTGTGGGAATCCTATCCTCCTCCCCCCGCTATGGCAAACGCAAAAACGCCTCATTCCTCTCGATGTTTCTATTGCTCAAATCGAAGCAGAGGATTTTGTAGCGAACTCGAAATACGGGAGGATTGCGAGTTCGTCACTAGTGGCAACCGCCGAATGCCATTAAAGGTCTAGGTGTCCCTCTCGGTGATTAGCATATGGCACCAGCCGCAATCATTCGGTTACGCTTGCCAGCGGTGGATGTTCACGATCCCACGACTTGTTGGTGATACACTGCGTTGTCGTATACATACCAGATATGGAGCACCCAGCACAAATGATATGTCCGCATGAGCCTAGATACCCCTTGTGCCCTTGGAATTCACCACATCGGATACAACAGCTGAACCAGAGCGGATCGTCTTGATACATTGTCTTCCGCCAGAGTACACGTCTGCTCTTCGTTGAAATTCACAAACACACAGCAATGACCATGTATATTGTACGCCAGCCCCTAACTCTTGCAATGGAGCATTTGGGTTCGTTTTGCTCACGATGGCGGGATGTTTGAATCAACGCTTGTTGCTTTAATGAAGGGCCACTTGCGTGGTAGTCATCTTCCTTGAACAGCGTGCAAAGGGTAGTCGACAATCTTCGTGCATGATTAATTACTAAGTTACAGTTACTATTAAATACTTCACATATATAGCAGTAAAATACAGTTTATAATTAAGTAACTCTACTCTGATATATCTGTACAATCGGTTTCCCCATGCAAACCCAAGTATTCATGTGGCCATAACGTTCTTCTTGACCTCTTCCGTTTTGTTCCTGCGCCGAAGCACAGCCATTTATCTCTCGAAATCGTAGCTGCAATAGCAGCTTGTACACCGTGTTCCGGCTTTAGCTTTCACTCTTCTACCTTAGTAACTGCAGGTGTTTATATTCTTATCCGAATATATCAGTTCTTTCGAAATAATCTAATAAGTGAAATTATTTTAATTACCTCTCCCTTAGCTCTACTTTCCTCTGGTATATATAAACCCTTTATTGTAGCTGGCGGGGTACACTCCACTTATTTGATAGTGAGCTTGCTCATCCAATCTTCGTTTATGCTTGGCGCATGTCGTCACCGTGCTTTACACATGGGGCACAGCGTGTGTATAGGCTAATGATGGCGTAATTTGCGCATGATGAAATGTGCTAGTTTCGACACGTCGATGTCACACGTCAGGTAGGACCCCGGCAGCTCATCGTACGGCCGCTGAACAGATGATAAAGGTATCAACGGACCGCAAGAACGTGCCTCCAAAACACTGCCTGCTAGAGATTAACGCCCAAATCGTACCCGAAAACAACGAGGTCACGGCTCTTTCACGCACGCGAATCTCGATTAAGTGTTGAAGATCTGCGCCAGGCATATTGAACAGCTTGTTTGTACTTCACACATTTGGCGGATATTCCGACAGTGCTCAGCATTAGACCCTGTGAGAACGAAGCCGCAGGAAAATGGTGTCGTCCAGGCTCAGAAGGTCAGCGCAGATTTCTAACAATCCCAGATTCCTTTCGAAGGTTGGTATCGATCGATGACGACAAATCGGTGAACTCGAATTCTGTAATTGTTGAAATATCGTATACGTTCCTTCATTATTTTCCTCTGTCCTTTATGCCACTACTCCAGGTCTTTGTACGGAAAGAACACTCTTTCGTAAATACAAGTGGCCACAAAAGAGGAGACTTATGTACGGAATGCAACCCACAAAGTGCACGACTTGTCTTGAATTCTAATTTATAATTGTGACATAAAAGCCTATAGCGAGGCCATAGGACACAAAGTCTAGAACATATATGCGAAGTCATGATACCTATTTGGGATTTGACATTTGCCTGTGCAACTCAAGCGTTACTTTGGAACTACTCCAAGAGTTAGATAGACTTTGGTGTCAATCGAGAACAAAATAAATAAATCGTTGTCCATATCGAAATTGTGACAGACAACAGATCACAGATGGGCTGTGTAGTAGGCCATGGCGAGTGCAGGTGCGGCTGAGCGAGTCGAGTGCCGCTCATAGCGTGAGCACACCTGCATATCTATGTATTCGGCTGACCCCAAAAACTATCACACACATGTACATTTCAATATCGGCTAAACTAAGTGAGTTAAAACAACGATTTTTTAGTATGAGTTAGAGGTATGCACCTCTTTTATTTATACACTGGTCCCAGACTTCGGGCAGCTTTCCGACGGCTAGACGTGCACCATTTCGTGCATTCGTGTGCGCCTCGCAATCGGGGGAGACACGTAGGTGCGCGGGTTCGATCCCCACCGTTGCACATTTGCATTTTCAAGGGGTCCGTCTTACGAAGCAATGCGAAAGCGGTACCGTGGACGTTAAATGTTGGCTGAGAGTCAGCCCGAAAAAGTTAGACGTGCACCATTTCTATTCCCACAATTTCGTTATTTAAGGCCTATAGGGGCAAATCGATGTTTGCATACCTTTGGCCACCTATAGCGCTCTTTAATTCATGGAAGCAACCATAGTCACACGGGCTTCAATTGGGAAAATTATGGGGGGTGATGCCATCGCTCAATCTTGTTGACCTTAAGCCAGGACGTTATTTCATTGCTACGATGCGCCCAAGCATTGTCATCGAGCAGCCACACTCGGTGATTTCTATTGTCATGCCAATTATTCATGAGTCCCTTCAAGAATTCGTGATATAATTGGGCTCTAAATCTCGTAGTAGCAAATTCCGTTGAAATCCATGATAAGTGCTACCATTACTTTAGGCTCGAATCTATTTGGGTACAGCTGCCGCCATCGCCTGTTCACCTGGTCATAGCCACTGTTTCACTTGATCTTTTTCCGGTCCCCTATACAGGCCGACCCATGTCTCGTCCACTGCAACAGTGTGCTCTAAGCAACTCTTTTGCTGCCCATATATCATCAGATTGTCTCGCGAACACTCCTCACGCAGGTTCAGTTGGCCAGGACCGGGTTAATGAGGGACCCATTTGCATTTTTTTTTCTGCATCTTCGGATTATCTCTAATAATCCCACGCAATGTTTCACGAGGCACGCTAATTTTAGCCGGCAAAGTCGTCAATGACCAAGCTCTAGTTTGTTCAAAAGCTTTTTCGATTATCTTAATCCGTTCATTCAGTGTCATTTTTTATGGGTCAGCCTAATAGATACGGTAGTTGCGTTTCGCTTTTCGCTCATGAACTCGACTTCAACAAATCTGTTATCACTTCTTAGAGCTGGTGGAAAAAGCTGTTCTGCAGGGATCGTACGAGCCAAACAGCTGATGGGGACAAGAGAAAGGCAGCAGCCCCAGTCCCGACGACCTACACGCGCTTCAGGAGAGTGTTCGACAAACATGACGCAAATGAGCCGCCCACTCCAGTCGATCCAGATCAGGACCTCGTCCTATTTGACTCGGAGTATAGCGAGATAAAATGCAGAGAAATGAGCTGCAGGTTGGTAATGTTTCGTGTCTTCCTACTTGTTATACAAACACGCCACCCGTTAGGGGACTTTCAGCTTCAGTTGAATCCCACCCCTTCTCGGATCAGACATTCCCGGCCCCCGGTCCGTATCGCTGTTGATGGACGGTCCCTGCCATTCTATTACACTATCGTCCAAAGACTGTACAGCCGCCTTCTAAAATGCACAACAATGAGTACCGACGTAATTTCTGGCAAATCGAGTAGGAGGTCCCAACTTATTTCATCAGTTTAGGCAGAACGCCACACATAGGTACATGGTCAACCTGTTTTTCGGCGATACCGCTAAAGTTGGCCTCCAACTTAATACAAAAAGAAACATTTGGGCTGGGCTGATTCTCACTACCTTCATTCGAGCATACAATAATTAGGAATTATGGGGGGGCGGGGCAGGGCCGGGGTTGTCCCGCTTCTCAGTTGTTCCCCTACGCAACAGGACTCAGCAGTTAACCTTCGGGTATTACTATCAAGTCCTCTAGCTCCATATCAACAATGCTAGACGTACCCGTAGCGTAGTCACTTGTGCGAGGCTTTTTTATGCGGCGGCTGGTTGTTATAGTTCATATTGTGATAGCACCCTTTGCATTTTCTATCTTTCGTATGCCGGTGTGTACAATGTCAAAACGAGTCGATTCATTTGGCTATGCCCGTCATGGTATTCGTCTGATTCTGCGTTTATAGGCAGCTATTTTACTCTGACCTGGCTCTGTATCAGCATTCCCGAATGGAGCATGCGGAAAGCTTCGTCCTCACCCGATGCTGCAATAGACAGTTCTACACAATGGGAATGATTGCGTTCCACGCGTCTTTTGACCATGATGGTCAGTTCGTCTGCTTACGGTGGGTATTTCACCTTGGGGTGTGATCTGTTAATCATTCTGCGTGCATGTCGAGGATAAGAGATACGTGCATCTCTATACATGTTGTAATTGTATTTCGAATACATGGGAATCAGACTTGCTTTTCCCAGCACAAAATCTACGTCAGGTGATACAAACGACCCGTCGTATTCATTGCTGATTACAACTTTGATATCATGTGATTGATGGTTACGGTTAGCAACAATTGCTTCCTACTTTCCAAAAAGACTTCTTCGAGTACCGCGGTCTTTTTTATAATTAGTATTTACCTTTTGCAATATATGCGCATCTATGTGCATGTGATGGTTGTAGCAGACTAACACGGATTTTACCTAATTATTCAATGTACACAGATGCATTGTACACAACTATCAACGGAGCTGACACAACTCCGCCTACTATACAATGCCAAACTCTCCTCATATTGATTGAGCGCTCGATAACGTGTAGAATCTAGATTCTATGTGAATATGGGCATGACGACGCCCAATACTAATCCCTAGGGCGGCGATCTGTTTTCTTCAATCAGTCCCTTCACGGTTGCAGCCGTTCGCGTATCTCTAATAGTAATCTTATAATCTCATGTACTACTCTACGCGTTCTGACGTCGAACTGAACATCGATCTCAAGCTGACTTTCAAGCTGATGCGTTCCAGGTGTCGTGAATACTTTGAACCCAACCTTCTTGATGACCATCTGGCCAAGCATGGCGCGCGTCAAAATGTACAGCGAGTCTATTGCGTTACGTGCGGCGACGATTTCGCCACCGACACGGAGTGCTCGGATCACATAGAATTAGAACACAAAATAAAGGGCGTGGACATTTCATATGAACAGATTCGTCTGCCACTTGTGACTCGACGAGCGCACGAGGATGCTAAACAAGCAGGATTGCCAACCTCGTCTACTGCCGCAGGTATACGATCAAATCAAGTTCTACAGCTCTTGTTGTTGCTGTTTTTATTACTTCTCTGCCGTTTTCTTCGTCATAAGTTGACCACATTGCTTGAAAACAACGTTCAAGCAACGTCATGAAATGGGTGTGGCGCACTTCATGTGGCTAAGTATTCTAATTGGTGTGTCAAGATCTCGAGTTTGTACACTCAGAAAAAATAGTTCTCACCGTTGGTAACCGATCTCGAAACGGTATCATACCAGATGTCATCATTACTGCATCCCATCATATAATAATTTGTATAGACATATATCGCTATGAGAGCTGTTTATAGATCCACGAAAGCTAATTTGGTATTATAGTTCAGGTCCCAAATAGAATTAGCGAAATCGGTGCAAGCTGTTGGATTTTCTTGAATAGTCTTTAAAAGTAGGAGGTCAACAGTAGGAGACGAAACGCTATGCAAGTTGTCTCGCAAAAAAAAAGTTGAAATTGTGGAGAAACTTACACGTAGTCCTGAGAACTTGTTGTTGATCTTCTTCCCTCTCTATATAGGCAGAAGTCGCGATTCGCAGAAAAGGAACCCGTGGAGAGGCTGGCAGCTGTGTGACAGAAATAAATCAGTTGAAGGTAAAAGAAAGGTGGACGATCAATGGACTTGTTATTAGAAAACTATTTCTTCCGTCAGTAATAGTCCCGGTCAGTGCCCCATGTCAAAATCGGTTCTGGGTTTAGTCTGACACTACCAGGCAAATACCTTCGTGTGAGGCCTGGTGTCCATGCAGGATTTACCTTTAACCTCTTAAAAAAAAGCAATTATAAAACTATTGAACATAACTGATGATTCAGTGTGGCGGTGAAAACAACAATGTACCATGAATTACAGTAGGCAATGCTATATTGCGTCTGCGGCGAAGCTATGGGCCAGCAGGGCCCAGTCAGGAAGCCGGTGGCAATCGCCTAAAAGGCGGAAGTTGAGCCAACTTCTCTGCGGGTGAAGACCCTTTAAAGGGAAACATTATCCAAAACGTAGAATTGGCTAAAGATCCATTAGTATATTGTGAAGTTTTCAAGAAATCACGCAATCGTCCGAAAGAAGATTCTTGTGTCGACTAATGTTGCCAAATCAGGGTCGCGCGTAATCTGGCCATGACAGATGCACATTTAACGTGTGAAATCTTTGTTTTTGTTGTTATGTTGTCGTCGTGTACAACGAGCGTAAATTCAGTATACTCACTCAAAAATGCGAATCGGGGTCTCATTCATAAAATTGAATGCTTAGAATCGTCCGGACCAACTAGACTCTCAGATCGTATTTGTCGTAACCTGTCTTAATATGCTTATCATTCGAGATAGCTGGAAATTGCTAAAGTCGCCCTTCGTCGAAGTCTAACAAGCTCACAGCTATAGAAGTATCTAGGGTGGGGGGGAATTGACATCTTTCTCAATCCGACAGTCGATCATAGCTGTCTTCATACGAGGAGGCCCGGTTCGTGTATATATGCTTCTATTGTATCATATCGTTGGGTCTTGATCGTCAGTGTTGCGGCTATCATAAAGCAATAAAGCCTATTAAAAAGATATTTGCCTCAGGGTAAAACATACCCTAACAAAGCAATAGCCATTAAAATTAATAAAATAATAATTCCTGATACTCATGTAATCATACATTTAAAGGAAGCGATACATCAACCACGTGCAATGGAATGAAGATTAAGTTGAAATTAAAAAAAGAAATTAGCTTATTGTATTATTTCTGTTGTGAATTGCAGAAACAAACGAACCATTAGTTGTACCGTGCTTCAATACGACGTATAGCTCTGCAGCTATATTTTCCATGCTATGGAACCGCTGAGACGCGAAACAGGCTCGAAATCCTGTTTGAAGATCCTTTATACATCCACCTCTCCATCTCTAGCTCTTTCTTGGCACCCGACGTTGACGGATCCCAAGATCGACCAACTGGAACAGCTGCTCAAGGCCACACAACTTATGGCCGTTCGTTTGACCGGTGATCTGGAAAGAAGAGTGTGAATTTTATTTCGATCCTATCGCTCCATACCCATAAATCCATTATATATGTATATATATATATATATATATGGATTTGTAGAATATCTTTATGTCTGTACGGTCGAATAATGATGATCACGTTACTAGCACATACATATATTCTGGTACCTATGGTTGTGACAGTGATCTGATCTAGCTTTTTTTGGGTTTTTGTTCAGTTGTGCCAAAACGAATGGTGGTCAGCATCGTGGACGAAAGCTTGAAGCTCAATAGGGTCGATATATATATATATGCGTGCATATCTGTACATATGTATGTGGCTTTGTCCAAGGGCATAAGCGCGTATGCTCCTTTTATTAATGTTGGACATGCCAGTGAGATATATATATATATATATATATTTATATATATATATGCAATTATGTGTGTCTGTATGGTGCGCAAAGTAATGAATAGACTCGTGTGTTGCAAAACACACTAGAAACCAACGAGGAGAGTTTACCATAATGATGTTGATGTGAATTGATATTTCTGCACGCTGCGGAAACCAATATGCGCTATTGAATTATTTGGTTTTTACCTCTATTCGCTCAGTTATTTAGGCGACATCTAGTGGTTGATCTGGTGTGAGTCGCTTTATTGTGTTCGGACATCGAAAATAAACGCAAATGTTTATTTCGAAACGTTAGAATGTGGTGTGCATCTTTCATTAGGCTATAATAACATGCCGTTTATATCATTAGTTTGATCGGCAATTTATTTGATTCACGTGAACTATCTTCATTACCGTTATTGTGAACACGTCAAAATTTAGTTTCAAGTTGAAAAAAACTCTCGCGGATCCAGCGTGTCGTAATGTGTTCGTTGTGTTAATCAAGGTTGACAAATTTAGCGACTTGGTTTGCCTTGGCAACGCATTGAATGCATTGAGTGTGGAATCAGGTTGTTTGTTATTGAGAGCAGTTTTTTTTTATAAATGCATACTGCCGTTACCGGTCGAAGTTTGATGTTAAAATCGAGATTTTAACTAGTGTAACTTTTGGCTAAATTCGTGGTTTTCATGAATGATAATAATACGATGGTTTGACATGCGTTGAGAGAACGTCTTGATCAATCCACTTTCGGCTTCTTGTTCAATGTGCTAAACAGAAAAAAACTAATTCCCTGAAGTTTTCTAGTTTATCATATATATATATATATATGGACAGAGCAAGTCCAATCCGCTGTTTCATTGGAATAGAGCTTCGCTTAATATCACCGACGTAATGAATACATATTATAGTCCACTGTCGCGAATAAGGTGGCAACAGTGCGAGAAAGAAAAAGAAAGAAAGGAAGCGGGGGTAGGTATTCCGTCTTTCCTCATAAAAAACAAAAAACAAAATAGTGCGAGACGAATACCATTCTCATGCAATTCGCACGTTAGTACTGGTTTGTGATGGATTCGTAGCGAGCTTGGTTGCATATTTAATCTGTATCAATTGTTTCTTATTTTTTTTGTATTGTTGTTTGTCGTTATCCGATGCCGTTGTCATTCTTTCATCTATCTATTAGTAATATATATATAGCGATCGATTGTATAGTAGTTATCTGCTTATTTTGTAGTATTTGATAGACAGAGTGGGCCGTGGTTTCGTCCGCATGCTAGCAGGTCTTCTTGGGCCAGCCACCACTGGACACTCTGCCTCCTGAGCTAAACAAAGGCGACGCCCACATGGTGACGGCTGCACAGACATTTCATAACACGTAATTATTATTATTATTAAATATAGCATGCACATAACATATATAATGTGCGGTATATATTTCATTATTTTCTTTATTCATTACCAATAAACAGTCGCTCACGGCGCCGTGAAGCGTTTCTGGCCCATGAGGTATACGGAGATGATATTGTCCACTATCAATGCATTAACCCGTTTATTCAGTCGATGTATCAGGAGCTTCGGTCAGTTTGCGCCAGGAATGATTGCCCCTCTTCAAGGTCATGCCGCCAGGAGCAAGTCATATTTATCATAGCTTCAGTCGTGGCCTTCATGTATGACACGACATTTTCAAAATAGCTAACATTAATTATTGTTGTTGATGATAATGCCGATGAGATGTTTCATCTCATGAGGAAATCCTCTATCTTTCTGGCAACTTCTCTCATGCGTAACAAACACGATGGTGACGTTATCAAAAAGTCAACCCGCTCGAATCGGCGAAATTTTACCAATGCCTGACTCTGTCGCAAGCTCACCGCGTCGTCGATCGATCAAGTTAGCTTGTGTTAAATTTGCCAAGAGAATCAAATCCATCGCGTTGCGTCGGTTCGTCTCCGTTCGTGCTGCCAAATTTGTACGTACGTCATCACCATCAACTGCTGCATCGTTTCATCGATAAATATATATATATTATATATATTCATATATATATATATATATATTTATATATATATATGTAGAACGCTGATTTGGTGACCGTTCTGTCGACGGCCGCCGCCGCCGCCGCCAGCAACCGAAGTTGATGGTGGCAATTGTGCGAGCTTGTCTACGTTCAGCGTCGGAGCACATTGCAAACTTGTTATTGGAGTTAGTGGGGTTGGCTTCCAGCTGGCCGGCCGATTGGTCTGGTTAAACGAGCCCCCCTCCGCCCCGGGAGGGGGTGAAGATCATTGTGCTCCCGTTGTGTTTGTTGTCATCTACCTCGTTGCGCCTGTCAGACCGCTGTTGGCAAACGCTATAGACGTGCCCAAGATGCCGTCACAAACAAACAACACTAATAGTAATAATAATCGTAATAGCCACATTGGAACACCACAACAACGCACGCCTCGCCTCGTCCGTCCGTTCGTCCGCTGCATTACGCAACGCGTTAGCAGCTAGACGCGTATCATCGGGGGCTTTTCACGGTGGCCACGGCCAATGACCGAGCTATGAAGCAGCGACTACTGACCCACTGAAAGGAACGCTGCCATCACCACTATTGACTGCTTCGCCTTCTTAGGACTACGGGAAATAGACAGCCACGGGCGATTCTTGCACGGGGACAGCCATTAAGACTTGGCGGGTGTCTCGACGTCAGCTGGCCCACGAGCTATGGCTTGTGTGTCCCAGCCGGTGACAGTCCCTGCGGCGGCAGAACCTGCCGCGACATTTGTGGCAATTCGTGCTAAGCGTAGCAGCCTGATCGGTCGGGGCTGGGAAGGATTTTGGGCGAATGATTGGGGCCAGAGTGGACGTTGCTCTGTGTTGTGCTCTTCTTGATATATTCGGGACCTCGCGGCGGGCGTATGTGATTGTAAGGAAATACTGTTTGATACTGGGCGTGTACAGTATATTAGCTTGTGACAAGAACGTGAAAGGTGATAACGTAAGAAGAGTATCGGCGCAATGAGGCCTGCTGCTGCAGCAGCTGCTATCATGATATGGATCAATTCAGATGAACAGTACACGATCCCGCATCTAGAAGCGGGTCTATTTTTAATTTCTCCTTTTTATTAGGAACTTGTCCTTGATTGGGGTGTCACTTGGCCAAAGTGTTACCAGCCTCCATCCCGGGGCGCTTACAGTGCCCCATGACATAGAAATAAAACGCTCTGCTTTTTTGACAAAATCAACACCGTGTCTGTCACCCTGCGGGACACCCTGTATAGTCGCCCTGATCAAACATGAATTTATGCTGAATTGATATTAACGTCTAAAAACATTTAACCAATCTGTGGCGTGTGTCACAGCTAACTGATTTAATTCGAGATGTAGTTACTTGGAAATTGCATGCGGATTAATAGTTGATTGTCATTCAAGTGGCACATGAACTTAGGGACCTCGCCATGATTGGCAGGGTCATGCGCGATCGTATCAGGTCACCGCAATAACTAAATCTATATTTGCAGATATGTGTAAACTATATTATGTATTTATAAATGCATACATTGTATATATGTACTATCCACCCACTGTATAGCGGCATTACGTAATATCGCAATGCTGTGCTATTCCCGTTACACGTTCTAGGAGTGTTGTCAGAGTTCTATAGTCAGAGTCATCTATTGTAGAATCGTCGTGTTAAATATAGTGAAAATGATGGGGTGAAGAAAGTGGTTAAAAATAGAAGACGGACCCGGAGATGAAGAATAAGCGCCTTAGGGTCTAGTATGTGTGTTGTTCAATAAAAGCACTAGGAGCAAGTCTAATTGAGCCTCTCAAGCGGGTTGAGGAACACCCCAACTACCGCAGGTGCTGGGTAGCTAGCTACCTAGCCGGCGGTGGGCCACATCCACAACGAGAAAATAATGAAAATCCATCTTCAGCGAGCAGGTGAACAAATGACTGATAATCAACGCCAATATTACTATTATTACCAATAGTTTGTTTCGCATCGATCGAAATAGTATTCAGCCCTTCGGCCGCTCGGACGGCCGACCGACCGGCCGGACGTCTTCTGCGAGAAACTGAATCATCTCGCAAGAGGCATTATGAAGTTACATGTTAAGGCTTCGGTCGGTCGGTTGATCGACGATTTGGGTGATCCTTCAATATCACTGAAATGTGCCACTCGGGTTGGCGGTGCAAATGTCCCTAACGGCAACGAATGCACCTGTCGTCACAACATCGCTGCTACAAATTCTCTCACACATATACACACACACACCACACGCACAGATAGGTAGATAGATAGATACCCATATTAACAAGCCAGCACGGTCTATAAAAGCACGTCAAGGGGCACCGACCCGCGCTGGGGGCCGGGGATATCGTCGATGGGAAGGGATTGTTTAGCAATATCAAGGGCGAAAGTGGGAAAGTGTTTTGCGCTTTTATTCACCGTCATTGTCTATGGACGAACCGGAAAGGGAGGGTGGCCTATGAAGGCCTGCGCAACGGAGAAGGTGAATAGGGGAGACATTCGCGCACCGCGTTCTTCTTCGGTGGACGCGAAGGAGGAGGAGATAGCGTGGATTGTTTGCTTGTCATGTCTACAGACCGGGAGCTAAGCACTTTGGAGAAAACAGTTCAACTGTGCTTGGTGTTCCTCAGGGTTCGCGGAACCGTGCCAGGGGTACAGCGGAGCTGAATCGCCTAACCAATAGGGATACACGGATTTCACAGCGTTGCTGCTGCGGATTGTTGGTGAAGTGCGATACTCGATTGAAGAGCCCGCTGAAGTGCTTGGATATAACGTACGGCAAAGATAAGAGGAGTATTTTTAAAGGACTTCAAAGCGACACGTTATCAATCGCAGGTTCGTCTTACATCCCTGTAATACGTGGAGAGATATGTGCCCAGAACGATGTGAATGGATTTAGACGAGTGTATGGATGGTCAATTCTGGATGGAAATAATAAGCAGCTGTCGGGTAAAAACGACAATAATGATATAACAACTTCTAAGATCTTCTGAAAACCTATGCGATAGAGAAACGTTCGCTCATCGCCTGGAATTTTAGCAACATTTCTGCAGACTGTGTCAACGGATGTGCTCTCTTTGTAGATGACTCCCAAGTGCCCCCATTGAAGAGTCGTATCCTTGGTAAAAAAAACTCAGTGTGCAATTTTTGTGTTCTCGAAAGATATTCATAACTGCAACGAGTGGTTACGAGTGCTGGCTTATAACATGAGATAAAAATAAGTGTCAATTAAAATACGAGTCATCCAACGCAATTCAAATACAACTAACGAAATATTTCACAGGTTAAATGTGCATCTGTCAGGGCGGATTACTTGTGACATTGATTTCGCGAACTTCTCATTCATTTCATAGGCGGGTATCTATCAAGCTACATTGTAAAAGTTGTGCTAAGCTTCACAGGTTAGCAACGTTTACTAAATTGCTTCCATAAACCTAGGCCATCGTCTATCCTAACCTGAACAGGTGTTCGACCCTCACGTCCAACAAGAACGAGGCATTTGCAATGTCGTCGTCGTCGTCCTCAGCGACGGCCGCACAGACGGCATTAGCCCAATTGCGACAGCTGCAGCGGCGGCCGTTACTGCTCTGGTCCGCAGCACCGTTGGTCAGCTTCCTCGTCATGGTGATATTTCGAAAGCAGGTAGGCTAGTACTTTTGGCAACATAAAAAAAAGACTCACTCTGCGGTCTAATGGCTTCGCTCCCTTTTTGTCAAGGCTGGACACCGAACGTGCTGCTTACCACAAGATGCTATACACTTCCCTTGGTCTTAATTTCTGGAAGCAACGCACAACGGCTGTGAACATGAAATTTTCCACAATTTTTGGGTCGTTGTTGGTGTCGAATAGTTGTTGAAAGTTGGAGCTTGGGAGTATAGCCATTATGCCCGTATATGTTTGATAGCTACTACGATGAATTCAGTGGTTCTTAATCTTGATACATATGTTTTTATTTAAATGTAATTGATATAAGCAAACATATTATTCGATAAATATGGTCCCTTCGTGATTTCAATTTTTCAATGTCAACATTTTTTTGGGCGTAGGTTCGTCTGGGCGTGAGACAGATTATGGCACTGCTTTATGGAGAAGACTTAAAATCGAAGCAGAATACCGCCAAACTCGCTCGTTTCAAAAAGGTCCTGTTCGAAAGCCTTAAAGATCTTAAGTCCCACGATCCACAGCTACGCAAAGAAGGTGAGAAGCGTCGCTGCATTAGCGGAATCAATAGTAACCACTCTGATGATTCGATCGTCAATGAACGTTCTGAGTATATAATTGTCCCCAGATTACCGCGACCTGGTGACATATAACGGAACTTAAGCATTGTGAAATACTGCAGAAATCCCTTCTCAAATATGTTTCCCTATAAGCATAAACGTTGACTTCAGTAATCTTCACCGATCAAACCCAGCAAAATATGTGCCAAATCACTAACACCTTGACACAAGCTGCTTCACACTGTATAGCCAAAGCGGTTGGCAGATGTCATCTCTTCCTTCGTCTTAGCTATAGTTGGAGCGGGTTCAGAAACTGGTGTGTGAGCACATTTGTGAACAATTTGCGCTTTATCGAATTTCCTAAAGTTCCATGTAGCTAACAAATTCCGACAACAACTTTGGTAAGTGGGCATCGAGACGTCGCTTGCTTTTCTGTAATTTTAACCACATGATCGTTTACTGAAGCAAGGGAATCGGATGCACTTGTATGATCCGGGGGTTCAGTGTTGAGACGACGTCAATAACAAACACGGATCACAGAAGACTAAGATATGGTTAGAGTACAATAGACAAACTATCTATGAATACTAAAAGACTGTTCTACAAAACTACAAATATATTTTTTTATTATTATTATTATTATTATTATATACGTATATACAACTTTAAACATAGAATAATAACAATTATTATTATTACTATTATAGATAAGATTGTTATATGATCAATTGTTATATAAATATTAGACTATTTTGCAGAACACGTTCACGAGCTTAGTTAGAGCCAATGCAGTTTCCGATGCTGAATGAACGCGACTGCCATAACCGAACGTATGTCAGCTGTATCCAGTGTCAAAAGCTCTATAATTAAGCTAATATATAATAACTTTCATGAAAACTATTATTTATTTATGTATAATTTCTCAAATTTTATAAATGAATTTATGCCTAATTTATTATCAATGTTAATATTATACTCAAACGAAATTTTGTACCAATTAAATTTCTTGTTCCGTTCTTGTCCCGAAATTTTTTTATGAGTGATGTTATTCTTATTATAATTATGTTCCTTATCATCGTCTGTATTCAATACTAAGACTGCCACTGCGCTCTCCCTGCAGGCAAGCTATCCATTGTGGAGTTGAACCCCAGCACGGGGAGTAATTTCGAGTTTTATCCTCGCGGCTCGAAGGTGGTCACCGTCGAGACTGAGCCCGGTTTCGAGCGACTCTACGAGGATAAGCAGCACGAATTTCCTTTCGCCCACATCAAGGTGGAACGCTTTATTCACGCGCGACCCGAATCTCTTGACGAGCTGCCCGACGCGTCCGTTGACGTGGTAGTGGCCACGCTGGTCTGCTGCTCCGTCGAGGATCTCGCCGTTAGCATGCGCGAGATTAAGCGCGTGCTGACGAAGGTATGCGATGCCAGGTTAAGAGAGAGGGGAGTGTACCCTTCAATCGTTTGCTTCGGGTGGTCGTTTGTTAGCTATTAGAAGTCGAATTATCGATTAGGATGCTATTTGTGTGCCATTGATCTTTCGGCTCGAACACCAACCACTTGATACTGATACTACAGCCTATCGAAACCAATTTCAACAGCTAGTAAACGTTAATAGATTCGATGTATCCTTCTTATACGCGTGGACGGTGCTATTTAAATCTGTATTGTCATATATTTTGCTTGCGGAATATTTTTGTAGATGGTTTAGATAGGTGATCTCTAATAGGACATCATCGTTTCCTTGCATATCAGGTAACGTGCATATGGACAGCTTTACACCTCATTACCCCGCATTCTGTCTCCGCTTGTTGCTTGCAGACAAGAAGCTGCAGTTGCTTACTAAAGAAGCGGATTTACGCTACGTTTTTGTCGGGCATTTGTCTTTCCTCACATCTGCTATCTTTCTTCATTCGGGTTCATTGTAGTGCATCGACCGGCTCTCGTATGTCAATGCCCGATAACCTGCTCACGTTGAGGAGGGGCATTTTGCGAATACGGCAGTACTTGGAAAGCAAGCGTTTTCTAAAAAATTCGATTAATATCCCTTTTTTCAACGTTTCCAAGAGGCAACAATTTCTCTCACAGTCCTACCCATCCTATCGATGAAAGCTGCAACGGTCGATGCGCTGTTCAACGCCCTATGATCCCGTGTTCCGCGTGGATAACGCGTTTTATAGCCTCCGATCAATATGAGTAGCCGCCGTTCGGAAACTCTCACTGATTTTAGGCTTCGACTTTCCTTCTAAATATATTATATATGTCATTAACACTCGCGGTTATATTCATTGCGATTTCCCCCGGGGGAAGGGGCGTCACTGAACTTCGCGTTTTCGGGCGAGCGACACAACTTTCCTAGCAGATGATGTCAAATAAAAAGCATCGCCCTTTATATCAAGCTGCTCAGATGCAATAATGCTTCCAACGATAAGAATAGAATATATGTTGTATGAGTTTTCGCAATGAAAATATTCACTCATGCGAGAGTTTTGAAATTTGTCTTTGCCGTTCGGAAAAGTGCCTTCCGGAGGAACGATGCTATTTGAAGCGCTCCCAAAGACCTTGCGAGGGATCGATGACCGACTCAACACTATCAGTTGTAAAGTGACCACCAACATTTGAACGATAGATACGCACTAGCGGATGGGGGGCTCAAGACAATAGCGTTAAAGCATTCGACTGCAATAGTCACTAAGATACGTGATCACGACGAACGATTTTCGCATCAAGATTCACGCCGAAGCTTTCGCTATCTAATTGCGCCGCTTGATTGCTCGACGCTGCCGTTTGTTGATTGTGATGATGGCGCCGTCTTTGGTTACAAAGGCTTGCTCCAACCCAGCATTCGGCTGGTCGAAGCTGATCAATTCGACGTGATGTCTGTGCGTGTGCGTTGACTTGACCACTTTGCCCTTACCTTGACTGTTTACCCCCCCCCCCCATCCATGGAGGTTTACTAGCGCGAAACGTGTATTTGTATCAAGACTGAATATTTGTAGAGAAATATCACGGTAGATATTCACTCGCTGTAAAATGGGTCGACGAAGTCGCTGGTGGATTGTGTATCATCATGCTGAATTATTGGACGCTTTAGGGTGGGGCGAAGTGGTGTGCGGCCTCGGCGGCTACTGTTCATTGCCATTCGACTGCGCCGGAGAAAGCCGAGCAGTAATCTACATTTGTATCACTATTTCAGGGCGGCCGATACTACTTCCTAGAGCACGAGCAGTATCAAGATCCCAGCTGGGGCTATTCACTCCAAAAAGCTGTCAACCCCATTTGGAAGATGTGTAACGACGGTTGCAACGTCTCGCGAAGGGTAAGGGAGAGTCCGCTTGGTAGCGGGCTTATATGTAACACACTGATATTTAATGTGCTGGCAGGTACATCGACAGATAGGCTGTTTTGTCAGGTAAACTATAGAACAATTAGCGTTCAACATAGATCTATTCTCAGAGACGAACTTGGCATTATTCAACATCCCCCTCCCAAGTCGTTACCATGATCGGGCGCGCGCAAAGTCACCCGTATCAAATCGTACTCGTCACCGTTCAGATGTCTCATCGCTAGCTAATTCAATGGTGATTTAACTGTTGCGGCTGATTTACAGATCGGTGAGGTTATCGAGTATGTGGGCTTCCATTCCGTCACAATGAAGAAATACCATCCGGCTGAGATCCCCTTCCTCATGAGGCCGCTCATTGTTGGATTTGCCACCAAGTAACTGGCAAATTCGTGTTGTTGGTCAATGGTTTGGAGTCCCGTCATCCAAGTACGATACGATACGATTTGTGTGTGTGTGTTTTTTTTTTAATTAAAAAATTAACATTATTAAATGTTTGTCAGCATGATGTGTTCGATTGGTACAAGTGCATGTCCGGGTGGACCTCAATCTTTAATGTGTCGGCGTCCAATATTGCCAAACGGTGACCTTTGAAAGGCGAATGTTTACTATCCCGAACCCTCGACTGGAACAGAAACCAACGATTGATATCGTTGCGTGGCAGGGAAATGCACACTTTACATGTGTTACGACGTATCTATGGTGTTGTGATTCATCCGCGTCTGGATGGTTTTTTAAGGAGTGCTCCGCAATACTTGTCCCTAATCACACCTACAAATGCTCACAGCAGGAAGAAGCGCAGCAGTACATTCGCAACAATAAGTCTACGCATGAGTAAATTCAGTCCCTTGAATTCGCCACCCCCCATCTACGCGAAATGGCAGATACGGCAGCATGTTTGTTCTATTGGTGAAAAATTGTTCACGTTTTACGGAGTCGTGACCGTTAACTGTGAATTATCGCCCCCTTGTCGTTTTCTATGGAGTGCAGATATGGTATGGAAAATTGCCCTAGTTGCGGCAATTGCGTTCGGTTTCAACGGAAAGAAACAAGTGAACATAGGAAGGTTAGCCCAATCTAGTTGTCGATGAAAAGTGCAATGTTTTTTTTGTTTGAAAGAAAAAAAAAGTCCGAAAATATCATTTGTTACATATTTACGATGCGTAGAGACGTATCTCTACATTCTCTCTATACAAAAAACAGGGCGCTCTAGAAAAGCAACAAAAACGCCAGCTTGAGGTTACTAATATATTAGTGGCTACGTCGTCGCTTGCCGCACAAATCTCATTATGGCGGAAACGGTTCTCTTCATAACTCCTGTGATGACCGCCTTGTAAGTGTACATTATTGAATACAGTATGCGATAGTGTTTCTGATTCTCCAAACGACTTAATAATAGTGCCGTATTTTCGGACAGCTGGCTATCTGAAAACATTGCGTTTGCACCTCGTCGCGCGAAAAGGATTGCATATATATAAGCTCTTTCTTTTTTTTCGGAGAGCGTCCTGAACCACGATCCGTTGTCTAAATAATGTAGAAATTGCGAGTTGCAGACAAAGATATAGTTTTTTTTATTAAATTGTAGTCACATTACGTGTGTTCCACTTACGCATGAACTATAAAATGTTGCATCTAGTCCTATATAATTAGGTAGTAGTAATCTATCCAGTTAAGTAAGAATATATAAGGTTCGTAGAACGTATGGGTACTCGTTCTCGTCGAAGGTAGAAAAGTGGTATCCTTCTTTAGTATGGGCTTACATCTTCAAAAGCCGACTGAGCGGATTGCTGTCCACCGGTCCCGCTTTCGGGAGATCACAGAGATGAAACCCGGTGGCCGGCCACCCTTCAATTGGTACCATTTACCCCAATGCAGTTAGACAAGTACTTGGGGCGAACTTGTCGTCATCGAGACTTTTATTTCTTTTTGAAGAGTCAGCGCGCTGGCCGTGTAGGTATACGGACACCTTATACGAATCGTTTCGTGTGTATGAATATATATAATATATATGGTGACCGTATGACAAGCCCGTGTATATTCCAGCAGAAGTTTCCACAGTAGTTCACCCAAAAACAAGCTCAGGCTAGACCATTCAAATCCTTGACCTTAGGTATTTAGAGAGGTTGCCAGTTATGTGCCAAGGTTTGGACAATTCAATATTATTACTATTATTATTATTATTGTTCGTTTAGTCAACGTTATATTGTGCCGTTTGTTACGATCTCGTTGTGGCCCGACACTAAGACACGCCATTGTGTTGTTAGTGACTATGTCGTGTCCTAAATAATTTCATACTTCGATATTTCCTAAACTTGCCCAAAGGCCCTAACGAACCTTACATTAAATAGTATAAACGTCGACTTTCAAGTGCACCTTCAGTAAAACAAAAAGAATATTAGTCAGCTCTTGCTGACATCCACAAAGCATCTATTGGCAGCTTGGGCTGAACGAGTTTTCGTCTCTCTGAGAACCAACTCGGCTGGTTTGCTTGTGGGCATAAATTCGAATATTTTTCGAGCATTTCAGGCCGAATTAAGGCCCTTGAGATCCTCGATCTGCTTATTTCCCTTATTTGTTGTCATGTTAGTTTTTGCTCAATGAAATTTTATTTCATTGAAACCGGCATTAAATATGGGCTGACGAAAGTCTGCATACCCATCGTACAGCTTAGAGCCATTGCAACCTAGAAATAATAATTAATCAGTTACAATTAACAGTTAGTTAATCGCAACTTATAGCTAAGTAAGTACAATTAATAATGAATTATTGGTGTATTAACTTGTGTGTTTTGTGCTTGTTGTATGCTACCTTCCAATAACTCACTTGCAATTTCCAATTTGGCTTTGAAAAACAACGAGACGTTACGAAAATTGCTGTGTAAGTAATGTGTCGCCATAATGCAACATTTGCTGACGTATCTGCCTTCGTGTATATATATATAAATATATATTGTGCTATAATGATTACGTATACATGTCGTGCAACAAAGACAACTAGGGGCACCCATTTTATTTGATACTTGTTAAATATCTCAACGAATTGGTTTATTAGTAAATCCGCTTAATTGTCATAGTCCCAATAATCATATAGCTATTATTGCTGCTGCTTTGTGGTGATTTGAAATCAACCCTTCGGCTTACACCCACTTACATGGAATATAGGCGAAACCTTATCGTCATCATCGTCGACAATTAGGCATTGTGCCGCGACCACTACGCATGATGATATACTGTATTTACCGGAAGTACATAGCAATTTTACAAGTATAATACTCGAACGCATATATATTCACCGTATCGTCGGGTAGAGTTATCAGCACGAGCGAGGCCAACCTTCCACTTGTACCTTGACAAACACGAGTCAATGTAATCATTTTCCGGCTCAGCTTGTCGTCTACGTGAAGGCCAGGTCTTTTGGGGGCGCCTTATTGACGAAATCGTATCAGCACAGGCTCAAATATTAAACACAATCGTATTGTGCATGTCCGTCTATGAATTTGAACTGACCACTTGCACACCGCTGGGCGATAACATTGAACATGCACGCATACGAATTCAATGCTAGATACCTAGCTAACTTTCATATCGATGAATGATGATTTGTTATCAACACGTTGTTATCTGTTGCATGTGAACCACCATGTAATCTGTCCGTTTCGACAACTAAACAGGATGACAAATATTCGGTCCTAGTGAGCGTATCGTACCGATTGCGTGAGATGTGATTTGAGGAAATTATGAAAAATTGAGGTAATTGGCCTTCCTTGATATTTGAGTTGTTATTATTATTACGCGCGACTGCGACAATCGCAACACTCACAGAGCAATAAAACACCAGAACTACGCCCCATCGTTTGTTGGTGTGTGAGTATTAGATAAATTATATGTGGGCCGAATGAATAAATAAGGTCAGTGTTTGTTTGTACATGACTGTACATTGACCGTGTGCTTTCGTCTACATCTCCATTGGTATTCCATTAGATAACCATACGCTGTTAGGTGTTTGTGTGAGAGGAAAGGCTTCTCTGCGAATCATTTTTCTGCACTTGATCTTGAGAACTTTCTGCTGTGTTCGTATATCTGGTCTGTTTGTTTCTCTGTGGAGCATTTCGATAATAAGAACTACCAAGATGGCCTGTCTTGATCAAGGTATAATATTATATGTTGGCTGGGAACGCAGTCGAACGCTCATCGAGGGGCTTCAACTTGAAGAACATACCAGTCCCAGTCAGGTATATATCCATTCATTATAAGTAATCTGAACGAAGTATAGTGGGCTGAAAACAGTGGCTCAACAGTTCTAGGTATATGCCACTTCGTGTGTAAGGGATTATACGAGCCCCGATATTTGTATTGCTGTTATAAATAAAAAATATATAACAATTATAAGAAATGTCTTATTATAAAAAAAAGGAACATAGATTATAAAAAAAAAAAAAATATATATATATATATATTTAATAAGTTAAGATACAACAAATACATCTACAATATAACATCATATATTACCACTTCACGAGGCATGAACCTGCGGCTTATTTCTTCCTAATTTTTACAGTAAAAAAGAGAGGCGTCCTGGCCGCCTCGCGAACTTGATGCAATATTTAATGAGTATTGTTGGGTCGATGATACCCAAAGGACGAAGGTTTTTGTATCTCATTATTCACATCATTGCTTCCATAATGTCGAGAGTTACTTGAAATCAATGAAAAAATGTTTGTTAAAAAGTGTGCTTTTTTCTTAGTTAGCTAACCTCGAGAAAGAATATGCAGATATTCCTATATGTGTCCATAATTAGCTAACAGACATTGTGTCGTAGCTACGCCATTACAGAAAATATTAGCCAGTAAGTGTCGTACTCCGCGTTTTCTGTTCAACCGGTGTTTTGCACGGACGTGTAGCATAAAGCAGCGTGTTGAATTCGCATAAAATTGAGTCGTTTCGCGAGTTCCGTGCTTCGCATTACGGCTGTATCTAAAATTGGGTTTCGAGGAAATCTATTCTCATAGACTACCTACGGGGGAGGAGGAACTCATTTGTTTTCAATTGATCATGCTAGATATCATTCTGGTCGAGGAGATTCTCTACCAATAATATAGCACTTTACTATTGTAAGAATGGCAAGACCACCACGAGAAGCTTAATGTTATCCACTGATTCGGACTGCTTGCCCTTGTTCAGGGTGATTCGCTGGTGCAGCCTGTTACCCGATAGGGGTGCAGACTTCTAAAGTGTAGACCATAACTCTTACGCAGCACATGGCGTCCTTCACTATGATATCTATCTGTGTGTTATTTTGAGCTATGGCTGGGAGCTGTCGGAGAGCCTTAGCGAGTATGTCCGTCATCGAGTCGAAGTCTAAGAGCCTGTCCATGTTTGCCATCGCGGTTCGAACTGCCTCGAATGCAATCTCCATCGAGTCAGCTCCGAGACCCTACAAGGAATGGAATCCATTTCGAAGTTGAAGAATTAGTCGATTGACGACTTGGTTAGACTAGTTATCGGCAACATTTTCAGCTGTCTAAATTCGAATGATGTCGAATGAGTCTTAAAGACCTAATACCGGTCGGGATTCCTCAGGATTTGCAGGGGCTCCTCCTTGACTCACTACCACCACCGAGCTGATCTACATCGCTTACAGCTGTACACAGATAGCACTATTGAGACAAAAAAATAATAACTCACTGACGATGACAACAAATGCTCACTAACGATGACAACAAATGCTCACTAACGATGACAATTATTGAAGCAAATGACAACCGACAAAAAAACAACTACGGTTTCACCTGACCTGCACAACTTTGCTCTGCGCAAAGCAGGAAAGGGCCTTTGCAACGATAACAAGCTCAATTTGGCCGTCGATGCATTCTGGCGCTGTTGTAACGAGAAGAAGCACGACTGACAGCGCCGGTATCAGTGAGATGCTGCCATTTGTGCACCTTCGAAGTATCCTCGCACCAATCATTCTTGGAATATAGACTTGATGCTCTGAAAGCAAGTTTTTCAGCCAAGGCTTTCATATTGGTTTATTGAAGGAAGTGCAGTTTTTTTTACATTAATACTTCAGTAAGTTCTCTTCGTAGAACAAAAGTTGCTAACGCCTCGTTTCAGCTCCGTGAATCGACGTTTTTTGGTCGCGATCGTACGTCAGCATTTCTTATTTGATTAGTTAAGAAACATTGAGATAAACGAACTGTTCATGAGTCGCTGTTATTGTGTTCGGTATCTAGTATCTCTTGTCAATTTTTATTCAGCGTGAATATCATACGTAAATATCAGATCCATGCGTCACGCAGTTCTGAGGGATTCGCAGAGAATCGAAGTGTGGTTACACTATTGAGATTACACTCGAGCTCACCTTTAGCACCGTCTGCAGTGGGGCATTCAAGCTTAGAGAGGTCCGTTTGCTAAGCGTTCTCGCTCTACTCTGACAACAATTGAGTGGCAACGCGGACCACTTTCCACGACGATATATCCAACGTCGATCTTAAATTATGGGTAACGATCTAACAATATTGTACGCCCCACAGCTGTGATTACTACTTGGAATTCACCAATTTCCATCTATTTAGTGATGAATTCACTCAATACGTTCTGTAGAGATGGGTTTGTGTTGTTGCGTTTGCTGTAGAGACCACACGTGGGGGATACTGAAACCCACTAGTGCGACTAAGCCACTATATCTCTGTATCGTTACAGCGTCGATCAGCTACGACCAGTAGCAGTAGCAAAAACAGCAGCACAGACATAATAAAGAGGAAATAATTGGATTGAGGAACATGTTCAGCTTTACGTTTTCATCCATTGGGCACATACAAATCGAAGCTTTACGTTTTCGACAAACGAATCGACCTATATCGCAGCTGACAGAGAGCGAAGCGACAACATTAAATCTGTATTGAACACCATATGTGTGTGTGTCTCCTATTTCAGTTTTTGGTTCGGGCATTCAATTAGTTCTTTAATGGTGACAATTGCTGCCAATTCAGAAATTTCAGGTGTCCAGCAATTCCGCGAAAAGGTCACACAGACCACTTCTTTCATATGAAGTCCGAAAACATGATGGACAGTTTGGCTTCATTTCGTTTCAACGTGAAACGATTGTGCAATCGTATTGTGTTGAGTAAGGCAACAACCAACAGGCGTTCACTTTGTTACGCCTTTGAAGTGTTATAGTCAAGAAAGGGTGAAGGGAGGATGGCCTCATATGAGACGGGAAGGGGGAACCAGGGAGAAACCGAAGGGGTGAGAAATAGAATCATGATGAAGTTCTGCTGAGCATCCTCCTGATCAAGAGACCGAGAAATGTGTTTTATTTGTTTCATGATAGGTGCCGTATTCGGATCGTCAAGTTGTAAAGTATCTAGTCGCTTAATTGGTATGAATTATTAAAAATGCTCAAAATACACTTTTTATTTGTTAGCTAGACATATGACACTCACGAAGCTCATGCCATACAATATTACTGATTAATTAATGCTCTAAAACGGTATATGTGTCATGCCATCGTAAAGTGTTAGCCCGTTAAAATAATTAATAAAATTTAAAAATATTAATACTAATAAACGAACAGCAATTGTATAGCTACTCTGATTAAATCCAACCTCATTCGTTCGCCTAGGTCGCAGCGGCTTCATTAGAATCGAGTGCGTCATTCAATGTTCTTCCCTTATCAACAGGTTGGCTACCGCACAGCTAAGGGGACACCATTCATGTGCCTCATGATCGCTAATTAGCGGAATTCACCGCTTGGAAGTTCCAGTCGTCGCAGTTAGACGACGCCGAGGAAGGAAAACGCTCTTAATTTCCCGAAATGGGGAAGGCCTATGCATGTGATCCCCCAATCGATAGCACGATTCGACCATTACTCATTGTAAGCAACAGTGCATTTTTCATTTAGATACGTCATACTGTGAATATACTGCCTGCATCTTAATATATAGGTACTATCTTTTTTTTGATGCAATCTACGATTTCTCGAGGAGCATCCACCCTCGTAGGAAATGATGTGTATTGACAATAACTTATTCAAATCAGCGAACTGCAGCGTTGTTTCCACTTTTTCCTCAATATCTCCAGTTAATTCGACAGTTAGCGAAGGCTATTTCCAGTTTCACGTTGAATAATGTTTGTTGTTCTTCTCAACGTTGCTGTGTAGCAGCAGCCACTTTCCTCAAACGATCTCGAACGTTCAGGTAATCACGCGTTTTCGAAATTTACTCGAACATAGACGTCCGAGGTGGAAAAGGGTAAAACCCACACATGATTTTGTATATGTAAATATCACGCTAGCAGGAAACGAACAGTGTAATCTGTCCCGGGAGGAGCCATGCATCGAGGCAGAGAGAAGACCTCACCAGCGGTCAAAGTCTTCATAACTCATGTGCTTTGTTCTGAGATGAATGCGCAAATTTCGCCTTGATTCGAGACGTGAAATATCTATTCGCAGCTTTGCCATTGGAGGCGTTCAACACTGCCCTTCCCTTATCACTATCGTACATATTGGGTACAACTGGCTTCTTGGGCCCTCGATCATTGCGATTTGTCATTTGAACAAGATACGATCGTTCTTCTAGTCGCTGCCGATGCGCGTACTTCAACAAACGCGAAAATTCGACACGTTTGTATACGACGAAGTGACTTAGCGTTTGAACGGCCTTGGGCGCCTTGAGTCCTCAGGGTGCTGAACTCCGTACTTGTACAGTTTACACTACTGTTTATACGTAGGTACACTCACTCCGTGTTCGCAAAATCGATCGCGGTCATTGACCCTGAACAGAGCGAGAAGAAGAGAGATGTTTAGTCAAGGCATACGCCACCCGCGAGATACTCAGCAGTAGTTCCAGGCCGAATGAACGAATATGAGTGAATAGAATTGTCATCGTTTCACAGTATTCGTTGCAGCTCTGCTCCTGATCTGCTTCGTATGCACTATCCACCGACCCCGGCGACTCACTCCGTTGAATCAGTTGTCATCCGTTTCGGGCAGCGTTAGTTTGCCCAGTTCCCCGTCCAACGGAAGGTGGACTTCCGTCGAAATGGCCGCCTCCACCACCACCGTCAGTAGGTACTAGCTTCAAGTGACAGCTTCCAAAGCCGCGCCGTGGCCGTTGAAGTGTAACGTCATACCTCTTAGTGCCCAGTTACTAGACGTCGATCGGTCTGCCTGTCTGTGTGAGCGGCCTGCGCTCCGCGCACTAATGACGGGGTACGCGTTCCTTGTTTAACACTAGCCGAGTTAGCTGAACGCTCGTAAAGCGGTGCTAAATTCTCTCCTCGTGGAAGGGGAAGCCAATAGGCCGTGGATAGTGCCTTGGCATCAGTTCGGGTGACACAAACACCCAACCTAACACCGGGCAAACCTGTGAGTCTCCGCGCCACTTTCTCTATTTGAGCAGGCCGTCGAAGGGAGCAGGCCGCGATATACTGAAGGACCAAGCCACCACACGCTCAGGAAGCGGAAAGATCCACCACAACGAGTGATGGCTGTGTGTATAGTGACTGGCAAATAGCGCAATTTGTTATACTGCGCCCAATAGTGGATTTTGCCACTGGCGTTAGGCAGAAATACGTGAGAAATTTGTGTGTTGACGCCGCGTGCGGATAACAGAAAAAAAAAGTACCCCAACGTGTACTTGTTGTGCTCTGCGCCATATTTCATTGACGACAATCAGGGATCATGCAGCCGGCCACGCAGAAAAAGGTGAATGAAAAGCCAATGTGTCCTTGTTGAAGCAACATAAGTGAGCCTCGGTGCAACATTATGTATTTCACGTGCGATCACAGGAACATATTTACCATGTAGAAACATATATACAGAGCCATAAATCGTTTTATTCTAGGTCGGATGTTGATTATGAAAAAAAAAAATCATATGATAAATAATTGAAGAGAACGCGCTTTAATAGTAACTACATAAATCGTGGAAGGTCTGGGGCACCTTATCGCTCTATGCAAGCCCCTAGAGATTTATATGTGAGGCTTTCCATCAGACACTAAACCTGTGAGTCGCATGTAAATGGAATTTTTTGTCTGAACCACGAAGTTTCGTCGGCCTTTTTTTGCTAGCTTTAAATATATGGGCCTTGTCCCCTGGATGGTCTAGTGGTGAGCGCCTTGGACTGCTAAACCGAAGGGACGCGGGTTCAAATCCTGTCAGACGCGTACAATCTTTGAAGTTCTTTATAATGTTTCTTTATCTGAAGATTCTCGCCTGGTACGAGGAAGGAAGAGAATAAGCAAAGATGGCCCCGACAGGTCCTCATAGTAATACCTGAGGTTAGGAGCTGAGGCCTGTCCGATGGGGGAACAGCTGAGGGTCAGCTCGAAAAACAATTATTAGATGTATGGGCCTTGGAGGAAATTTCGGTCTTTCTAAGAATATATTTTTTTAACTATTCATGATCTTAGATAATAGACAATCCGAACAAGCCTCTCTCCAATATCGCGCAAGCGAATCTCCACAGCAATAACCTACTGTTATTCATATAATTTTACTAGGCAACAATTGTACCTCGTGAACGTGTATCAATAATTCAGAAGGGTATCACATCCAACGAAATGTAAGAGCCCTCTCAAGGGATGTTCCATCGCCCCAGCCTCCAGGCGTATTCAAATTGGAGATCGTGCTGCCTCTTTGAAGATCTATTAAAAATCTTTGTACTAAAATGTTTTTCGACAAGACGAACATCCACAAGAAAAGATAATCTCTCTTCCAAAGAATGTAGCAAGTTTGAAGACTGAACCGCAGACCTGTAGCCTCGCGTTTCGGAGGCTACAAGCCTTAAGTAATATTTTTCCTTATTAATATAGCGTACTTTCTATTCTTGGAATATTTGGCAGCGTTGGCTGCAGCAGCCGGGTTGTGTTGCCCCGTGACTGACATAAGAAGGCGCTAAAGTATCGATCACGATGCAGTCCCAGATCAGGATTTACATTTAGAAGTGTTTTTCAATAATAATAAATAATAATAATAACTGGCGATGCTATAAAAAACATAATTGCAAGGATCTGATTTGGCAGTGTTCGATGGGCGATATTGTGTTATTTTTTGTTTATGCTGTTATCACCTTGTGGACAAGGTGTCTATGATCGCGTGCAGAGCAGACAACGCCACAAGACGGCCGAGATGACTACACGTGGTTTGAGTATTAGGACAGTGCAAAAATTCCTTTGGTATGAACGCAATCGACATATGTAAGGCTTCGGTTGATTTCAGAGCGTAATATATCGATTCAAAAGGCTAATTCCTACCATGTAGCTGCACTAGGTCAGGCGGCGACAATCAACGATCGTCAACGATTTCCACCGACTCTTAGAATATGTGGATAAGGAAGTGAGTGAATACCCATTTCCGCGTTTGTCTATAGATCTCGTAAACATCGGTCTCGTAAACACGGAGTTTGTTGCACTTTCCAAATAATCGCTCGTCATCCTAATTCAGAAGTTTCATAATTAACGTACGCGTAAATAGGTAGCGCACTATGTAAGATAATATCTATTTATGTACTCTATCCAAGGATAGTTGCTTGTACCTGGCCCCCGGAGGAACGAACGTTCCTGAAACTCGCTTGCCTCCGCCTCGTTATCCGCACAATTTGAAACGTGTGAATTACTAGGGTTCTAGAGCTGTTTGTCCTCGATACGGGACACACAGTGTCATTTTGTCCGCTTCAGCGGTCGTTGGTAGAGTTAACAAATCAATTGAAAGAAGAGCCCCCGCCACGATGCTCGACAGCGACTCTAGTCCTACGTTAAGTTCGGGTAGCACAAAGAACACCGAGCGTGCTGGCTGGCTCAGTGTCGAGGTAACGGCAAAACTCGCTAATGATAGACACTGTTCCACGATTACCGCTGTCCGAATATCTAGAATTCGACCCCTTTGATCGAAATATGGCTGAAAGGAACCATTGATATACTTTTGGTAGTATGCTAGACGTTTGCACGCCGCAGTAATAAGCAGCACGAAATTGTCCGCTCATCTTAGCTTATCAGCGGGGCAGAGTACAGAGGAATTGAAGAAGCATTGATATACGACCCACCTGGATTGTCGACTGGACGTCGACTACGCAGATATGGGAGCAATATATAATGGTGGCACACCTGAGAAATAAAACAACATGCGAGTGATAGCCTCGGCCTGACACCCTGCACCCGACTGCATCACTAAATATTGTAATGTGTACTAGTACACACAATAATATAAAATAAACTTCTACCTATACTATCCGTTCTTATACCAGTATTGTTACACCCATTTAACGAGTGTCTCATTTCGTTTTTTGTGTCGTTTCAGTGCCTCGTTCTGGGAGGTCTGGCGGTGACCGCTGCTGTGGTATTGGTCCTCTGCGTAGTCTTCCTTCCCAAAGGTAGATATATGCAGGTATATAGGTAGATATATACCCAGATATATAGGTAGATATATGCACACATTTATTCATAACGGCGATTTATTCATAACTACAAAAAAAACTTCTTGCCTCGACAAAAACTACACACGCTCTCGACACCTACCTGCGATATGTCGTTGAATCGACCCTTTCCTCATAGTATGCAAGTACAAGGCCGAAATTTCACAAACGCTTGACATTTCCGTGTCCACCTGGACGAATCTAGCCGGCAAGGTTCGTTGCTTTAGGCGGTATTTCTCCTTTGTGAGATCATTGGCCATTTGCGCTGGAGGCCAAGTGCAGTGGTTACCCAATGACGCATGTATACCGCTGATACGGCTGCTTTCGTTTTTGTGATTGCTGAACCTAGGTGACGTCACAGAGCGGCTCTACGTCATCCATTCGGGGTATTAAAGGCCCAACCGGACCTCTTGAGCCTCCTTTATGCCTTCTGCAGGTTTCGTTCACATGTGGGATTGGTATTGGGTCGACATCCGTGTGCGACTTAAATTTGTCGACATACTCTCGCAGTTTGCGATCGTTGGTGTTTCTCCAGCGCTCAGGAACATACAGTTCTATCAAATAGTGAACGTAACTGAGATAAAGGGAATACATTTACTCCACATCCATAAAAGCGGTGAAAAAGTGGGTCCGCGAGAGTTGAGAGAAGGATACGCTCAAATTCGTCGTAATCAATTCCCTTGGTGCCTTCAATATCGAGATAGCACGTGAAATGAATTGGCCTTATGATCCGATTTAAAAAAGGTGGTGGAACAATATCGCCACACCCGATGATATCGTGCTCAGACGTTGATATAAATTTGGTACATCCACATGGTCATTACCAATAATACGCGTTGGCTTATTTACAAAATGACTGGCGCGACAGGTGATAACAAACCCAGACGCAACAGAGCGTCCATCTAATAGAACAGCGCACTTCCAATTTATACCAGAGAGATTAAAATGATCGCATACGATGCAATATGTCTTTGATTGGATGTGATTCACTCAGGTCGTGTAAGGCTTTGAGCAGATTCAGTGACTTACACAAGGAAATGCAGAGTCTTTTTTACAAATACGTCAACAGCAACTGATCCTATGTCACTATCTAGATTAACAACATAGCCTTTTAGTTTCTTTCTGACGAGGATAAGAGAATGTGGAAAACCCTCCATCACAATCCCTACGCAATACTTGGTAACGATCGTCAAGAGACAGTTCACGGTCTTTTATGAAGTGTGACAACCAGGTTTCGGTTGCCACCACAAAGGCAACATTGCTGAGCAAGCTGATATAGCTGCTTATGATGTGGTTATGGTATCACAGGCATTGTTCCGTCGACTTATGAAGCAATGCTGAAAGCAGTACCATGAACGTTAAATCTTGTCTGAGAGCCAGCTCGAAAAAAAATAGGCATTATTCCTAGCGAGTCATCCTGGCATTGACTGCAGGCGCGTGCTGTTTGTTCGCCCCCCTGAGTGATGAAAGACGTCTCTGCAGGTCTGCTGGTTAGGGCAAGTGGATCAGGTTGAGTGTGTCAACATTAATTCGAGCAGTAGCAAACAAGCATTATAGTGAAGTCCATCATTCCTAAAAACCTACTGTCAGAGCGTAAATATAGAAAATGTATGGTTGCGACAGAGTAGCTGTTTAATCTGTTAAATATATTCGGTGACTTTAGTCACCGCAACTCAATATGATCAACTTGTTTGTGAGCATCGTAGTCAACCGGGATGGAGCTGAATGCAACGGTTGAGCTTTCATCTTCGCTATATTCGAAGATATAGAATATAACTCCTCGAATAAGGAACATAGGGGTTCCAGTAACAGATGACGGCGTACAAGGATATCGAAAATGACACAACATTGGCGTCTGGTTGAAGCTGAAATCAAATTGATGTGAGGTGGTCGATTTTCGAGGATCCACCACAGTTCTTGGATAATTACGGGAGTGAAGTCAATAATCGCGATCGTCCACTTTGCCCTAAACGACGACACAATTCCCCCATGCTCTCACGCGTTGTATATGTAATATTTGTTGACTCCCGATCAGAGTGATTAGTTGTTTATTGGCAAGTTTCACGAACTCGAACTCGGAGTGTATTCGTCCTAAACATTGGATACTTGCAAACATTATGGCCATACTCAAAGTCCTAACTATACCTTGCTTAGTGAGATGGTCAGCCCCCCATACGGGAACAAACTAAGGAAGGTATCGTACAACAAGCGCCTATTCAGAATCCGCATTTGTCCCGGTCGTACACTGCTAATTACATTGCGCGGTGGCCTACGCCCGTGTGCACATGTGGTCGCAATTGTCGTATAAGAGCGGAGTTACTTGACTAGAGAGGACATCGATGTTGAGACGCGGGCCATGTAAATATTCGGGGCTGGCTCACAGCCAACATTTAACGTCCACGGTTGAACTGCTTTCGGCATTGCCTCATGAGCCGGACCCGGATGCGGTCTGGTAACAACTCGGTAACCCGCATAGCTATGACCACACGAAGGTGACCGGGTCATGCCATTCATAGCTTAGCATAAGCTCAAGGATGCTGAAGGCCTACCGTTGGCATAGCACCTACCATTAACCGCTGGTTTCATTCTAGATTTCACATAGTGCTGCTAATGGTAAATTACGAAAGCGCACAGCCATCGTCTAGTAGCCCCGGAGTCGATAAGGGTAGCTCAAATTGCAACGACTTATTGTGCAATAGGGCGCGAAACAATATGAGTTTAGAGGTTAACATTGCTATTTAGCTAATGTCTATTGTTTCTGATATTTGGTTGTGGTATATGACGGAATTATGTAATTTGCAATATTACAAAAAAAAAATTAAAATAATAACGTTAAATGTTGGCTGAGAGTCAGCCCGAAAACCTTTAGCAAGCTATGATAGAGCCAGCCCACCCACCCGCTGAATAGATCGGTGTCCCGTGATATTTCCTCCCTAAATCGGATGTTTCAGATATCGTTAATAGAACATTTGAAACAAGGAGGTCCCACCTCCGCAGTCCCTTCAAAGGAAGTTGTGTTGCCCTTTTGGATATCGAAAGAAGATCGATGTATTAAAAATTCGCCCGTAGTTCTCCTGTAGTGAACGTGATAGATCTGTAGAAAGTTTAGCGATTCTTGCTGAAATGTATTGTATGCCCATGAGTCAGGGGCTCGTTTTTTCAGCACAAGAATAATCATGATATGGTTGGCACAGTTGAGGACAAAATGTACAAGACCACAAGAACTTCTAGAGATAAAAAAAGGCATTATACAGGAGTAGACAGCAGCTAGATTCAAAAGGCGTTCGAACTCGATTAAAACTAACTACGGCCACTCTCTCAAGTCTCACCCAATGCTGGTCTGAGACGAGAGAGATGCGCTGTTCCTGTGAGTTTATCGTCGAGAACCATTCCTTGGAACCGGGCCACCGTGGAATGTACAATGGGTGTACCTCGAAGATTTATCGCACCCTCGATAATAGCAGAGAAGCTAAGAGTGTGACGAACGCGTATATTTGTACTTTAGAAACCAGTGTACGAGTATACCAGCAAATCATGTTTAATGGATATGGTACCATGAGAACGTGTTTTTTTTCTTTCTATTTGCGTCCAGTTTAATCAATACTTTTATTAACGTATGTAGCTTAATGAACCAATTGGCTTAACAAACGCACTGCGTATACTGGGAACTAGTCGTTATACATTTACATGTAGCATATGTCTTGCTGTGTTGCTGACCAGTCTTGCTGACCAACAGTCCGACCACTTCTGACGGCGCTGATGTGCTTCGTTTTCCGGCAAACTTGTAGAGGGCCTTCTGTCATAGCGAATCGTTAGATCTCGTTGTGACCTTGCAGTGTAGAGAGATCCGTCATAGCCTTCCAACAGCTAACCATTCATTATTGTTCTAGTTCTAAAAAGTACATTCACATCTGTTTAGAACCCAACGCTGAACTATGACATCCCGCTTTTGTGAATGATCTGGACTAGCAGATGGGTCAAGCCAACCGTCTGTCTCGCAAAACTCTCAAAATAGAAGCCAATCTGCGATCAATCACGAGTTTTCTCCACCCGAACCCATGATCTGCGATTGTCACGAATGGTTGAAATCTTGACAAAGTTGAACATTTAGTAATGTTAAAGTCACATACATTTTTATGCACAATTCGACAGGGACGTTCGGGTACAATCCTATGAGAATCTCGTAAACAAATAATAAGCTAAGATTTGTAGGACAAATTGTAAATAAGATTTGTACATGTTATAAAATATACTTTGCATATTTGATGGGTTGATTGAATGTCCAAAAAAAAGGGATCGCTCTCGATGGCTTCAAGAGGACTGCAACAAATGATGGCCTCGCTCTTAACACGTCTGGCAAGCAATTTTGATTTCAATTAGCGTCATAGGTTAATTTATCATTGTCGATCCCCAACAAAAGTTGAACGTTCGTCACGTTTGCGTATGGTTGAACGATGCCGACTCTCATTAGATGGTTGTGATTATCCGCCTGGATTCTATAGCGTGAACAAGTGCTTTATTTTGAGACTATTATATTCGCTCGAAGAGTCTAGTGTTAAACAGATGTGTACAATAATTCGGCCGTCGTCGATCGGCAAACCGATGTCTTTTTTATGCAGTGACACACACACCGTTGTGGCAGTTAATTATTATTAGATCTGGAAGTACAACAATAGCTGTCTTAATAATATATGTATATATTACAACTGATGGGCGTGAAGTACTTTAACCAAACGATCAGAGAACGCACGAGACCAAACTTGTTGAGTCCCAGTGACAATTCCTTAGGTGCGATTATACAAATTCGTCATTAACCGTAAAATGCCACAATGATTAATTTACAAATGTTAAAGATACAGAATCCAATAAACAATGATGTATCATAATAGCCCACTATATGCCAACTTATCAACAAATCAACTAATTAGTAGAATACTATACCCATCATCGGCGCTTACACCTCGCTGTGCCGAGTTTGTGACGCACTTTGAAGAAAATCGACAACCGCGCCTATCCACCCCAATGTCATAGATTGCTAATCAAGCATACTACTAACTACGGTATAGCCAGCGCATCCGTCCACTGCATAACTTGGTGCCCCGTGATGCTTCCTCCCACGATCGCCAAGCTCTAGGAAGTAGGCGACCTGCTTGCAAAACACCTACAGGATAACCAGCATCCGTTTTCACTCCTGCCCCGACACACAAGACTCCTCTACCATGTTTTTCCTGTCCCCTACACCTGTGACTACCGCGAAAACAAATGTCCGAAATCTCGTTACGCGGTTCGCTTTCCCCGTTGTTTCGGATGGCCACCGGTACCCATCATTATAGATCTGTCATTGTCTTCGATACGGCTGTTGTCGAGCGTGCTCGTTACATGAAGGAGAGAGGGTTGAGTCGCCGCCTTGCCACGGACCGAACTGCAGCATCGCGCATGTTATACACAAATACCAGCCGACAGCGACCCTCAGAAATCGTCAGGCATTGGCTCAATCGGCTGTCGATAGAGTTCCGCCGTGTTTAGCCATCTCGTGGTTAACATTGGATCAGTCGTCCACAGTATACGGCTGTTGTTCGTTTGATCTTCGAAATTTCTGTTTGGACAAAAGCACAGACACCTCAAGCAACATGACGAAGCTCTTCTTCCTCGGTTTCGGCCTGTGCATGATGGTGGTGACAGCGAACGGCGCGTGCAATAATGGTGGTAAGTGTGCCATTGTGACAAAGCTAACAACTTTTCTGCTTCGGCTGCCCGAGGAAACTTCTCCTAAGAATACGCCGGGGGAGGAGGGGAGCCGGAGCGCGGCTTTTCGTTAGTGCCTTTCTATTTGTTTTCTGTCAAACAATTTCTCAGTTCTGTCGACGCTGAGCTGAACGCGAATAGCACCCACATCGCAGGCAGCGTAAACAAGTCGCAAACAGCAGGCGCCGCCGGTTCACTATTGTGACTCGTCGCTACATTGGCCACTGTTGATGGTGAATGCTGCCGTTCTGTCGTGCTTGTTGCTGGTGACTAACGCTCCCGCTGAACGTCAAGCAGTGGAGGCATCTGTGAAACGCAATAGAAAGAGGAGCTTATGCGTAGGCATGCCCGTTTGTTTTGGTGGATCATCCACAGATTCTACGCGTATTAACTGTCGCTAGTATGAATGAATGTCAAGCCGGCCATCGTATGCCTTGTTCGTGGATGATTTTTTATCTGGGATACGAGAGGCTGAAGTAATCACTTAAATACCTCGATTTACTGATGAACTACCTGATTTACTGAAAATGGAAATGTCGCAAAATATATCAATTAAAACGCCTTCATCATCGTGAGAGGGCTTCAGCACGAGAGCTGAACAATTACTATTAGTCATAAATTGTTGAAATTGTTAATGTCGAATATATTCATAAGTGTACTCTGGCAATTTGTTTACTTATAATAGTCGGGCCATAAATGCGCTATCCGCTGAAGGTGAACTACATCTAAGAACAGCCTCGTCTATGCATCCTTAATTGAATATTTAAAACAAGGGGATCACACCTAGTTGTCCTTTGGCTGATGTTATACAATAGCCGTAGAATGTTCAATGGGTGTTGTTGTTGAAATTATTGTCCAAAAATGTCCTTCTGGTAAAACTTTCAGAATTAAAGGTATGTTTGCACTTTAGAAACCAGTGGACGTTCTGGGTAATTTGTCCGTTACTTCTGAGTAGCAAGGCGCAATTTAAAACAGCTAATTGCAATACATCGCTATGTAGCACAGGACGGTCTTGCGCACCAAGTCTGATTGCGTAGATCCCTTGTTGAAATCCTGTTTTTGTGAAAACAGTGCAACGTCGAGCTGAGTTGACCAACTACATTTTGCCGTGCTATATATATAGATATATGTGTTTTTTCTTTTGAGCAGACCCTCAGCTGTTCCCCTATGTCAGCTCGAAACTTTTAGCCGTGGATCGTTGGACAACGTAGATATAATAGATACTGTGCTTCGTTTTCCGGCAAACTTGTAGAGGGCCTTCTGTCAGAGCGAATCGTTAGATCTCGTTGTGACCTTGCAGTGTAGAGAGATCCGTCATCGCCTTCCAACAGCTAACGATTCGTTAGTGTTCTAGTTCTAAAAAGAATATTCACATCTGTTTAGAACACAACGCTGAACTATGACATCCCGCTTTTGTGAATGATCTGGACTAGCAGGTGGGTCAAGCCAGCCGTCTGTCTCGCAAAACTCTCAAAATAGAAGCCAATCTGCGATCAATCACGAGTTTTCTCCACCTGAACCCATGATCTGCGATTGTTACGAATGGTTGAACTCTTGACAAAGTTGAACATTTAGTAATGTTAAAGTCGTATACAATTTTATGCACAATTCGACAGGGACGTTCGGGTACAATCCTATGAGAATCTCGTAAACAAATAATAAGCTAAGATTTGAAGGACAAATTGTAAATAAGATTTGTACATATTATTAAATATACTTTCCATATTTGATGGGTTGATCGCTCTCGATGGCTTCAAGAGGACTACCAACACATGATGACCTCGCTCTTGCAACGTCTGACAAGCAATAGAGATTGATTGATCTCATAGGTTAGAGCTGTACGTTAATTTATTATTTTCGTCTCCAACACAGGTTGAATGCGCGTCACGTTTGCATGTCGCTGAATGATGCTGAATAGAGTCAACAACTGCTGATACTATACCACAATAATATGACTGGTAGCGAGGTACATTGAATATGTATTATATTTTACGTAGTTTTATTTTGAAATTATTCATTATTATTAATTTATTATGTTCCCTCGGATTAAACAGATATGTACAATAATTCGGCCGTCGTCGATCGGCAAACCAATGTCTGTTTTATGCAGTGGCACACACCGTTGTGGCAGTTCATTATTATTAGATCTGGAAGTACAACAATAGCTGTGTTAATAATATATGTATATAGTACAACTGATGGGCGTGAAAAACTTTAACCGAACGATCAGAGAACGCACGAGACTAAACTTGTTGAGTACCAGTGACAATTCCTTAGGTACGATTATACAAATTCGTCATTAACCGTAAGTTTGTGACGCTCTTTAAGCGAGATCTGTACTCATTCAATTCAATTTTATTACAGCCGAAAACAAAACCTAAAATAAAAACGAGCTAACTAAGGATTATTATTCCCTTCACTGGGCGCAACTGTTACCGACGTACTGGATGAAGTTATAAATCAGTACACGACTCATAATTTCCTGCTGATTATAGTTAATAGTTACCAATATTTTGTCATGCACCGAACATATTATTAAATCCGCTATACTTCGGCCCCCTATGAGCAGTGCATAGTAATTGTGACTTTTCTTGTTTTCGAGAGCTTCTCTTGTTATTGATATCTGATACACGACCATTTCTATTTTGGTCCGCGTCGATCGTTACTTTCACATTCGGCGCTTATGATCAGATAAATTGTTATTTTGCGGAGCGAATTCGTTTTCTGGTGTATCGCTCGAGTGATGTAATCAGACAGTTTTCGTTCTGTTTGCCCTTGAGCGCCCGGAGCGATCCTCCGAACACCAGTCCCCAACGGCCCTTCGGATACATGTGTTCATTATGAGCTAGAAATGTCGTTTTATTTTTAAATTGACCTGCTCCAGTCCGCCGAACATTTGGCGACGAATTTTCGCACAGGAGCGGAGTTAGGAACCGCCGTCTGCTCGGTGTCCCTGTCCTATCAGAAAGGGCGCGGTCAAGGCTGAATACAGTTTCTGGCCACGCGGTCAAACGTATTTAGGTGTGTCACCAAACAGGATACCTTCAACGCAACAGACACGGTGCCGCTTACAGCTCTTGCTCGATACCGATATCCACATGTACACTGGTGGATCTGGTACCTGGGATAGATAGATAGATATTGATAGATACGTATTGGGATGTCATAGGAAACGTACAGACGTCTCGGCGGGGGGGGGGGTGACTTATTTCGTGATGTGGTCTGTCACAATTGCATGGACCAGCAAATAGGACATGGGTGCCGATTGTTTCTTCCTGTTATCCAAAAGGTAGACTTACGTTCCCTTTGAAGCAACCTGGGGATAGAGAGTGAAGATGATTTCGGTACAATACAAAATCGCTTTATTCTCCGTCACGAACGAAATGAGTAAGGTATGGTATTGACACAGGATAACTCACGCTATCTGTAAACCATAATTAATATGCATTGGAATAAATGTGAATTTCATCCTAAAACCCCGCAGAATGCATATGCGTTAAGAATTGCAAGGTGGCCTGGCCGTCCCCATCTCTTCTCCCTCGTCCACAGGTGCCAATGCAATGCATCACTGTGGTTACCTAATGATTTCGTTCGATGTCATTTCGACAGGCGGGAACCCGGTGACGCAGCGAGCCACATGCGAACTTGTCGGCTCGATTCAGGGTACCCTGATCGTCGAGGAACATGTCAACGATCTCCAGATTGAAGGAAGACTGACTGGGGTGCCACTGGGAAGGCACGCTATTCACGTTCACCAGTTCGGTGAGAAATGGTTCCAGCTGTCATCCGCCTAGTCTACGCTGTCTACTATCTATTGCGCTGTTGCTTGCGAGAGACCTGACCGTGAAACAGATCGTGTTAATTACTATTCAGTGAGAGCGTCGAGCGCGATGGCATCATCATCGTTTAATATGGACAATACTACCGAATTGAACCTGGCAAACTACACGGTCTAAATTTAGCTAAAGTCCAGATAGACTTCTCTGACAGGTTTGCTTGCATTTTCTGTGTTCACGGCTTATCGTTGACAACCTCTCCAACGATGCTGGCCTTGATTATTTATCTTCCCGTTGTTGCTAGGTAAAATAGAAATAGCAGCGAATTCACAGAAAATGTCTTTCAGGGAAAACTGGCAACTCGTGCGTGGATGCCGGAGCTCATTACAACCCAACAAACGTCAATCACGGAGGTCCAAGCGATAACGAGCGACACGTTGGAGATTGGGGAAACTTCGATGTGGCCGGGGACCCCTACCTACTCAAAATCATGGATCACGTCGCTAAGCTTCAGGGTGCGTTGACGAATCGGCGAGTCGGCCTGAGAAGGCTACCTAGAGTAGGCGTGTCTAAAGATGCGCGTTGCTATTTACATTAATTATACGAGCTTACGAGCTCAAGGTTATCGGAGTTGTAAATGGTATTTATTAGCAGCTTCATGCGTCTGCCCTGACTTGCATGCATGGTATAATTGTAATTTTTGATTTAGAGAATACGACTTGAAAATAGTTAATGAGAAATTCGCTAGGCGAGTCGCCTTCAAATGCCAGTGCGCTGTAAACTAACTAGATATTCCTCCAATCATGACGAGGCTGAGCATCATCGACAAAATATGTTGTCACTTGTATTTGAAAAGAAGCTTCCTAGTCTACAAGAAGCGATGTTTAATATAATAGAAACCTCACCGAGATCCAGAGGAAATATGCCACCGAAGTTCATAGCCAAGAAACGGCCAGAAAATGACCTCAGTTTGCCTGGCGTAATGATCTGTCGTATTTTGCGACACCACAGTAGTACACTTGTTTGTTTTGTGACTACTTATTGTACACATCTACCTTTGAATAAAAAAGTGCGCTTATTATTATTATTATTATTATTTATTATTATTATTATTATATACGCAAGATTTTAAAATCACCACAGCGTGCCTATATTATTAGTCTGTGGTTGATAGTTTCGACGTCAGCTTATTTTATTTTTAGGGGGGATACAAAACAAGGTAACATTTATGTGTTGATTTTACAAAAAAAATCTGCATGTACCAAATCATAGGGATTCTCCCTCACAATGGTGATGCTGATTCTCTATAGCGTTGCGTGGAGTGACTCAATTCTAAGTTGTCCCATATTTAACTCAAGAATGAAGCTTTTGCCTAGCCCCATCAGAGACATCTGAAAACAGATGGCAAACACTGAGGTATACCCACAGTATAACAGTGGCAAACAGTGAGGTGTACCCTTTCATTGAAATTTTGCTGGAATGCTTTTGTTCTAATTATATTTACCGTTCATTATGTATATGCATATGAAAGCAAAAAACTCATAATTGCAATATTTGTTCCTCCTGCAGGGCCATCTTCAATACTTGACCGTTCAATCGTCATCCACGCCGGAGAAGATGACCTCGGCCAAGGAGGCAATGACGCTTCGAAGCAGAACGGGAATGCCGGTGCCCGTCTTGCATGCTGTGTCATCACGGCCGTATAACAACCTGTCACGCCAGTACTCGTCACCACAGCGTGTTTATACTTATACGACATTTGCCCCTTGTTGAAATATATATATATATATATATATATATATATATATATACAGAGAGAGAGAGAGACAGAGAGAGGAAGAACAGCAACAACAGGATACCCAATACGTTGAAATCGAGGTGAAGTGACTCAGCGTGTTCATATGAATAACGATTAAGAATCTCGTATACCAGAGGATGGTGGAGTGGTATAACATTACTGTGACCGTGTATGATCCCGTTGGCCATCGATCGAGCCTATACCAACTACTATGATTTGATGCATTACTGAATTTCTATAAACACCGTCATGTGGCAAGATTACGAATAGAGGAGGTTGTGTAACGCGTGCAGATTGTGCTGTGCTCCGAACGTACCAAAATTAAAAATAAGCCCACTATAATCTTGCCTTACCAAATCCGCATATAGTCCGCGGATAGCCGCAAGTTGGCTTGGAGCAGAGGCGGCGCTATATTTCCGGCGCATGTCGGTCTATCTATGTGATCGCAGCTTACCTGTGCTCTTTTACCGATACGAAGTTGACAGTGATATTGGCCACGTTTGAGCGATTAAAAGCCTCGCATTAACATCAACAGAACCCCCCACTCTCAAACGAAATTGTTTTTCGTGTATAGCAGAGGATGACGGTTAGGGTTACTATACAGTTTTCCGTGCTACTTTTTCGGAGCTGCTAACTTTTTTTGTGTGAAACATAAATAAAATGGGTAGTAATGCCCTCATATATGTCGACAGAGAAAATGACTAGTTCTATTTGGTACAGCTTGTCGTAGGCTTCTAGAACAACCGCATGTGCAGCTCAATATTGAATGCTACTGTAAACTACAATATAGAGTGTGTCAACGTAACGTAACCAGAACACGAACTGACGTAGCAATTCGGTGGGGCTCATGCACTATATAGCGGCTGCACCAAAACACCTAATAGAATGATTAAACTTAGATTACACCTGTTGTTGAGCTCGCTCAACCTTCTCGAGATCAGCCTTGTCTTAACAGATATTGAATATGTGCGAATTATCCAACACAAATGAACACAATGCCAGCTATATAATATCTAGAAAACGCAAAGTTTATTTTATCATTCACTTAATCGGGGGTCAACGGCGATATTCAGCAAATCGGCATGATCTTTCTGTACCCGTCTATAGACGTTTTGCTTGCATGCCTGTGTAACACACAGAGCAGTTATATATATACGCCATCTAGCATAGTGTCACAGCTTCAGTTAGTCTCTCTATCGAGCTATCAATCATTCAATCAAATGCTATAACGTCATTGCTAACTAGGGCATGCTATTAAAGACAGCTAGCAAGTTCCAGAAAAATCAACCAGAAGCTTCGCTTCTAAAGCACAGAGGTAGCCCAACACAACGCGGCCCATCAAACGATTGAGTTGTACACCACTGATCATCATTTGGTCAATGGCGTCAACGGCGCGCACCGGTAAGCATCTGCGAGCCTCTTCTCTGCGTTGCTGCTGCGGAACCTGGGAGGGTTGGCTGCTGTTGTTGCTATTGCAGTTGCTGCCGGCGCATTGGTGTCGTTGATCTTGTCCCCCTTGTTGTCGTTATTTTTATTAATCGCTGTCGTTTAAATACAAATGCAACCTCCTCACGTTACAGCTTAGCCTAGCCTATCCGTCCTTAGCAATTACATTCGCTTACAACTCTCTGAACGTTCACTCACAAACACGGGGTACAGAAGTTAACAGACTCAGTCCTTAGACCAGTAGTGGTAATAACAGTCGCTAATATATATTATTATTATTATTATCATCATCATCATTAATCGCTATTAGACATTTATATTACGCACTACATTCATATATAGGTATATATTTATATATATATATATATATGTATATATTCTAGATTGCGTACGGTACATCGTCGACCGATTTTGAGGGCCAAGCGGTCCGGCCGATCATCGCTTCGTCGAATGTCGCGTTCAGTCGCCACGTCGTCTGCACAAACCATTGTCATCTTCATGCTCGACAAAAACAACAAGCATTGATTTAGTATATATATAAATATATATATAATGATCAAAGTTGTCGTCAATAGTAAGAACCATGCTCGATTCTCTCATTGGCCTCCCTCATGAACCAGTGCTGCAGCAGCAGCAGCAACAACGAGGCTCTTCACAAGAAACCTTCACTATCTGCCACTTACTGCTGCTGCTTTTGCTAATATTTACTTGTGATGTTGCTTCGTCCGTGTGAACTGTCGGTTGTCTGAGCAACCAACGCGCTATAAAGTGGCGATTCCGGTGATCGGAAAATCTCGACATTTGCTAACTCTAAATAGTTGAACTAATTCGAGGCACGAGTGGACACGAGTGGATTATCTCGCTCCGTTTTTCCTGTATTGTTATTTTTATATTAATATTTATATTAGATATATTCACTGTGTATTTCTCGGTGTTCTCCGTGGGCGGGTGAGAGCTTGTTGAGGTGAACAGTGTCATTGACCCCTTCGTCGGGTCTCTTCGTTTAACGTTGCACGGTATTTTCTATTGACGGTTTTTCATTCTCTAGCAGCTTATATCTATCGGGTGCTCGTGGTTGCATGGTTACGTGGTTCCGTGAGGAATAATACCAGCTCGTCCGGCTGTTGTCGACTATCGTGAGTGGGGCTTGTATGTGATCACGGGGAGTTGCTAAGCTGGAAGTTTGTTCTCCTTCAGCGTGAACGCTCGAACGGTGACTATCTTACAACAAGGACACGACGTTTTGGCAGCAGCGGTGACCTTGCACAATGGTTCGCACGGGGGGCTGACGGTGATGCGGTTGAAGGGGACGAGAGCCGCGAAGACTGCAGTCCCTTGCTCCCTTGCGGGGGAGGTGATCGATAGAGAACGAGAGAGAGATAGAGAAAGATAATCGAGCGATTGCTCACCGATCTCAGATACTCACTACCCGTCTACCGACATGGGATGAAACTGCTCGGGTAGCGCGGCCAACGGCTTCGATTATGACGAAAGCATACGCAGATCCATATATATATATATATATATATATAATATATATATAAATATATATAATATTTTAATGTATGTAACAAGAACAATTGATGACAAATACCAGCCTGTGTGTTTGAGGTAATAACCTATGCTATACAGGCAACAAACAACCTCAGAGTCAGTCTTCAGCTATGGATCCGTTTCCCTCTCAGATCCCTCTGTCCTACATGGTTCTCCTTAATCTTAACGCATTATTATGATATCGTAGGATACGATTATGGTACACGGCCGCTGGTATCAGGCTCAGATTCAAGTCATACCACCCTGCTCACATGATTGGCCACAATCAGTGGAATCGATCAAACGCATACGGGCCTTAAACAATACTGGCTATTCGTTGAGACCCGTCTCGCCAGAGGTCGAAACACTGATTCACGGGAAGCCGTCACAACGGCAGCGGAATCGCTGGCCAGGCGAGTTTGGCTCGTATGAGCAGCGTGCGTGTGCTTATGTGTGACATTCACGGGGCATGCTAGTAACTAAAGGTCTTCGGTTGTCTTGGATTATCCTGATTGTGTATGGAGGTTGTTCTGCTGTTCTGGTATCCTTAATTTGTACTTAGGTAAGGCTCCCCTTCTAGAAGGGCCTCAAGACCGCGCTGGCTGGCGCACGGTAAACGAGATACGTCCCTCTGGGAGCTTCTTCAGGAAGTTCCATGCTTCGGTGCGCGTCATGTTGGTTGTAACGGTCTGATTGATGGCCAGAAGTTCGTCGCCGGGCTGAAGACGTCCGTCACGTTCAGCGGCGCCACCTATGCGAGTAGTAGTTACAACGATGCAATAATCTATGTTAGCATATAACTAGATACACACACACACATGCACGCACGTGTTATGTTTGTTTAACAAAATACACTTTAGAGGTAAGGTAAATGTCATTTTATTGGTTTATTAACGGAACTGCAGTTTTAAAATGCTTAAGTTGTCTTATAGGTCACGCCACGGGACTCGAAACTGCAGAGGATGGTTTTGATGATAATTACAAGAATTAATTCTTGTCATAATATTTGTTATTGTCATATTTCTATATAAAGGGATATATACCAATTAGTTAGTATCAGCTGAATCAATATGGATAAAATGAAAAGGTAGCCATCCCTTAAATATTCGATGCAAATCAACACCTAGCGATAACCAGCCAATTAAGGGTCCTTCAATCTAAAGATAAACTACCTCACTTTTAGTGGGTAAGTTTTTGCGTACTTACAGCTAAAGATCCGATTAATGGTGAGAGCGCGATTGCCGAGCGGAGAGTCCTTTCCGCCCTGAAGGGTAAAGCCCAGGCCAACTTTATCCTTTTCCAGGACAATCAGAGTCGCTATTAAACGAAAAAATGAAATACATTTGGACGTTAGTAAAATACTTTAGCGTGGCGGAATTGATTTTGACGTCGCATTTTCAAAGGTATCGCCCATAATGAAGACTATAGAGTATCTGTATCACTACGGTGTATATGTGACTCTGGCGTCATTTTGAATTGTTAAAAAAATGGGCGCTTCAGAATAACATCTTATGGCTACACATATATTGAATATACTGCAATTTACGCAGCTAATAAACGCAAACGAACTTGAAACAATAACAAAGTCAAGTGAAATCCGAGTCAGTTTCGCCTTTGTTCTTCAAACAAATCTGCTATGCTAATAGCCACATGAGCGTTTATCCATCCATTGCTGCCCATCTAGCGGCGACCACTCACATCCTTCGAAGGTGGGCAAAGGGCCGTCGCACGATGGCTCATCGATCACATCAAGAACGCTGGATACGCTGCTGGCACGACTGAGACTTGAACGTGCCCCCGATGAGCCCCGACCGGACGGCTCGCGGCTGAGGACGAGCACAACCTCGGGTCGTGGACTCTTGAGAATATCAAGAGCCTCACGATGGGTCGCTCCCTTCAGCGGCCGACCATTGATAGAGAGCACGCGGTCGCATCGTCGAATTCGACCATCCCGATCTGCTGCACTGCCGGTGATCACCTTATGTACCTGTATAGCGGATTGCGCAGATTACATTAGACCAGGGCAATGAAATTGGCTATGGATGGTTCGCTCGCCGTCGACAGGGTAAAGGTAAAGGTTTATTGGTTTATTGAAGGAGCTGCAATTTCCTATTCTAGGAAAGGTGGGATGTAGGTGGGATCCTATTCTTCACCCACCTACATCTACTGATCACATAGAATACCTTGATGATCAAATGTGAGTTGGCGCTGTGCCCTTTAAATCTCTGGGTTCAAAGAGGCAGAGAACGGTCATACGAACTTCGTATTTTGTTAGAGAGAGAAAAAAAAACACGCGGGACGTCTTGACTTCACATGTGATCGCGTGCTGTCATCTAGAATACGAGATTCGTCGACCTTGCTTGTCACTTACAGTGATCTCCTTGGATTCGTAGTCACTGCCTCCCGCGAGCGTGATTCCAGCACCCGAGGTCGGGCTGTCCTTGTGCAGGACGACGACGTACACATCGTGCGCCTCAGCCCGACCTCCCTCCTCCTCAGCTAGCGCCTGGTTCGCGTCGTCAATCAGCTGCTGAAGGTCTTGCGGAGAGATGAGCGACGAAGTTGTAGATGCGAGCGACGTCAATGAGGAATACTGCTCACGGTTGGATGTTGAGCTAAGCGAAAACAATAACAATAAAAGTGACAAGGTCAGTTCACCGAAAGTTACGTCACTATCGGAAGTAACTGCTCTTCATGGTAAGTGAAATGCGGCGGTGCGTGGTTCTGAGACGAGTCTGTGAGTCTCACAGAGGTGAGAGTATAATATAAGTTGCAATTAGCACACATTCCTCTGTACTGCGTAGCAACAAATACCTACACAGACTTCGACCATTGTTCACGCTTGCTATGGAAAATAACAACGAACAGTCGTCCATCACAAATCGATGTCCGAAGCTGGTCAACAATAATTTCAAACTGTGCCCGTACTTCGCAAGAGCATCTGAACACATCAAGTTCTCCCTGTTGGCCAGTTAACCAGTTGCTACACAGTTTCGAAATCGCTCCGACAACGGCCTGGACAACCCACCTGTTTCCCGAGTCGTTCGAGTCGATACTGGAGAATCGGCGGTGCTCCACTGTCTTGAGGGGCCTTTGCACCTCCTCGAAAGTCTTCTTCAGGTCAGAAGTGCCTCGAGGAGCAGGCCGGACAGGAGCCGGTACTGGAGATACAGCGGGGGACGTCACAGGTGCTGCAGGCGGGGGGCCTGACGGTGGGACCATGGGCGGCACCAGTGCGTCGGTCCTATTGACGTCGACGTTGTTGAATGCCGAGCCTCCATTTTGTGACATCGATACACTCACTCGCGAAGCGGGTTTAGGCGCCGGCCCAATTGGTGGTCGTGGGTCGCTGAGTTTGCGAGCGGGAATTGGCGGAGCCGTATCGTGGGCAGATCGCTGTTCCCACTTCGCTGCGAGGGCACGGAAGTTCTGCGGGCCAGACACGCTGTCGGTTTCGACGGAGCCATTACTTCTACAAGAAGGATTATATGGAAGAAGATGACTTGAAGTTGAAATCAGTTTGCTGTGAATAACAACGGGCTTTTGTGCGCCCATTTTCAGCTACAGTACATTAATAGATATCGGCCAACAATGATTGCGGTATTGCTGCTGTTATTGTGGGGTTTGATATCTTGTTAGTTTATAGATAAGTGGCGGAAAATGGACATATATATTATATATATATGATGCTCAAAAAACAGCGTCTATATGCAAGTTATTTTTAAAACAAAAGAAAAAGATACTTTGGAGAATATGATGGTAGTATTATATGCACGTAACACGCCAAACGTCTATTACTTACTGCTGTGAGAGGCTGTTTAAAGAGGCTTCAGACTTTGCCGACTTCATGCCGGCGCCATTGTACGCCGAGCTAGGGCGCTGGTCAAGCTGTCTGGAAGCAGGCCGCGGCGGCACCGGAGGTGGTCCTGCGGCAGAACCTTGGCCCAACGAGGACGGCCCGTATTGGAACTCCATTGATTGCCATTTTGAACGAGCCTCACCGATCGAGCTGCGCGCGAATAGTTCCGCATCCTGGAGACAGAAATCGTATGTGGAAGCGTGCAAGGACAAAATGACTCAAGTTAGTTCCATGAGCTAGATGCTAAGTGATTAGTGGTTCCTCGCCATTTACGTGAAGACGATGAGTCGCTTCAATTTCGCAGCCAAGTAGGACATCAGAATTGCACAACTTATTTTAGGGAGGCAACATCTTACGAATTAAGTTGTTCGCGTGTCTATATAATACTTGGAACCCTAGTCACACTAAACGCCGTCTAGCGCCGTGTATGCCTTGTTTGACCTAATGAACGGTAACTTACCCAATTATGTGCTTATTCGTATTTTACCCAATTATGTGCTTATTTGTATTTGCTATATGATACCTGCGTACGAGATGCGGTGCAAGAGATTGCACACCAAGAAAGAACGCATCCACTCGAGCGACCATAATCTGCCTGACTGTGTAACGTTGCCAGAACACTTGAGTTATGAGTTCCTCGAGTCACACATTATTCATATGTAACGCGCTGATCTGACGACAGCTCTTCTCCGACAACGATCAGTAATCGCATACATATTAAATCATTGCTTGTATTCTACTGTTCGAGCGAAACATGTACGATCCGGTCGTATCAAAGTGCAATACATTTTCGTACCGAGCCGTGTAGCCTGACTGTCTAGTAACATTACCTTCCCTAAATGGCCACCACGCCCGCTGTCAACATGTATCGATCGGCCTTGCGCCACTCGTCAGAGAAACTGAGGAGGTAAGGAGATACGTCACGAGAAATATCTGTACTCATCAGTCAGCGACTCGCTCATTCGATTCCGTTGCCACTAAGGCCAGACACTGCAGCGAGAAATAGCTTTGATAACCAGTGACGTTCTCACACCCAGTGACTGGCCGAGACTCGTTCGTGTTAGCGTATACGAAACTCTCGCCCCCGTCGCGATCTTCGAGAAGCTCTCGTTTGTGATGTTGCCATTTTTTTCGTAGGAATCAAAGTCAATTGATACTTTGTGTACAAAACATTCCACCCAACCGCAAGCCAAATTGTTGGGCTGTGCTGAGTCAGCCCACGGTAGCGTTTGCGGGTTCGCGTTAGTCAGTTGGCTCGTTTTTGATCAAGTATAAACGTCACATTAAGAGCGAGCGTCTTTCAACGGCTGGCATCAGCGCTGGCTTTAAAGGCTCTAAATCCATCTCGTCGTGCCTAACAACACACGAATACATACACATAAATCTATACAGCATATCATCTGCGTTGTCTAGATGGCAAGCAATAGTTACCTTGGTCGTATAGCTCCTTAGGTAGACTATCACCCAGAGTGGGTTAGGCAGCACTGAATCGATATAAGCTAGTATCGATGACGGATTGCTAGATCAACGTCATGGATAAACTCGTTACAGCTGGGACGGCATTAATCGCTTGCACGTGGCCTCGACTCGAAGGGGCTCTCCATTTCCAAAATGAGATCGCTTATAAATGTAACACCAATACCACCATCATATGTTTATCCCAAATGTAGGCCGATTCTGTTGAAGCGGACAGGCTACAAAGTGTCACAATACGAAATACGTCAATCTATAATCTTTGTGCATCAATGCTTCATTGTGACACCTACAACAACTGGAGCTAACCCGAATGTTCTGCCCAAATTTATCTGCCAGTAAGCAGAGTCTTAATTAATTGTGTCCCTGCATATTCCCCGGTGCTCTGCATGAGAGATCATTGACTTAAGTATTAATACATGACTTGTTCTTTACCTTCTCAGAGTAACTAGTGGATATGTTGTAATTGACCTTTGATAATACCGTGAATTCAATTCAATTCAATGAGAGGTTTATCATCTTACGCGTTTTTCGTTTCTCAGGTATATAGTCACTTGTGCGAGGCACAAATAAGTGACATCCCGTTTTAAAAGTAATAAGGTGTGTGTCTTACGTTCCCGCAATATCCCCTGCTTTTACAGTAGGTAGTCTGTGAGGCTCAGGACAAGGAACAAATGGGACGTGCTCCACGGACAGCTGTTGGGCAGTCAGGATACATCGTCCTCGAACACCACCGTTCTCTTCAGGGCTAATAGTCGTTATTCAATCTTGAACCACAAGCGGTTAGTGTGTCATTGACCCTGTCGTCGGATGGCAAGCTCTGGCCTCCATGTACCTCTTTCTCTCTCTCTCACATCTATTTCTAGCTGAATGAACCGGGGTCGTTGTGCACAACTCCGCCATTTCGTTTCGTATTGTGCCGCCATATGTATCCTCCCTGAGCGACCATTCGAGCAGGCAGCATTCGCGGCAGGGTTAGACACCCTGTCTCTGCATCTGGTGCTTCTCCCCGTGATGGCGGTTGAGGCAGCGGCAATATCGCCATAACTGGGGACACAGCTTGGATATCTAAATCGGTAACGTGACATGTCCCAGGTCGCAGGTCTGATTCCTGCCGAGGCTTCAGGGAGGGTGTGGTGTAGGTATTTCTTTCCGACATTTCTCACTGCTGCCCTATGGATAAGTACCTGACAAGTGTCTGATGGAAAAAATGCCTGATGGGAGCTACCACCAGCGAAATTGCTTCCATTTAATTGCTGCTGGCGTTTGTTCAAACTCGCTCGAACTTTGCCCTCAGACTGTTTTTTTTTTACGAAGGTGCTAACACTTCGATTAGAGGTTAATCCATTTCTAATCTGCATGCTGACCAGGTCAGTGACTAAGTACACTACGTGGGGCCGATTCTTAAACGCAATCAACGATCGATTGTATATTTTGATTAATTTCCTGGTGATCAACTTCGATAGCGCTTTTGTGGTGATTCGCTGCTGTTTTCTTCTTTGTTCCATCATCAATATGAATCAGTACGTTACCTTAATGGTGGCAATGTTGGCGAACGAACCGCTGCGGCCGTTTCTGGAACGTCCCAGGTCGCACGAGTCATCCTGGACAGAGTTTGTGCTCTCTTGGCTGGGATACGAGCTAAGGTACCTCTCGATGAGGTCTCCCTTTGGCGGAGCAACGTCCTGATTTGAGCCGTTCTCAGGCAGCGGAGGCGCAGGACGAGATGGAGTGTCCCCTACATAAAATAAGCAAGCAAACAAACAAACAAAAAGAAACAACAACATTGATTACTTAAGTTAACTGTTTACAGGTAAACGTCGCTAGCCATGCGACCATGCGCTCTAGCGGATAGGGAGGATGTGTAGATGATCCACCTGAGATCGCAGATGTCCAAATTTCGAACGATTTGACTTCTAACTTCAAACTGAGGTTAACCACTGCTAGTCAGGTCGATCGTGAACCTCGCCATCGGCTCTACAACATATGGACAATGTACACCCAGAACAAACTGAATGTAGAAATGGAAATCCCGATTGGCCTCGTTGTTGAGCGATGTGGAACACTGCCTTTGTACCAGGCCATTTTCAACTTTGTCCCGCCACTCGTTGCTCTACCGGCGCCACAGTGCTGCGATGGAGTCGGACATTCGAGCAACGGATCGGTGCAATATAATACGTCAATCTTCGAACGTATGTCGAGCAGAACAATGAACTCTATACATGCTATCTGGCAAATGAGCTTTCACTCGTCTTCAACTCTGAGCCTTTTGTTAACTCTGCCGTGGAGATGTGCGGCAGTTAGGATGACGTCTCCAGCTACTGAGATTACAGATGCACCACAAAAACAGCACAAAAACACCAACATCACGAGGTGGAACAAAACGCACCAAAGTTAATTCGAATGAGATCGGAGGTGAAGTCGTGAAAATTGCTGTACACGTTGGCTTCAAATGCGGCGCGTTTCTCCTCAGGGAGTCCCTTGATAATCTCACAGACGACCGCAACCTCGGTCAGTGATGGCTTGGCATCAAGAAGAAGCTGACGTTTTCGTAAAGCGTAAATTAGCGGATCGTTTACCGTACAGCGAAAATCGAGCGCCCGCTCAAATTCGTCACTAAATGCCGCCTCGACCGCCGATGATATAATGCTATCCAGTGTCGGGGCCATGACTGGCCGCTTCCAGTGGACAGTCGTCGATAAGCGCGGGACGTCGCTGTCGAACGCTCTCTATTATGGCGTTCTCCACACTCTCTAAGCTGGTAGTGAGTGTTGTCTATGTGGAGTGAGTGTGGTCGGCAACGCGTCACCGCGCTGGACCGGACCCTATGTGCCCTCTCCGCTTTGTGGCGATTTCCACGAGGAAGGGTTTGCCGGGACGGGGGCCGCTTACAGCTACCTACTGCTGCTGGTGTAATGGCTGTCCGCAGATGGCTCAACCACGCATTGCCAACCGCACACTGTTAATTCGACTGCTGTGGAGACACCGAGCGGAGTCGCTTATTCGCCAGTCGCTTGGTCACGAGTCAGTCGGCCCTCCGGTGAGCAGGGATAGCCAGGAACGCTCTCCAAGAGTCAGCGAGCTACAGTGTAACATCGACAAAAGGTTTGCCCAGTCGCCTGTGCTTGGTTATGCCGAACATGCCGATGTCGCCGTCTCACCCGGAGAAGCCCAAGTATCGCGCGGGTCCGCATCCCTTCGGGTATAGGGTCGGGTCTCGGGAGTGGCCGGCTGCAAACAGCCAAGGCTTCCGTGTTGATCTGGCTGCTAGTGCTGCCGGTACCGCCGACTGAGGAGGCCATTGAAAGCTGGGGAAAACACTGGAAGTGCATTCATAATCGTTCAGCAGTCAGTCCTAATACGGCTGCTCGGTCGGACCTGGTCAGCTATGGGAAAAGCCAACTCCCAGCTAGATGGCCGCACCGCAAAGAGGCAGGAAGACGGCGAGAAGAAGAGTTAGACAGATAGAGAGAGAGGGAGAGAGAGAAGGAGAGATCAAGGACCCACATAGGGAGAAACCAATATTGTACATGCGGGTTAGCAGGAATCCTGCTGACAACGCCTGCTGCCAGTTGCTCGAATAGGTAGGCAGAATGTCGTGGGATGTTGGCGTCAGGAGCTCGAGACAGCACTCGGCTGAACTAACTAAGACAGAAACAAGCAGATGTAAACATTTAGGCATATACCATAGAGAAGCAAACATGCGCGAGACGAACAGCTCGGAGGAGGAGGACGGTTGTCCGTCTACGCATTCGAAAACTAGCTCACGTACGATACCGCCTCTTCCAGGACGAATTACAGCAAACGCCGAGCTAACAGGGCGCATATCGAACTCGCGATGAACTGACATTAGAATCAACAGCAGGTTAATGATAACAAGCGATAGCTCGACATCGACGAAGAGATCAGGAGGAGAGCGATCTCGTCTCTTCAGCATTAAGCGAATGTGGGTGTGTGCGTGCATGTGTTTTAATAAATGAAGTGTATGCCATTCATCCACTCGTTCGTTGAGCGATTCGAGCACGAATGTATTTGTGTATGTTTACGGCAGACCATGTAAACACGCCGTTGTAGATAAGCGAACCCTTTTTGTCGAGCTATCTGATAGTTGTCGTTTTTCATAACGAGGACGAAACTAAACAAGTTACGACTGTCATGTTCTACATACACTCGTTGACTTCGTTGAATCCGAGACTTTTCCGAAATACGGACGAGAGAGGCGGTGCAGAACTCCTGTGCTCGAGTGGCGGCCGTGGACTTTGTGCTGTGTGAGCGCGTTGAGCTCGCTGTACGATTACGGGGGCGCTGTCCACCTTTGCCACGGTAGGGCTCGTTACGATAACGGGCAGTACCTTGGAACTCGCCGGCGCTGGAGGTACCGACTTGGACAGCACCAGGCCCTTCAGCTTGGGTTTGGGTTCTGAAGATGGCTCCAGCATCGACATTAGCATGCCACAGTAGCGCTTCTGTGAGGCTTCACGATACTTCGAGTAAACGGAAGATACCGAGCCTCGCCTAAAAGTATAATTGATTGTTAGTATTGTTCAATGCAAGAGCAAGCGTCGTTTTTTTATTTTAAAGTATTGATTGAGAATGCAGTATATTAAAATAAAAAAAACTGATTAATTAATTAATTCTTCTGCACAGTCTGTGCATATTGTACAATCGAGAATTTAGTTCACTTATAAGCAGGCTGTCCAAATCGCGACAGTCGGGATCGTAGCGCTTCACTACAATATGCGTACGATTTATTGTACGTAGACGAAAAACAATATTAGAGCAGTAGTCGTCTATTATATGGACAGGTCGGACGTACAACCAAACACTGTTCCTATTATATGCACGGCTACAATTAACGAAAGCTAAATAGCCACAAGTGACGAACATCTTTCTATATGTATACGTATACAGCTAAAACATTAAAATCCATAATAGGTCATCCGTACGTACCGATCTCCATTGATCGGCGATTGGTACTGATTAACGAGGAGGGCATTATCCGGGTGCATCGGCGACGTCGAGAATGACGGCGAAGGCGACTTGTGTGTAGGTGACGGACTCTCGTCAGAAGACGGCGTCGAACAGAACACGCCTGAGTCGTCGACAGACAACGATTTGTGACCGCGGAAAGCGTCCTTCCAGCCACTGCGGGCAGACACGCTGCCGATGTCCAGAGTTGCTGGCTCCTCCGTGAAACTCGAGGGAAACTCGTGTCCATCCGGAGGCAGTCGGCTGCCCGTAGTTCCGTTACTGCTCCCGTTATACCGCACCGCTGTGGTGAGCATCTTGGCGTCGTCTTTTGGCCCGCTTCGAGCTTGATCAGTATTCTCGGCGGGATGCTGCGTCATAACGAACGACATATACGGGGGTGAATGTAGTGAAATTTGCTTAAATTACGTATTATGATTATAATCGAATTTAGGATTTGACTTCATGAGGAATAAGTGTGTACTCAATCTTCTAATGTATCACTATTTTTATACTGTAATGCAATTATCTATTCGGCTACCGCTTATGATGCGTGAGGGATAACTAAGACGTCATAAATAAAAAAAAATCATGCCGCTTATTCGTCCCGAACCGCTATGCGTAATACAATGCGCCTCATATTAAATGAGGCTGACACTGCTCGTAACGATAAATGTTTTATCATTGTTTATTGTTGAGCTGAATTGGACAATCGTGTATTGCATTGTATAGCAATCTAGAAGAAGCCTTGTCGTCGGTTGAGTTTGACATCGTGACGTATGCACACACATAGTTCCTGCTATTATCTAATTAACTACGAATGGTAGTTAATGATTTTGGACAGGAATGAACGAGGCAGGCCAGTGAATAGTTGGTTGACATTTGTCCATAAGCCATCAGCACTTTCAGCACGCCATAGTAGCAATAACGTCGAAGCTATAGAGCTTGTATTGGATATCAATTGTGAAACGACAATCAAGTATTATATATATATATATATATAAGGGCTATAGATATATGAATTATCGTATCATATATATATATATATATATATATATATGTGTGTTCAAGTAAAACGATGGTTGATGGCCGAAAGTGAACAAAGAAGGGCGCCGTCATGTGGATCGTATTAAGAGTGGCATCTGTCAAACATGAAAGCAATGAAACGGGCGATGATTACGGGCTGCGGTTGTTGACGAGATGAACCAATACACGAGTCACCAACTCTCGATACGAAATATCGTTTGTAGATCTAATTGCGAATTAAAATGACATCGTTAGCTCTGCTACAACAGACAGCAATGGCAAGTGTCGGTGCGATGATACATCGTCTCCATTTAACCGGCCTTTCTCCACTTTGGCTTACTCGCTGATTGCACAACGGCTCGTAAAGGTCACTGCAATATTTTGAGATTGGCAATCCGATTCTGAAAACCCCTATGCCTTATCTATGTCACGTTGGCGTTCGTTCATTTGAGCATCATAGCAATGCTATACGCCGTTCATTATTTTCGCCACTTATCCTTCAGTGGGCCAGAAGTAAACAACGCAATAAAGATTGAAGCCAACCGGATTGCCGTGTTGTACTGCACATCGTACAATTCATACTGATGCATTATACCTATCATAATACAACAATACATCATTATTATATAATATCTACATCATCTTAATACCTGTGCTTTATTCAGTTCGCCTTCGACGATTTGGCCTGTTGGCGAGTCTTCACGTGCGGGTCCTACATGAAGGACTGCGTCTGTGAAGTCGCTGGTCGGCGGAAGCTGGACGTCGTCGTAGTCTTTACACTCGTCGCGGGCGTATACCTGCCTCACCTCACGCTGTGGGGCAATGGAGCTCTCCTGCCGGACCTCTGCCTTGTGCAAGAGGTCTATTTCGGGGGAGAACGGCTCAGAACGGCTGCCGGCGTTGTTAGCTGGGGAACTGCAGTTGACAGCGCGACTCGGAGACTGGCCGGCCTCAGACGAGCGTCCATCCGGTAGCGCGCTGTTCGCGCTAGTGGCGACAACTGTGGTCTCTGCTCGAATCGGCGCAGAATAATAGACAGGGCAAAAGAAAGTACAAACAAATTGTCATAAATTAGTATTTCGTGTGGCATTGTCTAATTGGAGAAATATAACAACTGTCGTAGAAGGTCACGCAAGGAACTGCAGGTAGCACACATTAACATGCTCATAGACACACTCATATAATTCAACAGAGAATTACAAAGATGTCGGTCTAATTGTATTTCGGATTAATCAGATGATAGGATCACAGATTTCCTCGTCTTACCTAACACGAACACGATTCAAGACTATAATAACTAATCATCTATGAATAAGACGCGCGAGTTGAAGATAAATACGCGTATTTACATTGGCTCAATATTATATTTATATTTCGATGAAGGAATCGATGTAGAGTTGCGCCCCGAAATACGATTGTTGTCAAATGTCATTATTACAATACATCTCCCATTGTCGAGATGGCTGTAAGCTGTCATGACACAATTTACACTAAATGACAGCTCGACATATCTGCATCATCTCCCAGCGGCCATACGCACCTAGTGGGAATGGTGGTAGTGGCTATTTTTCATAGCTGCTAAAACGGAGCCGTGTGTAAAAAACATGAACCCACAACACAATGCAGAGGCCGCCATAGCTCGTATATATATGTTTGTGTATTCTGTCAGGGGTAGATTTTATAGAGAATATTTTTGGTTCCAATTATATTATGAGGTTGTTGCACACCACACAACAATTATAATTATCGTTATCTGCATATAGAATCATTATCATCTTAGTTGTAGCCACTTGTATGTCAGCTTGCTTACGTCAATCTGTGAGATCGCGAACAGTGTAACGATGATACAATAAGAGCAACGCTAAACACTCCGTAGTGCGGCCATGCCCATGCGGACTGTTAACAAATAAACTATTCATCACAATTAACAGCACCAATTACAAAGGATCACACACTCGCGCAAAACCATATACGAGAATACGCGGGATAGATTTTTGTTGTGCGTTGTAAATGCAACAACAACAAAAAATAAAAAAAATAAAATAAAAAATCCCCGCTCAGTCTAAGAGAATTTCGGTTGGTGTTAATTTTTTGTTTTGGCCGTTGACGACCGCGGCAAACCCAGGCGACAGACGCGTTCACCTCATAGCGGGTGGCATCGCAGCGCCGATTTAACGCTGAACACACAGAGCAACAAGAACTGCTCCCTACTCTCATAATTATTGCGTTTTGAATAGAATTATTCCTGTTGCATCGTGGTGAGTTCGTCCGTCTGCCCGCCTGCCTGGCTTGCCAGCGAAAACGGCGGCTTCACTGTCCGCGCACACACAGGTGTCTAACATGATGGTGATGATGGTCACAGGTGGCATTTTGCTATATGCACGATTACGGGCTAATGCTCGTTCATCATTGACGCGGGCAGAGGGGGTTGCTGCTGGTGGCGGGGTTCGGTTAGCGCTGGTTAACTAACGTGCGTCATTTGCTTCTAACTGGTGATCCCTGGGCGATCCGTGGCCGAGTGAATAGCTGTAGACGGAACGAGGACGCGAAATACGAGTGGCGCAATCTACTCGTGTATCTGTTTTTGCTGTGATCATGTTTAATACAGTCGCTGCAAACGACCTATTCTAGTAATCTATACCTGTTCGGATTGACGAACGCCGAAGCTATATGTCGTTTGTAGGGTAGAGCGGCTTCGAATGAAATCAAATCAAATTCACTCAATCGGTTCGCTGGTTAACCGAACCGCCCCGCTACGAAAAGAACGGAACTGCGCGAATGCGGCGCGCGTCGCGCAGATGGCCTCGTCATTGTCTTGTATAGTGAGTGTTACGCGACGAAAAGATGAAGTCGATCAAATGCTGAATTGGAATTCAGCACACGTAGCTACGATATAATGAGATCATCATAGATAATAATAAAAATAATAATAGTCGTAAACTGAACAACGAAACGTATATTTTCTTAAAGTGGCGTAATTGCTAATCCATAAAAATCTCATTGTACAGCTCTACGTTGCGTTGTCGTGCCCAACGTTCAGGTAGGTGCGGAGTGTAGATATCGTCCGTGGTGATCCAGGTATGTTATGACATGGACATGGATATTAAAAACGAGAAAGTGACTGATGTTTCAACGAAGAGGGTTGACAGACACCAAACGCCACCGTCACGAACAGGCTGACGGCGTTTGTCGACAAGGGCAGGCCAGGCTATGACGGTGTGGGCACTATTAATAGTAAAAGTCCATATTATAGCGATAATAGCAATGGCATTAATAATAATAATGATAATAATAAGTAAGTTCAACCTGAACCTTGACCGGGCTCTTAGAATAGGCGGGGTCGTCACCACGGAGACAACGGCGGTGTCCTGTCTGCGCCTCAAGATTTATGGTATTTGCAGGGGGATACTGATATAATGGGGATTTATTTGAAACAGCCGCTGACGTCTTTAAATGCAATAACTAACTAACTTTATTAATGAACTTTGTTAGTGGACAGGCACGTACGACGACTGCACCGATTCACATGTGTCCTTGCGGATATTTTTATCGAGCAATGAACCCGGTTGAGGTCTGCGCAAGCTGTGATTCGTGTTTCTGACATAGGATTATCTCGAGAAAGCTGAGGCTGAAAATGAGCGAGGGAACGTTTATCTGGGACCGAGTCGCACTTCTTTAATAATAATAATAAAAATAATAATAATAGTAATTCGCTTATTATTTCGCTGCCGTTATCCAGTTGTCGTAGCCAACTGCACCCGAGCCGTTACTGCAACGCCGAGATCACCCACCACCAACCAACCAACCCAACCGATCAGCCATTGGTCAGAAGTCCACGTCGGCTCTCATCACTGACCGTGTGTGCGCGCGTGTATCTGTAACTAATGGAACTCATGACACTGCTATACTCTCATACGGTCTGGTGACTCTGGTCGTTCCCGCAGAGTAATAGCGAGCGGTTGGCATCCTCACCAGCAGCCAGGTTGGCGCTGACCGTCACCGTAGCTACGGTCACCAGCAGCGGCAACATTGTTCGTAGCGTTCGTGTGAAGTATTTAGTTGTATATTAGTAGCAGTAGTTGAAGTTGTAGTCGTAGTAGTGGTAGTATTCATGATGCCTATCGTTGTTTTGGCCGGCTGGCTAGCTAACACTGATCAGTAAGCAACACGAAGGGGTTCTCTCCTTCTCACGGCCGCGCGCCCCAATGATGACCCAAACGTGCGCGTACTGCCAACGAAGAGCCGGGAAGCGAATAGGCGGACGGACGGACGGACATGCCAGCCAAGTAAGTCACCAATGGAAACGCACGAGTGGGACGCGGGCGGCGCACGAGAGTTCGACATCAACACAGCAATGCCGGTACCGTAGTTGACGCTACTGACGATAACGTCGACGACGACGACGATGATCATGATGGAAGGAGGAGAAGATCCCGCTGTTGTTGGCTGTTGCCGTTTCGCCGAGAGTAGCCACTTGTGACTACTCGCGCCCAGCGTTTCATTCTTGTGAGTCCGTGGAAATATGGCTGGTGGGTTGAGTTTAGGAGGGAGCGGAGGGTCGTGGCGACCGCGAATCGAGCCAAAAAGCCAGTCGACTCCTCCGGAGCACCGACAGAACATTATCAAACTACGGTAACAGCGATGTAGCTGGCTAACCAGTATGGGGTCGGAGGTCACCATCATAGCGAGCGACAGCCGAAAGTCGCCGAAGTCGCGGGAGCACGCGTGAGCATGAGCACCCATAGCGTCAACGCAACCATGCCAACGTTTGATCGTCGTGGGTCACTCGTGAAGCTTTTGCACGTTTTGTTGCTGTTGTTGTTGTAGCTGTTGCTGTTCTGCGGGGCTGACTCCGTGGCCGGTGGCCGGCGACAACGCCAGATCTGTGCTAGTGAAAGCAGCTCGAGCTGCTACAGAGATTGCGCTTGATCTTGAGACGACTTCGTGTGTGCAGCTGCTGTCAAGTAGTGTGCATGCTCGCGGCGACAGCGGGGACGCCAGGTACTATTGCAGCAAGTGACCAGCGGTCGGACCATCAGAAGCGACCGGTGCAACCGATCAGGTGAACGAGTTGACCAGCGCTCCTTTCCGTTGGTGAGAGCTTGACTCACGTCACACAGCTGATTCGAAGGATAATGCTGCTGATGATGACAACTGCACTAACGGTTGGTCGGACAAGGGGAGAAACGATAAATGGAGAAGAGGTGGCCCAGCGAAAGCTCAAAAAATACAAAGACGACAAGTTGATGATGATAACACATTTGAACGAATGAAATGCACGAAATCGCTTGAATATCGCTAGAGATAATATATGAACGGGGGCTATAGATAGCGTAGAGATGCCACAGTGGACGAGAATCAAGGGTCTGGATGGGGGGCGAGGGAGGGAGGTGGCGGAGTATCCGCAAGATGCTGTATAGTGTATTTGTCCGTAGGGGTTTGATGACCCTTGACTTGGTCCCTTTTCTGTTGTGGGCCCTCACGTCCAGCAGTACGTTCCGGCAGAAACATTCACGCAATAACGCGGACAACGATAATAGTGGCAACAGTCTACAACAGGCAATATCTGTCACTGTCGCATGACGATGCCAGACGGGTATCGCCAGTTACACGTCGCTTCCATTGAACGAACCAGCCAGCTATCGAGTGAACGCTTTTGGAAAAGCGGTTAACCGCAGCCAGACAGGCATATCATTGAACAACTTTTGAGTCATCACCATTGCCATCACCAGCATCATCAGCAGTTTGATCATTAACACCGATATTACATTGAGATAGTGGATTTGTTTAGTACAGCAACAACAACAATAACAGACGTTGTAGAACCACTACCGCCACCGATAGGCACAGCAACAATAACAACGAACGTACTCTGCCCGTTGGAAATTGACAGGGAGGCAACAGCGCTTATTCGGTCGACCTGTTGCTTCGGCGTCGTGATGTCCGTTCTTCGCTATGCACTACCATAAAGGAGCTTACTGTCATCTTTGAGAGCTGTCGTCAACGGTGAAAGAAAAGAAACAGCAGTAGATGATGGGGGTGGAGGAGAGTCAGACAAGCGGATAGACACTGGGCCTATTCTTTATCGCCTGAGGACGCTCAGGACGGCCAGCGATGAGGGCTTGAATATAAACATGAACTGCTGAACATCATTACACTACTCGCCATAGACAGACTAGCAGCCACTGACGGCTAGAGGAAGGCGGCGTATCCACTAATCTGCCTAATTACTCTATGGGCATCAATATTTAATCGAATGTTGGTATTAAAATACTCTCTCTCTCTCTCTCTCCATTCGGAGTCTTTTTTTAGCAAGCAACAACGTTTGTAGAAGATACAGCAAGATCAGGAATCGTCGTCAACACCATTGTCGACAATTTTCTTGACGCATAAGACAACCTGACGGTTCATGCTGCTGCAAATGAGTTCGAAAGCAAACGAAGAGGACTGTTGAGATGCAGCCGTCACATGCAGCGTGTCATTGATATTTACAGAGAGTCCCGTAGGCATGACAGCAATGAAGACCAGGCGGTGGTGCTGGTGGGTGGGGGATGGTGGTGGGAGGCCACAGAACAGTGACGTTCAACAAACTCAAACGAGGGCATCCATATTATGTCTGGGTGGGATCGATCAATCACAACGTCGCGGTGATAGCTGTCCAGCCAAGTATAGACCACTGTACTGCACCTAAATATAGACCACTGATTATCAATAGCGGTAGGATTTGAGGCAGCAGCATCCACAGCAGGCAGTTCGCGGTCAGCCGGTGATCAAAATCAGTTCTTGCAGTAGACGGATAAACTCGACCATCGCGTGAATGAATCGGTGGCGATCGTTGAAAGGAAACAACATCCTCATCGTTCCTTATGCATCGTAGTGCGTCTTCACGTTGGTGATTTATAGCAAGGCGGATCGTCGAGCCTGTCCGCAAAAATAATAACGCTATAAAACGCTTACATGATTTTTTCCATTTCGTTGTTCTATTCACGTTGAACAGGCGGCAGTAATCGACGAACGTGAACTAAATTCGCGGCGGTAAACATCTACCATCAATGTTCCTACGGAACAGAAGCTATTGCACAATAATAACCGTGTAATGTTGCAGCTGAACATGGGCGCGGGACTAATTAGCAGAAGGAATAACTACATGGGTAAAATGGACGTTGGTAAATCCACCGATACGATCGTGCATATGTGCAAGATGCTGCCAATGTCTGTAATACAATGCATTGCTTAGAACGGACAATTTATCAATAAAATAGTTAAATACATTTTTTGTTTACAAGTAAAATACGTATTTGCATTGAAATGTATGAATTGTGTTAATTCATGCAGACGACATCACATAATATAAGGGCAGTATACGCATTTTGTCGGGAGGATTCAGCTAGATCTAGAAACCCATGGTATAACATCCTTTGGCGAGGTGATTGCGCTCGCACTCAACGGAGAATCGGTCTCGGATTCAGGTTGGTTGGGCGTAACAAATGATCCGAATTACGTGCACAATCCTGCCCGCAATTGTGACGGACGAAATTAATATAGCGAGGATGCGCTCTCATCATAAGCGTACTGATAACAACAACAACAAGAACAACGGTAATAAAAATTGCCTCTGAGCAATGTGGTTCGGCCTTGCCCCACCGTCCTCCAGAAGAGCGACAACTATCGATCATCCAGCATCCCATATTGTCACACACACACACACACAATCAACCGAAGATCACAGGGTTGCATTGGTTCGTCGTGAGTGCTGACCAATACCGTCCTGTCAGTCCTATCACCGCCAGTCAAGTAGTCAATAGGAGAGCATAAGTAACGAAGTGGCAACAAAGCAGACGCAGGGGCGTCTATACTCAGGAACTATTATAACTCGTGAAAAGCGCACACGAGAATCCATCGAACAGCGGAACAGACTTCAATCTGTCGATCGTCGAGTCGGGAGGGTGGTGGAAAGGTAAAGTATATCAGCATCGGGCATCACCGATGTTGGTGCTGCTGCTGCTGCTGGTGGCAGTAATAACAGCAACACAAAACAATGCAAAAGCAGCGAGCGAACGTAAACGTGCAGTTATGAGAACAACAAAACCACAAAACACCAGGATATCAACAGAGTGATTCCGATCACAGCCCAAGGAGGCGAAAGCAATCGCGATCGAGGAACGGCGACAACGGCAGCAACGATGATGCGATGAACAAAAATGGCAAAAATTAATAAACGGTTCACATAGAATGCAACTGAATGCAATGAATATACAATACGTCATCTCTCTCTCTCTCTATATATATATTTATATAGATATATATATAGGATTGCCGACAGAATAGCGGGACGTATCGACGGTCGGCAAAGGCTAAATGCGTCTGTGTGGTGTGTATGCGTTCGTATGAGCGTATATATCAAATAACAATATTGCATTTGAATTCGAAAGACAAAAGGAAATGATCCTATTGGACAGGGTAAAGTGGTCGTTTTTAGTAACGTCATTGAAATGTGATTGTTATCGGGCCAGGGGGCGTCTGAAAGGCCAGAGGCGATTGTTCTGTTGACTGTGACGGACGGACAGACGAACGAATGGACAAACAGCTCGGGCAGTCAGACAGTCAGCGACTCAGCCACCAGGAGCTGTGTGTTGTGGCGCTGGCCACGTGCTGGGGCATCACCGTATTCTAATCGACAAATATAGCTGCGAGGAGAAGCCATACGAGGATATTTAAACGTATAGCATACGATATATATATATATATATACATAAATAGATTGGCTGCACTATAGCATTACTCCGCCACTCGGGCAGAAGGGAAGCCGGCAGCGACAACAGCAACAACAATAGCAGCAGCAGAATGTATCCTCAATTTGTGAATTTTCCTTCATGTTGCTTGCAAGAAAAGAGTGTGATTGGGGGTGTGCGCGGCGAAGTGCAATAGTACAGATAGAACGACTTTAGCACAGCAGTATCTATTATGTAGGCTACTACACAGTGACAATGCGTTGTAGCACAAGTAACCTGCAGCTACGATCCTATCAATGAGACGGATGTTGCGGTTCGTACATTAAACTCTATATATATATATATGTTATAGAATAGAGGAATACTGGTCGATAGGAAGACACTTGAGCTATTGCTTGTATTGAGGAAGTCATCTATAATATTATGTCCGAGACGGAGACACAGACGAATCGTTTACTCTTCATCTATTTCACGGTTTGTTTGTTTGCGCTTGTTATGTTTAGCCGTTTGCCGGCCGAAATTCTGCGCACAACCAACTGCAGTGTCGAAGTGAAAGGATGCTACGGATCGAGCGAAGCTGAGAGAGTGGAACTGAAACTCTACTAGTTAATTGTTTCAAATACGATCTAATTAACTCGTTCATCCTCGAGTTCGGTGAATAGTCGTTTGGGCTGTGCTTGTGCGGACGTGACAACGTCCACCTTATACTGAGCTAACGGAGCATCGCCAAAAATGGCCGGACACACGCTCAAACGCCAACCTGACCAACCTCAGTCAGCGAGTACAATTTTCATATACTCATTATTATTATAAGTATAAATCGAAGGGTTCACCATGCCACAATTATTGGCAACCACTCATCATTGCGCGCCGCTGTTAATTAAATCAACAACACCATTTATTGTTACATCATCCTCTCGATCCAATCGTTCGCGTTCATCGTTTCAACGGCCACTTTCCAAAGAGAGCGACAATGTAATACTACGACTTGACAATGATTCGCTCTTGTCGATAGCGATTACAGCAGCGACATTCGCCAAAACAACAACCGAGATACACAACGTGATCCAATGAGCAACACGACCATGTACGGTGATGGCGATCGACTGAAATTGCGCGTGCTTAAGCCGAGAGTGTGCCTTCGTCCACTGTTCTTTACACCCCGTTCCGGCATCACCTCAAATCTCAGACCCGCTCCTTTGTTTTCCCTGCACAACTGTCGCGATTTTCAGTGCATCGGTTGTCGCTCTATAGCTGATCTCCGCTGAGATCAGTGATGCCGCCAGCCTCCTGCACCGCATCAGTATGTGCTAGCCAGCTATCTCTGTATAAGTCTCTATGTATCGAGTGCTGCGTCCGTAAGCAAGACCGGAACAAAAATCCGTCAGTGACAACTCCGACTCCGGCGCAATGCAATAGAAATACAGCGCGAAATATCGAAAATCAAACGAAATCATGGCCTGAAATCAGGCTGGGGCGTTCTTAAATTTTTATCTATTGTCCGTAGCTAAGTTCATTTCATGATCGATCGATCGGCCATAGATCGACGGTGTTTGACGCCACGTTTGACGCAGCCAGCGTCAGCATGAACCTTCACGACGCTGGCGTGGTTACGGCTGCGCGCCTACGGTCGTGGCTCCGATAATGTTGTGCTGCTTCCGCGGTGTTGCTGGGTCAATTTTTAAGCTTTCGCATCCCGCCGACTTCTGGACGGAGGCGTCTCGCAGAAAGATAGAGAAAAAAAACAACAACAACACCACCAACACCTGTATACGTTCTGTTGCGTACGTGTGGTCTGTCTGTCCGCCTGTTTCTGTGTGTCCAACAAAAATTGAAAACATCAGAAAATATTATTCTATTTCGTCACTCGCCTCCTTCGTGATCCCCTTTCGATATGATGCGAACGCACGCTTCCTCTATCGTTCTTATAACACACACACACACACATATATATATATATATATATATATATAGATTGTATGTTACGCTCAGTGTCCTGCATTGCCCGTCTCCCCGAGAAGATTGTTCTTGTCGCCGTGGCGTCCACAGCGAACTGGCCGTATCAGCTAACCAAAACGAGAATTGGTTTTCGTGTTTTCATAACGCTCGCCCGCCCGACCGACCGCCCGCCCGCTCGCTCGGTCACTGCCGAGTGAAGCTATTATATTATGATTGCTCAGGCAAGCGCTCAGAATCAAGCAACTGGTCGATATTTCGTGGTCACCACACCACATCAACCACAGCCAACCGTTGAGATGACCACAATAGCAAGAAGGGTATCTACCAAGGAACTCAACAGTCAATGGCAGCAACTGAGTCGAACTGAACGCCATTGAGTAACGCACAACGCCGGCTTGTCGTGCTGTCAGCGGTTGACCGCGACAATGTTGTTATTTTTTTTTTTGTGTAAGCTTCAGTAGAAACAATTCGTCCTATTTGTGTGCCAATGACATGGTCTCCCCTCTCGAGATGATTAGCCATTGAAATCACGTATGGTGCCAGTCGAATAAGATTTTACCCGTGCGACACATAGTATATATATATATGATGTGGCAGAGTGTTGAGTTAACGAAATTAATATCTGAACACAAAATGGAACGGCACGAAACGCTGCAGACCAAACGAGTAGAAATCATATACAAATAGCCTAGCTTAGAAAATGGGCACCATATCGTCATTATATGTCACAGCATAGCGTACGTCACTAATTTACAATTAGCAATAAGTAACTAATCAAGAACACTGATGTCTCAGATGTCGCCAAGGGAACCTGCCACGGAGACCCGCCATATCATATCGTAACATATATATAACCTGAATAGATTAAGGCAGCATGTCCCACCGCATTCAGTGCAACGCCAGGCAGCATTATACAGCTGATCACCGACAGCTCTGATCAGAGATCAGAGCCGCTGAACAGCCCGACGGTCCAACACATTCTGGACACTCGAAGGCATCTGAACGACGCACGGCACGATGAGGCGTAGCCTGATCTGACCCCACCTGATCTGGTCTGGCTTCCACTTCAAAAAATGCTCATTTGTTGCTCATTCAGCAACAAACGCACAACAGCGTCAAATCGCTCGAGGACGAGAAAAATCAAATCCTTAAGCGGACTAACGCGACTCGATTCAGAGGCAAAGGCATAGCAACAGCGCAGAACGGCATTTCCCTCAGCTTACCGGCGTTTTTTTCCTTGCAATAGCCAACGCCGCCGATCAGACCTGACCAGACCTATGCTGGCCAACTTTCCGACCATGGCTCCACGCGGTCAGTGTTAGCCGTGTTGCTTCCGCGCAATTGTTTTCACGGGTACCCCAGCAGATTGTCTGGGCCTCGTTCGTTGGTTCTTACGTTTTGTTATGGCTGGCATCATTATTGCACTCTCCGTTGTGCCGAGACATTGTGTGCAGTCGATTCATAGCATTATCGCCGCGATCGTCGCCTGCTGGTCAGTCCATATTCATATGGCTACAACCACCGTACTTCTGTCGGTGTCTGTGTGTGATGTTGATCGTAGTGGTGTCGATTATCGAACGAGCGTCGTCTCGTCTTTTCTCGCTTCGACAACTGTTGTACACAATGTGTATTCGTAGAGTAAAGTCAATCTCGGATACGCCGTTTGCTTGGATACACGCGGATAGTACACTGATGGCGTAATCAGGGCGATAGTTAAATGAATAGTTAAATGTGTATGGTAAGTATGTCGCGATTATGATGATAACGATGGCGATGACGATGATGGATGATAAGAGAACTTGAGCATTGTAAAATTGAAGTTCCTCTTTAATAAACCAATAAAGCTTCACTTAATTTACCAGTAAGACACAGGGGGAAGACACAGCCGTTGGTGTGTTTTGTTTGTCATCCGTAGAACACGGCGGTTTGACTTTGCTTTTTGAGGAAAACCACATGCAGCATAAAGTTCAAATTCACGAATTTGACAATCTCGTTAACTACTAGTGTGATCGTGATAATGATTGTATTCGGGGGAAGCCAGTTCTGCGATTAGAACGCGACAAAGTTTGAGAACTTAATCGCTACAAAAACTGCAATTCCGTGAATACACCAAAACTTGGTACTCCATTAACACGACTGCGCCGACAACGATCCACTCGAATATCGAATGGTATATCCACTGCATGGCATGAAGCTTCACTCGCGCTAGTCCCTGAGGTTTGTTGACGTTGTTGAGTTGCATTTGAAACTAGATTATGATGACCTACTGCTAGAAGTACGCTGGAAGTCGCTTAATGCAGCTCGCGTCGCCGCGAGTTGTCGTCACGAGTGTGGGAAGAAAGTTGATATATAACAGAATTTGAAGTTGTATTAAGCTTTCTCCCTCTCCGCCGATTTTGCAACGACGCCTCTTCCGAATGACTCCAATGCGCGCTGTTGATTGAGTGCCACGTTTAATTTACTACCCACTCTGCTGCTGCTGCTATTATTAGTTTCTACTACCGCTATTGCACTATGCCTACATATATACATATATAAATATATATGGAAAGGCCGCATAGCGCATAGTACCATTCGATAGCATCGTCATTGCTACCGTGTTTCGGGCGCCAGGAGGGCGCGGAAAACGAGTTTACAATCATGCTACAGCTATTTCGTTCGCGGCGGTAGCAGCAACGGCAGCAGCAACAACGGCGACTTCAAAATCTACCGCCGCCGCCGCCGCCGTGGCCATTACAGCGCGCGACTGATTTTAGCCCCGGGACGACAGTGACGACGGTGCGTAAAAGCAAACAATTGAATACACCATTACGCTATTTCACTCTTGCACTATTTCTCATGAGCGGTGAAGGAAACAGCAGCAGCAGCAGCATCAGCGACAGCATCTGCAGCGCCGTGAAATATCGGTGTAGTGAAGGGCGCGGGAACATTACGGCCACACGCACACTCAGATGGTTAGACATGCTCAGAGATAGCATGAAAACGCTGGCTGTGTTTGCAGGTGATTCATTTCTGCGGTCGCTCGTTCGGCTAGGCCGGCAAGTTCGGTAGGTGGCCCAGTCCGCCGGCCGAGACCTTTCATTCCTGAGGCGGGCTATGACCACTACTGGTAGTGGTCATAGTTGTAATCGCTGTAGCCGCAGTAGTCGTTGCTCCTGTGCCTGACTATCGTCTAGCGGCCGTCTACGTATGACATCGTCTGTGAGCATCACCGAATGGTGCTCGGCCGCTGCGCTCGCCGAGGTACGAGGTGCCACATCGCGGGAAATTTGAAATTCCAACAGTAACGATTATTGTGACGCTGGTGGTAGATAGGTACCGTAGGAAACTTTGCGCGCATAGTTGACGAAGCTGACCCATTACTTCTGTATCATGTAGCGCGCCTGTCTGTGAAGCCGACGCGCACGATGCGCTGCGCCGTGACCTCACATGAAACTGAGACACACGCATACAGGCACACACAGATCAAAAGCTCGCTGTCATACACGGTCACAGACACCATATGTATAAATATATATATATTATACCATGGTAGACATATCTTGCCAATTCCTTTCTGGTTTTCCTTGTTTCTACTGTTACTTTTTCTTCGTCGTCGTCGTCGTCATCGCCTTCTTCTATTTCACTGTTCCCTTCAGCAGCAACAACAATCTCTTGGGAACTTCTTTATTTGGCGTGCGTTTTTTTTTCGAACAGCGCTCGCGCGCGCGCGCGGTCCTAGCGAACACGTTTTTGTTCCTCAGACCCAGCTCAGATCGACAGGCCGGCGAGGAGGGGGTTGGTAGACGGTCTGTACATTGTCGTCATGCCACAGGCGTACCGTATCGTTTCTGCTTTTGCTTCTGCTGGAGCGAGCGTGGACGTGGACGAGCGGCGTGACAGGCGTCCGCTCAACCTCACCGGTGCAGAAAGGCAAATGAATCTGTGAATGTAGTATGCAGAAGAATGTGTCGTATAGTCCCGTGTTGTGTAGAAACGCCGCTATGGCTTGTGGCTCTTGTGGCTGGCTATTTGTGCCTGTGCCTTTGTGACTATGGACACATCGCCATCAGCGCCATCAGCGCGATCGCGCGTAGTCGCCTAGTCGTTTGCTGCTACGAGTCTCCGTTAGTTTTAATGACTTTTAAAGAGCCTCGAGCAATAACAGATAGGCAGATGCATGGACGGGCTGACTGCTGTGGCTCGGCAGTACCGGGGGTACCGGCGAGAACTGCCGGAGCGGGAAGCAACATTTCGTACGAGACGAGACAGGGGGCGCCTTGTCGTAGATGACCACCAGACGGCCGCCAGGATCAGATACCGAGGCAGACCTCCCCTTCCAGCAGGTCCGTCCCGTCCTATCGATGATCGGGCGATGCACGCCAGCACTGTGTCCTCGGCATTCAACACCTCACGCTTTTAGCCGATGTCAGTCGAGCCCCGCTTTCAGCCCTGACCAAAACGTAGTTTTAGTAGGTTCTGCCTACTGGCCCCGGCTGGTGAATCCGAGCCAGACACCATCTATAGCTCATATAGAGCAGCAGCAGCAGCAGCAGGATCTCGAGCGCGAACCGCGATGCCACGGCAAAACGCGAGCGGCGCGCGTTCGGCAAACTGGCAGAACAGTGGCAGAAATAGACAACATGAAAAACAGCAGCAGCAGCAGCAGCAGCAGAAGATTTATCGCCGACGACGGCAGAGCAACTTCGGAAGACAAGCCCCAACTATTAACAATTGGTTTCATTTGGCAAACGAGGCGGGAGCGAGATGGAGCGGCGGGTTCGGCTGCATCGGCGGCGGAAGCCGAAAGCTCGAGTCTGAGCCCGGCCCGAAGCCGAAGTAGTCGCTGTAGCTGATCTGTGGATCCACTCCATGGTAACAGCCTCAGTAACAGCCGCAGCAGCAGCTGCATCCCGAGTAGGGCCATAGCTAAATAATAGGTAACAGCTTCGACAACTTCGAGGCGACAAGCGAACAACTCTACCGAAGGCAGCCGCCAACCAATAGACAACAACAACAACAACAGCAGCACTTTACATAGCAGTAGCAGGATATAGGTAAGGTAGTAGTCGTTGTAGCGATAAAATAGTGGGACTCTATTCAAGCGGCAGCAGCGGCTGCAGCAGCAGCATAGGAACACCAGCAACAGGTTCAACACAAAACGATCAACGACGACAACGAAGAGGAACACAAAGCTGGAACCCGGTAGACAGAAGCTGGCCAAAGCAGCGTCACCGCTGTTGTCGTGGCGGTATCTAGCGATGTCGATGTAAACGGCGAAAGATCGTCATCGTTGTCGTCACTGCGTCTTCAACGACGCACCGCCGTCCCTTGAAGCGAGGCAGATCACCGTATTGATCCTGCTGCTGCTGCTGCTGCTGCTGCTGCTGCTGCTGCTGCTGCTGCTGCTGCTGCTGCTGCGGCAGCGGCTGTCGCGAGCAGCAGCAAACAGCGTTCGAGACGATGCGGCAGCGGGAGTGGCCCCTTCATATCGTTGCTCCGTCCCCTGCCTACGCCGGACACTGGCGACATTTGAAAACATGCCTCGCTGTATGCCGCTGTAGCAGGGAACAGCGGCGGAAGGAACAACAGCCACCAGCGTAAGCGCGACCTAAATGCGAGTTGGGGGCAGTGGTTGCGAACGCCGGTGCGAGATGGGATGGACATTGCCTAGAAGCCCAGAAGCAGCAGCAGCAGCAGTCGGACACTGCCGACTGCAAACCAGAGCAGGGGCGCTCGGTGGTGGCGGCGGCGAGATGTGCGGCGCATTCTGCTCGCAACGACGATGTTTAAATAGATACTATTATTATTATTATTAGTACTACTATGAGTACTACTATGGGTCGACGCAGAAAAAGAGCGCTTTCCCACCACCGGCGAATGTGCGCGCTGCGATGGCACCAGCGCAACAGAACAGAGCTGGGATGTACTGAGCAAGTCTGGGCGAACTGCGCCAGAATTGTAACAGAACCAGACAGAAAATGAGACACTTAATGAGCGGTGACAACGACGCAATGAATATCTCAGTTCAGTCAGGGTGGTGCAGATGAACAGCGATGTTAAGTGCCACCGGCACCATCTCCGTAGCCAATAGCTAATTGTAACCATATTCCCGTATGCTGGTCAAATGTCATCCGTTATGCGATTTTCTCGGTGGATGCTTGTGCAAGGCCAACCAATTGTGTCTATCTCCCATATTCGATTATATATAGGGTATTGTAGAACACCGTTCCGAAGTTCAGTCAAAAGTGTGACGGCCATGGAGGGTGCAGAAAAAGTATATGCACCTAAATATGTCAAACTTCTCGGTTATCTCTAAGAGAAGAAAAGCCTGTTTTATGCTCAAGATGAAAGCCTAGTATGACAAACGTAAACGGATCAGAAGCAAGCCTGATATACGAACACCAACTCCACAGCCTCACATAATCCTATTCTGGAATGCGCTAGCCGATACTACCCATGACACCGATTATAATAATAATAGTAATAATAACAATAAGTACATAATTTTCATTACGTCCTGAGAAGAAATCTTCCAACAAGAACAATAAACTCCAAAGCTTGTTTACCAGAGCCAATTCTAGCGAGCGTCTTTCCGTGCAACTTTACTCAGGAGCATTAAAACGAAAAACAAAGGCAAAACACACTTCCTCATCATCATACATCTATTTGATAACAAACAAACACACAGGAGACAGCCCGCGATTGCCCGCTAAATCACACAATGCATCAGCTATCACACACAACATATACGATAATAGTTTAATAATACTTTATATAAAAATAATAATAAAAAGGTGTGTGTGTGGTGTAATAACAATCATAACTGTGCTAGTGGCCATAATAACAATAATCGTTTTGTTGTTTGTCATTCTCCATTTTGATTAACACGCACTGGCTCAGTCTCCCGACACCGGCACAATCAGGCGGGCCGGCCACATATATATATATATATATGTATTATAGTAGCGTGGACAATTTGGTCTTCAATGACTATCTCTCAGTTTTCTCTCTATTCTATTCCACAATAGAGCAGCTAGCCGCCTCGCGACGTCGCCGCGTTGTCTTTCCGCGTCATTCATAAGCGGTCAGCAAAAACTGAGGGCAAAATGACCGGGACCGAATGGGAGGTCGCCTTCTCTCGGCGTAATCTTTGCGCCCGCAACGAATCTGGTAGCCGACGAATCTGGTACCTGTCCGTTTGGCCGGCACCGCTGCCGGCTTGCCTACCAACGACGATCATCGTCGCGCAGGCAGTTGGCAAGGGTCATCCTCGCCTTCGTTTCCTAGTTGAATCAAGACAGAGCCGACAATGACTCGAAGAACTTGACACAGGTTGATTGTCCAAGAAAATATCCACTCGTCTAGACGACTATACGATAAATACATTTAAGCATTTCCACCGGCTAAACGGCTCAGCCGAGGGGGAGGTGGAGGCTTGGGGGCTGCACTGGGAGGTAAACGACCATTGTTAAACCCCGCTATGTGTACTCAGCTTAGCTGGCTGGTCGTATAAGTGCGTCGGCAGTGTTAATCTGTGCACATTTACACGTCTCTACACGTCGCGACGCGTGCGAGCCACGAGCACGATAATGCTCCATTTGTCTGCCGGTAACTGTTGATGGCGTCTGATATATAGCCGGATATATAGCCGCGAATATATATATATATATGTATATATGGCAAAACGTTACACCCAACATCACCAGTACTGCAGAGTGAGTTCTGAATCAAGAGTCGACGGAGTGCAAATCTGCAAGATGGCCAGATAGCGAATGATAGAGTATTTGCGTGTGTGCGCGTTGCTTACCTGCAAAATTCAGAGAAGACAACAAACAATGCAAAAAATTAAGTTAGAAAATATCTCATTGCTTCAAGCTGACCTTAAGATACGGTAAAACGTGCCGGTGTCATACAGCAGCAGCAACAACAAAACCACTTATTTGGTGTGCGGTGTCACTATTGTCAATTAGTATCGTCCACGATTTACAGTGTCATTTGTACGGTATAACAGCAGACAATTAGTGTCAGAGGCCCACCAATGATGGTAGCAATGGTAATAATGATGATCAATGAATGAAAGATTGAATGAGACAACCCGCGGCGAATTTGCTGCCTCGACTCGGAACAAGGAGGGATATCACTCGCCATGAAACCTCTCTCCATTTTTGATACAGCTTTATACAAGAGATACTATAGAGATACGTATATACGAATGTCTCAGTTTCGCTTGAAATTGATGTCCGCTGTCGAACAATAACAGTTCTATTCCACCTAGCAACAATGAGTAACGATGCGCGGATGCGGCGTCTCGGAGAGAGAGAGGGCAAGACGCAAGACATTATGGGGTGGCGACGGCGATCGTCAACTTCGTGTCGTCTTCATTTAAGTAATTTCCGGGACCTTTCGAGAGACTGTTCTCGTTGTTTGATTAATGGACGATTGATGGATAATGCGTTTGGGGTGTGTGCAGTGATGCTGGAAGCTGTACAGACTGCAGCGTGATCACATATCGCAAATAGGACGCGGTGTTCAACTGACACGTGATAATAGATATGTGGACATATGCCATATTATGGTAACATCCACCGTGTCTGTTATATTCGTTACAAATTTCACAAGCAATGAAGGTAAAGCTTCATTGGTTTATTAAAGGAACTGCAGTTTTTACAATGAATGTCATAAACACTTGACTGTGCTGTTGTTACCATTGTCAACAGTATTATAATTATTTAAACGATGTACTTTTTTAAACAGTTCTCATTGTAGTAAGTCTCTTTCTCTCTATTTCTACGACATTGTTCATAATATATGAACACCGCTACACAGGTTATAATGGTATTGCCGAAGTGCTAGTTTCGTAGGCGAGCGTCAGCCATCTATATGTACCATGGACGTGGGCACCGGTTCATATCCAAGATCTGTACATTTGTACACGAAGTATTCTGGCCGTTTTTTTCCGTGACTTCGTGTCATAACACCGTATACATGTCCTCGGAGTCACTCATTTATAGTTCTAGTACCGCAGTGTGGCATCGATTCATTACGGCTTAGCTATTCGTGCACCGTATTACGAGTGCTGATTAATCGTGCTAGAACAAGATCCTGCGAAGTTTAAGCTCCTTGATACAATTTACGGGAGGAGATGATTGATTCGATCCGCCTCGCCCGTAGTACCATACAGAGCCCATGCGCTTATCTCATAGCGAATCTCAAAGAGTTTATTAAATCTGTTTTATTTAATATTTCCCTGAACTCTCAAGGTTATATCAGCGGTTTTCATTCGACCTGCTGGCAGAGCCATACAATGTCTTGGTAATTTCCGTCGGATTCCTAATCGGAACTAATGAATAGATGCCTGCTATGACGAAACCCGTAAATATAATTCTAACCAATATTAACAACCTCGAACAGAGTATGCTATAAAGCCTACTATACTACTATTATTATAATTTGTTATTATTATTATTATTATGACCATGTCGCATAACCAACATACGAATCTGCACATGCCTTCAAACATAACGATCTCACGATACATATGTCGTATGAGCGTAACATGCAGCGAAAAATGTACACCGCAAATATACACTGTCCAAGTGCATGGAAGGCTATTGAACGAAATCGAATGTCCGTACGGTTGAAGGTTCCGGACACTCCAGGGGGGGTGATCAGGTTGTGGGGATGGTCAAATCGGGGTGTAGCCAATAATGTTAAATGGTCAATCCGCACGGCTTTTACTGGCAGATGATGCGCAGTCACCGGTGAGATACGTGAGGGCGTTGGCGGGGGCTTGAGCAGCAACAACGGCGGCAACAGCAGCAGCAGCAATGGCCGGGTGGTGCAGGTGGTTTGGCTGGAACCACCAAGCGGCCGAAAATAACGAATCAAACAACAACAGCAACAGTTCGCTGGTTGCCCCGTCGGCCGTCCTGTCCCGTGTGTTGGTGGGACTTGTGGATGACCACAAGTATTTCTACTATGGATGGCCAACAACGAGGACGACGCTTACCGCTCGTGTGTCTGTTGTCTCCAACTGTTCGTACGTTCATGTGTCCATTTATTCGGCTGTCAGTCAGTAAGTCAGTACCGACAGTCCAATGTCCGTCAGCATTCGTCAATGGCCCTTGGCTGGCGTGGGGCAGTTAGCGTCGCTGAGGAGGGGAAGTTGAAGATGAAGAAGCTGAAGACCATGCAAGTCTTCGCCGCCGCCACCGCCGCCGCCGTAGACGTCGAGGTAAAGCCAAAGTCGAAAAGGCGTAGCAGCAGCAGCAGTAGTCGTGGATGATGGGCAAGAAGAGATACGTGATAAAGGCGTTGTCGTCTTGTTCTATCTGTTGGTGGTCGTCCATTGGCAGCTGTTGGCCCGCTGTCACCGTTCGATCTACAGACGCGGCGCTCGCGGAGTCGGTGTCGGCAATGGACAACGAGTGGCACTGCCAATGGAAATAATAGTGTAAGAGAGAGTCTATCTAAATACTATATAGCTCTGTTATCGGGGTGGGAGGCCGTTGTCGTTCTTAGGCACCAGCAGCAGCAGCAGCAGTAGCCACAGAGGCAGAGATAGCCATGGCCGATTTCTTTGTTCATGCACTCCCACTTTTGCCACCAACAGTCCCCCACTCCTGTTGTTGTTCATGACTCCTTGTGCTGACTGGATCGCCGTAGGGGTACTTCTCAATTGGTTCACTTCGCTCGCGATCAACGGCTCCGTTTGCTCGGTCTAACGCTGTTTCCACGTTTCTTCTCGTCGTTCGTTCCTCGCTTTCCTCACTTTCTTCTCCACCCCCCCCCCCCCCACCTCCCCTCTATATATATATATATATATATATATATGCATACATACTATATAAGATCAAAATAGCAAAAATAAAATAGAGCCGACTGCCGCCACGTTGCCACTGCTGCTATGAGAAGAATAGCGGCAGAAATACCACTGCAAAAGTAGGAACGTAAGCCCGAACTCAAACGTAGCTCCCAGTGCCGCGCCAGAGACAGCCCGAGCGATAAGCATGGTATAGTAAAGTAGTAGAACACAAAGGAAACGGAGGCAAACCGGAGACAGCGTGATGTGGGCAGCAACTGATGACCAACAGTGGCGGCCAAAGATTTCTACGATGGCCCGATAGTGGAGGACGTCAAAGGGAGAGAGCGGGCGCACGGGTTGGGGGGTGTGTGTGTGTGTGAAATGAGGAGTCCATCCAGACGCACGTGCCGGAGATAGCTTGAGGAGTACGAGAGTAGGCTGTTGCGGAACTACCGCTCGTAGGGCAAATGGAAATCTATCTATGTGACGCATGGATCTTATGTTTAACATTCAATCAGTGGGTCAGCACCGGCCACAGCACAGCTAGGACTTGCATTGTGTGGGCCGGCGGCCCATGAAAATGTGAAAATAAGATATATATATATATATGTATATATCTAAACAGGTCTACGGATGCAATAATGATATGAACGGTGACCAGCGCCCCAGTAGTCTGACTTGTTATCAGCAACGCATCGCAAAGTTCTTTAGATATTTTTCCCGTTTGTGACTATAGGCAATATGGCTGTTTCCATAAATATTCAGATTAGACAGCATGCAGGTCATTGCGATAGCACCAAAGTGCGATAACCAGCGAGAGCAAGAACAACAACAACTCGTTGAGTTGCTACGGTTCAACACCAGCACATGTCACCTAGCAATCACCGACGTTGACTGCAGGGTATCAATGGGTAAATGGGTGAGTTTCCATATATTATTCATATTACCTCCGCTGTCGATGAATATAAGTTATGACGTCGAACATAGAGGAACAACAGCGGATAGAGGTTTAAGCGTGGCAGAGTTTCGGGTTCGAACAGCAAAAGACATGGAAACACGCACACAAATGCGAACCAACTTGGTTGTGGTTTTCCTTCGGTGGGCATTCATTGATCGTGACCAGTACACTTCAGCGCACATGGAACATTTATATATATATATATATATATATACAAACAATTTGAACATCCACAAGAAAAAAAACCCACTCATATGCACGGAAGGCGACAATGTAATCTGCCAAGATATTCGAAATACATGGATCGTATCTTAAATCCTAATATGTATATACAAATAATAATCAACTATATGTATATATATATATATTTTTTTTTAATATATATGTGTATTTTAGATATAAAGAAAACGCATCCACTTATCTCATCTTATTACGTTGTCTCGTGGTCGACAGGCGATGCATCGCTGGGAAGCACTCTTATACACGCTCTCAGCCATATATATATATAGCAGGCATTAAGAAAGAAATACATTAGCTTCCGCGTTTTCACGGAAGGTAAATGTAACGGATTCAGTCAACCATTATCGTTCGTTCGACTGAGCTGATCGGGCAACACACGACAGACAGAACTTGGTCATATAACTTCACTAGCCAACGAGTAGTTGAGTCGAATAATAATTATTCTATCACCTTTTAGAGGCTTTGTTTTGTGGCACAGGTGTAAACAATCACAAAAAAATCACAAATGCGCCAACGGGACACAATGGACTTGTCATCAAAGACCATCAACCAAACAGTGTATACTGTATATCCAGAAACTGATCGTAGTGATAACAACGAGCGACCGGGAAAGTCGAAGTAGCAGATTAGTTATCACGACAGGGACAGCCGGTGTCATGGTGGATATGGGGCTAAATCTATATATACCGAAGGACTTATGTGACATAGGACATTGGCGGCGAACTATGTCGTCTAACAAAACGATTAAGATATCACACTACGTTCTTATTATTATGATTATTATCATAGATCATTAATGATACGTACACATAGCCAAGTTCAAGTACAGAGCCCTATACGAGCATGCACCACCACAAATATGCTAAACATATCTAATAATAATAATGATGTGATCAATAATCAGATCTTTCTTAGCAGATACCAAACGTTCGTAACACCAAAGCAAACTGGCTATGCTGCGAGTCTCAGTGTCAAAATCGAATGGAAATAATCGAAACGAATCAACGGTACTAATACCACGAAAATGCTCAATATCTGGTGGCATACAACGATACGAGAACACCATTACTAACACTTACTACCACTTATCTTACCATTTAAAAAATGAGACAACAGCTGCGGAAACCTTTCACGTCGTGCCCGGCAGAGTGTCAAAGTGTCAACTGATAACAATGGACCAACCGAACGACCTAATGTCGCCCCCGCTAAATTTCTATATGGTGGCAAACTAACCAAATATATTCGGGTGTGTGTGTGTGCATTTCGGCGGGATCAAACGAACGTTCCGCATTTTTGCTAAACTGCCCCCGGTCGACTGTTGCTTGGCTTTACACGGGACAACATCGAGTTCGCCTAAACAAAAAAAATCAATGACTTGTCGTCGCTATTCGACACGATGAATAAAAAACAACCTCATTCATTTATTTAATAACAACTCATTTATTGGTGTAGCGCGCGAATCAGGCCGAAAGCTTCCGGTTGGCGTCACTTACACACCTGCTACTGCCAGCTAATATATACGAATTCGATATATTGTTGGTTTTTGACGGAGTTGTCGACGTGGTCGTCGTCGTTGTCGTCATCATCATCATCAATTGCTATTTCGCTTCAGAAAAAAGGGGCGCATACAAGCGTAGCCGGCCACAGTCGTTCGGATGGCAACAATGAATTGGGATGATACGGCGAACGAGTATCGCTCACCAACGCTAGGTCTGCCAAGCAACAAAAATAAATCAAGCCACTTCTTCGCCCGTGGCGGCGGTGAGAGACTGAGTCTGTGACATCCGCCACTCGGGTGAAGTTAGTGAGGCTAGTTGTTGATGATTCGACTCGTTGACGAGCGATTCGTCATCATGTTCGTCATCGTTGCAGACATGATAGAAAAAGCGGTTGCGAGCTGAATGAAGACGACTATGGCCGCCGCCGCCAAGAATCGACGAAGTAGAGACTCCCGCCGTTGGTTCGTCGCGGAGGGGGTGGCATTAGCGAGGAGAACGAGGATGATATCAAAGACGACACTGTCTGTCATCGTAATACAAAGGGAAGCTGTCATGTTGGCACTGTTGTACTGATAAGTCGGGAGTAGGCGAAGAGCCGCACGGGAGAGAGAGAGAGAGACAGAGAGAAAGAAATGACCCCACCAGCGCCGCCGAGCCCGATCAATACGAAGCACGCTGCCGTTTTAGTTATCACTCGTCATTGTGATGATGGTAATTAGTTGTTGTTGTTGTTGTTGCCGTCGTCGTTAGCGGTGGTGAGCGTGTGACGGTGTTAGCAGTGGTAACGATTTGAACAAGAAACCAAACTGAAATTAATGCCCGCGCCCGGATCTTCGGTGATCCGGTGATGGCGGATTGATCTTGAATCTTCGCCAAAGTGGAATAACTTCTCTGGCTGGAAGTGGAATCGAGTATTATTGAATGTTGGACATCGAAGCATGGCAAAATCGTATACAGATAATACAGATATGCGTATATATGCGATTTGCACGCATCGATCCGCATCAACGAAGGGATGCAAACGTATCGTTGCGTAGCGAATTCCGTGTACACCAATGGCGGCAATGGTATACTGCTAAAGCGTGTGTACTGGGCCACGCTACGAAGCAGCACATGCACATTAATGCAGTCTCGATACCACACTGGATGCAGCCTCGAGTTTGGGAACCCAGCGAGTGAGTGCTCCGCGATTGTGGCCGCTGGGCAGGCGAGGTGTAGCAAACGAATCCATTACATCGTCGCGTATGATTATTATGCCATTGTAGTATGCACTCGGCATATAGGATGAAAAGCATAATTGGCAGAAACGACACACTGCCTCAGACACCGAACGAGGTAAAGACCCTCTCCCATCACCAGCGGCAGCGAGAAAGCTGAAAATGAATTATGTTTCATCAGCTGACAGCCAGATGCTTGTCGCTAGTCCACATCGTCTTTGCCGTCAGTTCAGGGCGATCGAATCTATCGGGCTATTGAAAGTAACCACGAGCAGCAAGCGTTGTCTCATTGTCATCGTCATCTTGTGAAATGCGTCATCATTCCAGCGGCGTCTATCCCCGACAGCGTATTGATCTCTATCGAATAATTGTTCGTAGCATTCACAGATATGCGGCGATACAAAGCAACAAAAAAAACGAACAAGAACATCACTCAACTGTATACAATACTAATAATAATAATAGTAATAATAATGATGATCTAGTTAAAACATGTAGATGATATACCATACGATAATAGAATATGAATAAGAATGTATAATAGTTATATTGAATAATAATAATAATAATCAAAATATACGATAACCGATTACTACTACTGCCGCCTAGTGGCAATAGTAGATGTTGTACAATTTCCATTATAGACGTACACCATTATCTACATTGATATCACGATCTTGGAGAGGGTCCCGAATTTGCTTGAATTAAAGCTTTCCACCTGTTCATCTTGTTCCAGTCCGCTGCCTGCCGCAATCAGCCGGCAGACGCTTAAACCAAAACACACAACAACCCCACCCCTGAGCATTTATGCATGCACGCCGCAGTACCTATCTAACCATCTATAATATAAATCCATCTATATCAATTTATGCAAACGAATCGATATTAGCAGCATCATCACGATTGGCGATATCGCTCACCGTGTTCCATTGGATTTTTTCTTGCGGTTATCTTGTTGTTATTATTGGCTTCATTATTATTATTATTATCATTCATTATTATTATTATTAGGAGGCACGGGAGATGGCTGACATTTCCAGAGTCGTCGAAAACTTTTTATCAACTCGATTATAATGCTGCGTATTCGATTTTATCATCGATCGAGAAATGCATGTGCATCAACTGATAATGGCTCGCCCTCCATACATAATATGATAATAGTAATAATCAGCATCGGCTTGATAGATATGACGGGCGGCACAATCAAGGTGTTGCTGTTGTTGTTGTTACAGTCGTCTTGAACGATCTTCATTCGCTATGATCCAATCGCTCTCCCCCTTTTCCGATTCTGTGTCAATCGAGAGCGATTTCATTATCATTACCACGATAAGGTAGCTTAGTTAGCCTTACAATTAGTTGACGTTCGCACGCGAACACCGACGGTGAGAAACGACAACATTTTATTTGTTAACAATTAGGCCATGCAGCCGCGCCTTCGACGTAAGGCAGACGCGCGGGCGAGTAACGTAGAGTGATAAGGTGCAAATGATACAATTTGCCTGAGAGATCTCCAAGGGCTACAGTAAAAGCCGGTGTGATTCAGTTGCATTCGACGTGTAACGAACAAATCGCGCCACGGTTCGTACGATATGAACACGAGTTGACGCGGCACACCTACTCAGCGGCAATTCTGTCTGGCCAAACGAACGCGGAAATACAAAGAGTTCATTTAGTGCAGACACTAAACAGTTTGTACGCTCTTGACTGTTCGATTCGTGGGCATTTTCGTCACACACTCGTCATACGCAGTAAGCGAACCGATGTCTGATGATGTGCACTGCCATAAACGATCGCTGTGGAAGTGCTGGTACTTTAATAATAGATACCATAGGCCAGTGTAACTATCATTGAAATTGATCAGATGTTGTACCACCCTCCACCATCGACGTCGAAGCCGGGGCTGACCGGCCTGTCACCAGTAACGTAAAACGCATGCGCCTCGCCGTCCGCAAGTGACAAAGCACAATTCAACCATTCAGAGCCACCTACCACGGCAGGGCATTGCAACATTAACGAGAGCAGCAACGGTGGCTGCGACGAAAAGAGCTCAACAACACCACCACCACCACCACCAACAAGAACAAATACTTCATATATATAACTTAAGTAAACGATTTCAGACCGCGTGCCGCATACGCGACTGGTTGTCTATTCAGCACGCAGCGTCCCCTTACGTTATCCTCTGATCGCTCATTCGCTGAGCCGACATTGTCGTCGTCTTCATCATCTGGACGCCGTCATTTCCGAATTTGTTTCGTTTGGTCAAACGATTCCCTATCCCCCGTTGAGAGTGCTCGCTATTTTGCTGTCCACATTGGTCTCATTTCATTTCATTCTCAGTTGCTCTCGTCGCTTTTGTACTGTTGAATGTACAATACCATAGCAATGATCAACTATCCCCCAACACCCTTTGCAACCAACGCGTCCGGTGTCCCGTCATCTTCGACGGACGAACGAGCATCGTGCCATTTGTGATTTGCCTGCTCGCCGGGATACCGCTAACACGGTCAGCAGCCTTAGGCCGGAGGCAGGCTGTAATAATGCCACCAGCATAGAGATGCTGCGGTAGATAGACGGAGCGAGCTGTCAAAACTGCTGGCCGCTGGCTGGCAAACGATGCCCGTCATCGTGCTACAATCCATTGCTGTCTCGCGACTGCTATCTCTCTCTCTCTCTCTGTCTCTCTCTCGACTCAGATCGGATTTGAGCGAATCACACGTCGACGTTGCCGACGCCCAAGATGTCAAACTGCGACCACCGCGACGCGCTCCCGCCGTGAGTCACTTTCAACCTCCCCCCCCCCTTTCTCCCGACAACAAAAGATACACGGGCACGAGGACGATGGACAGGCCACTAGCACCATGACCACGACCACCACCACCACTAGTTATATCTACTAGCGGCGACGGCGGCGGTGGCGGCGGCGGAGGGGCGATCGACCGTCACCACCGGCAGCAGTAGGTAGGGCACGCAGATGCGATGTTGAAGGCAGCAGAGAAGAGACACAAGGTTGTTCGTTGTCGTCGTCACTGCAATCATCATCTCATCTTTCTTGTTCTTGCTGCTGCTGCTGTTGTTGTTGTTATTGTTGTGCTGCCGCTGCTGCTGCTATAGATGAAGATAGAGGAGAAGAAAAAGAAGAGTGGTCGCGCTTACGGGAAACCGTCCGCTATCGGCAGCAGAAGCGGCGTCGGACGTCAGACGGTTCGGTCGGACTGAGGTCCGGTCACTCGATGCCCCCCTCCTTCCCACCCCTAACCCCCCAAACCGCCGCCCGCTACCGTCACCCTCATATTGGGCAATACCATGAAGGCTGCGGCAGGGCGTCAGAGCAAAGGCAGCCGCAGACAGATATAAACAGCAAAAGCAGCCGCAGACCAGAATGATGATGGTGACGGTGACGACGGCGATGTTGACCGCGGTGTAACAACAGCAGCCAGATCAGCAGCAGCAGTAGCAGCCATATGAGCAACAGCGATAACAGACGAAGGATCCTTGCACACAGACATCGTCGCGAACCACACGAACGTGTGCGCATTGACGCGACTCCGATACGACGGCGGTGGCGGTGGAAGAAGAGCAGAGGGATTTTTCGGCTTTCGCAAGCTTCGAAAAATCGTCGCCGATCTCCCGTCGAACCGCTGAGGCTCACGGCTACACTGTTCACAGCCGGCTCCCACCCGTTGGCTCGCCGCTTGACCGACCGACTGTTTACATCGCCGACAGGTTCACAAGTTGGTCCGCCGACCACCACGGTCACCAGGGCCATCATCGGCGGTGACCACCTCATCGGCGCCACGTCGGCCGTTGGACCGTGGATTTTACGTAGGAGTGTTTTATGCAACTCACTGCAGTCGCGATGGCTGTGAACGAACAGTGAGACGGACTGACCGAAGGATGGGCGTATTCATTGCCTGTTTCTTCTGCTAGATGTTTTCTTACTGGTGGTGGTGGTGGTATTGTTGTTGCTGTTGTTGTTACTGTGTTCACTGTAACAGCAAATCGTTACAGTGTACGCACGTAGCGTAATGTAACAATACCGCAATTCTTGGCCTAGTGCTGCTGACTGGTAAGAGTAAAGTAAATCACACAAGTGTGTATATGTGTGCACTCAGTGGGTGCATATATATATATACACAAATATATATGCGGGAAATATGTACATCAGTGCGTGTGACAATAGGCAGGAGTAACAAGTGCTGATCCTTGATGTGTGCATTGTGATTATTTTTTATTGCAATTATCATTACGATTATGGAAAATAACGGCATTATTACCCAGGCTTAGCTTCCAGTAAGAGTAATGCTACTCCTGAGAGCGTGCAACGCGATCGGTACCACGGCGATGCGAACATCAGCCAGCGTAGCAACATTGATCAATGAGATGTGGCGTATCGGTGTCCACTAGTCGCTGTAACCGTCTGTGTTCGGGGTCCGTATGGTCGCTACATTGAAAAGTATGAATACCCTAGCAGCATTGTGCGTCGGGACATCATATAATCAAATACTTCGAATACGAACCGGCTTTATCTCAGTTGCTCTCGCCTTTCCACTTGGGCTGACTGGCTGGTCGGCTGCCACAAATTTCACAGAGAAAACAAAATTAATGAATCAATGACGACAAAACGACACCGGTTCAAATGGTTGGAAAGCATTGACCCAGGCGAACTGTATCGTACGCATTTTATGAGGCTATAATATCCGCATAACAACAACGTGAATATGACATACCCTTTCCTCCCTTAAAGTGTGATAATATATTGTAGCATCAGACGAGATCTTGGTTTCTTGTCATTGCTATTGTCTCATGCTGTTGCTTTTATCAGATATTCAATGCTGATAATAACACCAGTAGGTCTCGTATTCACCTTGGCGATAAAAGCGATCGCGAATATACAGCCATATTCATAACTTATAGCGTCATCCACCACAGATGTATATGGTTAGTTATGCATAGATGGGTACAATAATGATATATATATATATATCAATATGCCGTTAGACGGGGTAAAATACGAACTAGAAGTGGACAGTTAGCGAGATCCATTGGGAAACTCTGACCAATTTGTTGTTGTTGGTGGTGGTAGTATCGAAGCCGAACGACTCTTACCTGTTCAAGGCGTTACAACAATATCCCTTGCAGCCATGACAACGCTAGAAATAAATCCCAGATGATCATTAATCACTACGATACCACGATGGGCGAGCAAAGCCACCCCCGCGTCAACTGGCTACGCGCTACGCCCTCCCACCCCCAAGCCCGCGAACCCCCCACACACACACACGCGACTGTACCACTTTCGACCGATCCAATGGCAGTTGTGGTCGCGTTTCTTTCCTGCGATTCCTCTACAGACAGCCCACGACCTCCGCTCAGCTCTGGTTGATCGTGTCGCGACTCTTGTCTCGTCAGCGAGCGACACGGCCAGACGCGAAGAATGGCCGTGCATTGAGGATCCTACAGCCTCGCTCTTTCTCTCCTCTAGAGTTCAATCGACATAAATATTTACAACAACTAAGCGTGCGTAGTGTTTTTAATCGTAGACTAGAGTGTGGCTAAAATGTCCCTGCGTTTGCACCCCATAAATCAGCTGATAATTACGAACAACAAAACTAGCTACAGAAACATGAACCACGACATTAGCAACACCATTAACAGCAAGTAACAGCAACAACAACAACGTGCCAAGATGCGTTATCGACTCCCGCATCTATCTCGCGGTGGGCTGACGCCGCCGTATACCGTCCATCACCGCTGTGGCCAGACATCGGCAGAACGATAAATTATTGTTCAAGAGCAGCTCGGGTTTACATTGTTTGAAAGCAGCAGCCATATACACTCACACACACACACATAGACACACGTAGATAGATAAAAGAGACAGATAGGTATTATAGATGGACACAGGTGTTGCACCGAACGAAGAATGAACAGAAACAGCGGCGACATGCGAGTGCAAAACGTTGTTCTCGCGTTTGCTCGTTGTTGCTGCTGCTGCTGCTGCTGCTGCGGGTGTTCCTGCTCATGCTGCTGTTGCTGCTAAGATGGGTATCCAGCAACGACAGCAACGGCAATCGCCGCTGAAAGAGCTTCAGTGGCGAATATAATGATGGTTCTGTGTAGATCTTGACCGTTGACATATATTCAGTTCCTGTTCCCGCTCGCGCCACCACGTGGCTCTGCTTACCTAGAGGTGCTCTCCCTCTCTCTCTCTCTCCCTCCCTCCCTATGTATATATATATATATATATATATACATATATATATATAATTCTCTCGCGTGCGCGGTGTTTGTAGCTTAGTCAGTGATAATAGTAAATAGTATACATGGTTGTCGTCGTTATAGAACAGCGTCGATGCTCGTTCTTGATAGTGTGAGATATCTGATCTAGATTAGACGAACGCCGCTACTGCCGGCGCAGCCGCCAGCGCTCAATATCGCTGTACGTATAACACGTGCCCGGCGGCGTGTGCACGGGCGCACAAACTCACCCGCCTCATCGAGTGGTGGTGGATGGATTGTACCAGAACATGATGGTTATTTGTTCAAGCTGTAGCGGTGGTGGAGGAAAAACTCGATACCAATAAATAGTGTGGATAACATATGGATAGGTAGAAATAAATGAAGGCATAGTTCGAGTTAGGCAGAGACGCAGACGATGGCAATGATTATATTTCGTTGATCGTTGGTGCCCGTTCTTCAACCACGAATTTCGTCCCGATGACAAGATACTGGCGAGATCTCTTATCGGGCGGTTCGGTTGGAGCAGGTGTTGTGGCCAACCACAACAGTGGCTAATATCACCAACATCAGCAGCACCCGTTTCGAAATGGTGACCATAAGCATCAATAGCCAATGATCGATGGTGTGATATTTCTTCGTTGTCAGCTCACGCCACTGCTCAACGAAAGGGGCGGCTAGGCACGGAAACATGATGACAGATTCGAGCAGATAGAATTGAAAGGAAATGCTCGCACTCCGGCAGTCAGTCGGACCCGATAATCGTGATAACGAAGGTGGAAAGGGTTGAAGTTTAAGATCGGAAGCGAGGCAAGCAACAACTTCTGCTAGTGCTTCTGCTACGATTGTCCTACTCGTAGTGCTTATTATAGCAACAATGACAGCGACCACGATGCCTTGTCCAAGACAAAGAACTTCATGGCCACACATAAATAGGAGGAAGTCGCCAGTCCCTTTTCTTTCTTGTCTCCTCTCTCTCTCCCTCTCTCTCTTGCTCCTACTCCTCCTCCTGCTGGAACAGATCATCATCAGTAACATCATCACCATCATCGTCAACACCGCCATCGTCCCGGTGGTAATATGATGATCATGATAACGGTTGGTAGTGAGAGTATTTTACTCCCCCCGTGTCTATTCGTTGGCGGCGTAAACCCCCGCGGCGGCAAGAAAAAATCCCCGACCCAGAGCCGCAGCAGCTGTTGCTCGCTCTGGCTGTGACGAAAGGGGACGGCGAAGTTTGCAAATGGGGGCGAAATACAGAAGAGATCCGACGGGGCCCCAGTCTTTCAGCAGAGCTGGGGTTGGATGCCAGTATGGGCGAGCAAGCGAGCGAGCAAGCAATCGTTTAGGGATTGTAGAGCAGTCAAGACTGACACTCCTGTGACAGTCGAGACGTAGCAGGGCCAGTGGCATCATACGCGTACACAGACGTGTTCTATATCGGAAGCTGCTGTCCACATATGCGGCTGGCATCGCTGCTGTTCGTATATTGACGCTCGCAGTGTGCTGCTATAATAGACGTTCAGGCGGGAAGGGATGTATTATCGAAAAGATGGGACGGGCAGAAAAGTAGGCAGGCCTGTAATGTATTTATCTCATACAACGGCGTGTGACATCCAACGGCGACTTCATGAGATGATCGTTGTTCACTGGTCAAAGGAAGAAATGAATGAATCACTGAAGGAAGGACAGTGCGCTTGGATTCGGGGGAGGGCGGAGTTGGGCTGGGGGTCGCGGCAAAGAGAACGCTGACACTGCGTAGCGATAATGATGATAATAATAATAATAATAAACAACGAGATAAGGAACGGCACACGTATGTTCATGGGTGTCTAAACGAACGCGTGTGGCTTGTTCGCCGGCCGAGCGTCGATATGGTCTCTTGATGTGTCGGCGCTCGGTTCACACCAGCAGCCACAGTGGTAGTAGCAGCAGCAGAAGCAGAGGCAGACTGAGCTGGAAATCCGATCAAATGATCGGAAAACGAAACATTCGAATTTGAAACGGCCGAAACAATGAGGGGTTGGGGGTGAGTGAGAAAACCATGGAGTGGTGAACAACACGTTTCGCTGCACGATGACCGATATGTCTCGCTGTAAACAGCGGGGCAAGCAAGCTGGCGGCATGAGAACACCCCAGACGGTGCATCTCCATAGAGCAGAAATATATATGTTTAGCACATTGCTTATCTTGGCAGCTGCTCAATTTGGAGAGAAAGTGGGATGCATTTAGTGAACATGGAAAGGTGTGAGTTTGAGTATTTAACTGAGCATTGCTTTAACTCGGGAAAGATTTATGCTCAGCAATCAATCCATTCATGCCAGCAGCGCCTGCATTTCAATATATTCAGCTCGCTGTTTCTTCCCTCCCCGAGCAGTCCACGCACGGGGTGTACGTAAATATGGCTGCACCGACCTATTTATCCTGCTTGTGTCATACGTCATACCGGAGATCCGTTGAACAACATAGAAGCACAGTTGTAGGTATTCCGCACGATACAAACAAATCTAGAACGATACGGTGGAGTGGGGCGGGAATCGACCAACTGTGGTCATCGCCGGAGAAATCCAAGACGCTACGCAGTGTACGACCAAAATGGACTTTCAACGGAAACGCCTGTTCATTGTTTAAGTTTCCGAGACATCATTTAAGCGGCAGCAGCAGCAGCAGTAGAGCGTAGACAGAACACTCGCACGTTTGCCGCAGTGACGACGCGGGCCGATCACTATCTCTAACTATCGATCGATCCATCCTTTATTTCCTTTTGACGCTTTTATTTATCACTTTTTATTATAATAGTTGCGTCCACGCTGGGTGGCTCCAGCCTCCGCTTGATTAGCGCGGAAAAATGGAGGGGGGGGGGGGCGCCGCCGTTGTCGTCGCTGGCAGGGAAAACCACTTGAGTTGAACATATCCCATCGAACACCCTTGTCAGCGTCACCACCGCCTCCACCAGCGGAGTACGGCGACCACCAGCAATGACCATCAGCGATTCACCTATCAATTTTGCAACGTGAGTCGTTTACGCAGTCGGAGCCAGAAAGACAGATGGATGAGGGGGAGAGTGGGCTGTACTGACCGACTAACGGTACACGCACCGAACGCATTGCAAACGTTCGCTGGATTACGACCACTACAACTGTTGAAGTACACGAGCGAAATGAAGAAACAGCAGCAGCAGCTGCATTGAGCACCACACCATATAACAGGCACAGCCACACAAGCATATACATACGGATTGAAAGATGTATCCCTCCCATAGAAATCTATCGGATCCATACGTCCGAATCGCGCTGAGCACCTGGGGAACATCAAGCTCAGAACGCGAACGAGGCGAAGTAGCAACATGAGCTAAAGACAACAGCAGCAGAAAATATGACACATTCTGTTCTTTTACGCGTGCCCATCTCTCCCTCTCGTATTTGCACACGCGCCCCTGCGCGCGCGCGCCCGCACTCCTATTGTTTTTCTGATGTTACGTATTAAACTATACTGAGCGTAAATAAAAATGCTGCAAAACGCTCCACTCCGTGCTGCGCCAACTCGCTTTTTGGTGGGCGACAAAATGCACCTTTTCATCGAAAAGCAAAAAGTCGCGTACCGGCAACCGCGATGGCCACCGGCCACCGCACGATTGATGAGTGCGCTTTTCACGATACTACCCCCCCCTCCCCCGCCTTCCCTTTTGCTGTATCCCAGAAGAAATGGCACGCCACACTCTCGCCTTATCGAGAGAACAAAGCCGAGCGGCAGATTCAGAGCGAGACAGAGCGAGAGGTAACGCTGGCACAGTCTGCTGGTGTGCGGCCACGCGACGCCAAGCGACGTTGACGGTTGCAGCGATTGCAGCGTATGAGATTATGACGGCAACACGCGTCACCAACCGTCGACGAAACCTCCCGACTCGTAAAGCTCGTGAAGTCGTCTGATGATGCCGAAAATGATGATGGTGAGTCAGATCGAAAAATTGCTGTGTTTCTCCCAGATTGCGTTCGATGTTCGCTTCTGCTGCTGTAGTTGTTTGCCTTTGCGAGCTACTTCGACCCGCTGTCGCTTGCTGGGCCAGTTTCACTTGCCGGGCGTTGCCAGGGTCGCGGCGTTTCTGCTGCGACACCACCGCAACACATCTTTGACGCCCGCCGACAAAGATGAAACTCATCGAAAGGCTGACAATCACATATTTTCGTACGCGATGCATTTAACAGATGCGATAGTGATATATATATATATATATATATATAACTTGAAATGTAGATAGATAGAGCACGATTGCTCGGTCGTGTCGCGGGGTGTCGAAGACGGCAGGCGAATCATGCGAGGCATAATGGAAGGCCATAAGGCAAAAAAACGCTTTTGCTTTTCTAATCAAGTGTGACAACATATTCTAGGTGCACACGTCATGTGGGAACGAAGGCGGCACAGGAACATTGGACGAGCAGAAACAGTCGACGCGACAATGTTGGTAAGCCCTTAGATTAGGTACTCGTCGAGCCGAAGTTGAATATTAATAGTAATCGCGGTCTAGTGTGGCAAACTAAATCCCGATTTGACAGTTTATAGAGAAGCGATTGCAGGAGAAGTGTAGTATGCATTTGTAGGGATGCCAATTGTAACAATAACCAACCATTGTCGTAATGTACGTTTGCATGCTCCGTATTGTAAGTTGTGATTCTCGTTCCGAATCATCACTCATGATTCGAGGCAATGATGCGCACCTCCCAGAATAGGATCACTTTATTGTGCACTGACGGTAAGTGTGGTACTGTTTTTTGCAAAATTTGTTCGTAAATATATCGATTGCTTGGGTAGAGTTTGTCACCGCATAATTTCGCAACATCATTGCATGGAGCGATGTTCAAGTCGATTGCTACATATGTCGGCGAGCTATCGCTGCAAGTCCCTTGTAAGTCTGTGAACGATCATCATCGAGACCCACCTTCCTCCCCCTGATGGAACAGAATTTCAAGAGCATTGCGTTCACCCAACATTATCCGAAATACAATCGTATACGAAGAACGTTCCAATGTATTCGGTCGCGTACACAGCGCCAAAGAGAACGCGACCTGAAATGGACACTCGCTTAGGAGCGCGCTAGTGTACACAGTCACCGAGAAAAGCCTCTCACACACCAATTGACATCGTTCGAATTAGAACAATCTGAGCGGAGGCGGACGCGCGAACTTGGAATATTAATTCCGTATACCTCCGTGTGCTGTCAACGCACCGTGCGAAGCGTGTTGCCGCGAGCCTCGGTACGAATTGCGCATTAGCGACGTGAGCGATGCTTCATTTTGTATTTCCCGCATGGGCAGTTGTCGTGTTTATTATGCACATTGTGAAATAAACACTAAAAAATGACGACGATTGTGCAAGTCACACAACGAAAGTAAACGGCCAAGTTTCGATTCGAAGACAAATGGCTGTATGTCGGCTGTGTTATACTGATCGACGGAAGGGGGCCCATTTTTTGGAGCCAGCCGTGTGCAATGGTGACGATGCTGATCACAAGCGAATGCAAATTCGCACGTAAACGAACACAATGTATAGGCTATATTATATTCGTACGATTAGTAGACGCGGTCTAGGCTGTTGAAGATGGGAAAACAATCTCAAAGGACATCAGACACTGCTCTACGATGATGGTGATGGCGGTGATGGTGCTGATGTTTCGTAAGAATTGTCATCGAGTCCAGAGACCTGTCATTTTCGATGACAACAACAACAACGATTCTAACGTAGCAATGGGAGGTTGTGAGGAAATAAACAAGAGGCCGTAACTTCTGTGCATGATGAGTGCAGCGTCATCCGTAAGAATTTTTTTCGATTGTCGCCATCGGCAAGCATCCCGATACCCATCAAGATACTGGTCAGCCTCGATCCTTTCGTAGTTCATTTTTGATTGCCTTTCAAATACCGACTTCTATGTATACCGATCGTGATGCCTCCTCCTTCCAGATCAGCTTAACTAACTTGGTACTGGAATTGTTACCATCCGCGCCTGGGTAGTGCAGAATGAAAATATACGGTGACTCGGTCTCTCTCTCTCTCTCTCTCTCTCTTGCGTATTAATTAATCGATTCATTACTGCCGTATGAATTAATTTACTGCCGTCATCACCACCGTATATCTAGCATTTATTCTATAGTAAGGTAAGGTAAGGCTTTATTGATTTATTAAAGGAACTGCAAAGAATGCTTAAGTTCTCTTATATGTCATGCAACGGGATTCGAACCTGCGGCCTCTGGCTTTTTACAGGCAGAGACTCAGCCGTCCAAGCCACCGCGCTGACGTATTCATTGCTTTTTCTTCTGTGTTTAAGCAAAAATACAAACATCTTTGTTTCTACGTTCGCTCTTCTTCTTCTTCTTGACGATTGTCGCATTTCAGTTATTTTCATGTCTACTTCATATCCAATCGTTACACCATCACCACACGACGATTGTATGCGATACATTCGTCTCGCCGCAGGATCGTCTCGGCGCCCGTCTTGCCAACCTAAGTGTCACTTGGCAACGTTTACCTCGGCTTGTGCCGCTGAAGCCCAGACCCGCTCTCTGCTTTACACTCTCGCTGCCGCACGACAGCGACAGTTTGTGTCGGCCGTCACGTTGCGCTTATGTAAGCAATCTTGGCCTGGCCGACGAAGAAAAAGAAGTCCGCCGTCCCGCGAGCCCTCACGTCCCCCGAAACGTCTTTGTGGATATGGGTCCAAGCCGTCGACGGTTGACAATGGCGATTACCACAGAGACCGTAGCTGATGCCGAGCTGAATACTCGCCCCGTCGTGTTCATTTGTTGCTTTCCGCTCATATCGAATCCACAACAAAATTATGGCGAAATTATGACGAAAAACAACAAAGACACACACACACGCACACACGAGTCGACGAATCAACCAGATGGTAGCAACATAGCATTATATCAACATGCCGAATCGACCGCTCGATCGATAGATACTCGAACAGCTATAGAACAAAACACAACTAACAGATCGAAAATCGTTTCGCGTTGATCGGCAGTGGCAGCTGCCGGTACAGGCGGAGGGGGGGCTGCTGCTGGTGGCGGCGGCTTCGGCCACGTTCAACCAGGAATTTTTTTTGGTTGCCATAGCCGTCGGTGTTACGCCAGCCGGCGGGCGACTCCACTGAGCCAGTGGTTGTTGGAAACCTGAACAGCGTGCATGGAAGCCCAGCGGAAACCGCTGCAAACCGAACCGATTATTAAACTGTCAAGTTGTTGTCCGTCAATTGGCCGAGGTGTTACGGTTCATGTTGTCGCCATCGTAGGTGAGGTTACGAAGCAACGGAGCGAGCAACCAACCACCGAACGGTGGTGGAAATGACGAAGAATACAAGCGCTGAGAAGCGATAGAGAATCAGAGAGAGGGAGAGGAAGGACTGATCTGAGTGGAACTCGTCATGAAGACTTGGCTTGCTTTAGCACAGGGAGAATTTGTCACAATGCGGCCAGGCTCGTACACGATTTCTACCTTGTATGAATAATATAATGGGACTGCCTGTGTTTGCCTGTCCATGTGAGAGGAAGGACAGACAATCGGTCGAATGGACCGAAGAATCGAGCGCTTTAATGTGGGCTATTTACAGTTTTTACAGATAAAAGCGTACCACGGCGGCTAGTAGTATAATATATGATACTATTATTATTAAGCCTTGACTAACAGTAATACATCGTAGTGATCATTATGTTTTTTCTGATCACGCGGAGTGGACCGTAACGGGTACAGGAATGAAGCTATGTTAACCAACCCGTTGGGTTCAACAGCCACTCGCTCTACTACGGCGTTAGGCAAAGAAAGTAGGTAGCTAAACCTTGCCCCTCATAAGTCTACGAATCCCTATACACAGTGAACGTGTATAAGAAGTATTAATAACAATAACAACAACAATTATTATACTAACAGTATTCATAACGTTGACAAGTCAGTCAGTGAAATTTACTCAGAGGAGCAGCAGCAACAACAACAGCAACAACAACAACAGGTTGACGGTAGAGGACGACCAAGCGGGACAGGCTCCATAAATCAGAAGCAATGTGAATTGCTGATGGTAACATCATGATCTACAACGGTGTTGAAAACCCAGTGGTGACCGGTGACCATCTCGGTGCAGAGCAGGCCGGTGAGCACGACGACGACGACAACAACAACAACGACATCATGCATAGCTGAGCCCGGGGTGCGTCGTAATCCGCCCCTCCCTCCGGTATTCGAACTATCGCAAGCAATAGACAACAACAACAGCAGATACAAGCTCATTCGATTTCCGTTCGTTGCGTGTTCGAATATTTATTAGCTGATAATCCCGTCAACACACGTATACATGTGTATAGTAAAACACTGAATGTTCTCTGACGGCGAGAATGAAATGGTTCATTTCCGCCTCCACTCTGCTGCTATTATAGAATGACATGTACGATAGGACACAAACACCCTTGTCTGTTCCAGCCCGAATATATCATATAGATACCTCAATGACGTGATTTATCTGCAGTGCACTACGTGCCGCATCCGTCGACGACATCATTGTCGCTCGTATCCGTTTGTTTGTGTGTTCGTTCGTGCGTCTGTTGTTGCTGCGATGATGACAACAACACAAACAACTGCGGTGTCGGACCGGAGGGCAGGAGCCGAGTTTACTTCTGTGTTATTTACCACTGATAACTTTCTATCATAGTACTAATATATATATATATATGCCATAGACTAGCCATTGGGTCGCCTGCAGCGAGATAGATCAAGCGATTTTCAGGTGTGTTATGTGAAAGTCGGCGAAAATGCCGGGACAGTCCGCTAAATAAATTATCATCGAAAGAAATCATGAAATTTATACACTTTTTATTCTTTATGACCCTCTCTCTCTCTCTCTCTCTCTTTCTCTCTCTGCCTAAACTTTTTCGTTGTGGCTTCTTCGGCGTTCCCCGTCCAACGCGAAGAATTCCTAGCGTGTGCTGACGACCACATCACGTTGCTATATTTTCCCAGGAGAATGTGCGAAAACGACCGCGAGTGGAACCCGCCACAGTCAGTCACAAGCTATCCGAAAAGCTATCTAGCAATCGACTGCGGCAGTCGACACCAGCACACACACACACACACAAACATACGCTGTGGGTAAAATCGCCAGATTATCACACCGTTAGCGTCATCTGCCACCGCCACCGCCACTATGGTGGAAATGTTTATTGTATTTTCACCGACGCCCGGGAAATGCGTGTACTGCTAGCTGTTATGTGTCTCAACGAGCAACGCGGGCGAGAGACAGAGAGAGAGGAGATCAATTGCTTCAGCGCTGATATCAAGGTGTTCGCGCAGACGCGACTGTTGACGGTGATCACGCGGCACTGCGGATGTGTCCAGCCAGTCCGATAACAGCAACGCTACCGGTACTCTGGTGCCTATCTACAATAACTATTAATGCAAGTGTTATATGACGTATGTCGAGCTTGATTAAATCATATCGAGCAATGCAATATATTCGAAATATGCCACTGAATCATGTACGAAACTCTAGTATAGTCCCATAGGGAAACTGCGAAATTTACCACAGAATTTTTTTATGGCTGACATCATTTTGACATCATTCCCTGTCCCCAGCCTTATCTTGGCTCCCCGTGCTAACGAGCACAACTTCATAGTTTGTTCGCTGACCGCACCGCATTTATTGTACGCTATATACAAGAACGTCAATACATTCTTGACTCGCTCCATTTGCCACGATTGGAACAGCTATATATCTGTCACAATGTGACATCCGTAGCTGAAGACGTTTGTAGAGTCTGTAGCTATGCTCATCATAGAGCGCGAGAGAGAGAGATCGAGTCAGAGAGATTTCTTTAGCTGTAGATTTCTTTATATCGCCTGGTCAGATTATGTTCGATTTAGATGATGAGAACGATAATCTTCAACGGAGAACGGAGGCCGTCGAGAGCGCGGATTGAGAGGCCAGTGTGACAGAGACGATAACGTCGTTTGAGCTATTTGCACAGTTTGCACGTGAATTGTTGGCGGGCACTAATCGCTGATCGCCGATAGATTCATCGCTAGATAGGTGAACGAAGATGTTGCTACGTCGGGATATTTGCTGCGAACGCTTCACGACAAATCGTTTATATGAACGGTGAGCCTTCTCTTAGCTCTTTGACAACTTATATACGATGACCCAGAACGTGCCTCCAGCTGTACTATATCTATATTATAGCAAAGCTTACCGGCTTCACGCCCTCCACGGCGAAATACGAGGACTATCTGGTATAGAGCCGGACGATTATTGAATCGGCGAAATTTCGTGGGTGCACTGTGAAGACGGGATTGAATAAACAATGTTGAACCGATTCGTGAAGCGATGTTTGCTAATCGCGGTAGGTTCTACTTGCAGATTAAAATTGAAGGTTTTCGCGAAACGAGTGCCTCGGGCAATACCTGTAACACAGTCCGTGTTCCATTGGAGGCTGTGTTGCAGGACATAGACCGGTGACTTGTTTTAGGAGACGTTCAATTTTACGGACACAAGATTTGCTGTCTGCAGAATATCTTTCGTCTACTTGTGCGCCATCTCTGTTTGATTGACAATTATCATGCGACACCATCTCAAACGGCAAAGTAAACCAGACAAGTTTTTACATATTTTGCGGTGCCGATTGTGGTGGTGGTAACATTGAAGAAAGTAAGAAAGTGTCGTTGGCTTACCACTCTGGTTGCCCATCTGGTCTCACAACCATGGAAAATCTATATAGGCTTAAGAGTTGTAGTCTTGTAGACTTCGAAGTCGATTTCCAGATAGTTTCAGGCTGACATCTAAATGTGTACTGTAGCAATTCAATTAAAAATGTGTTTCTTTCTTTATGACACGGTTTAGTTTTCTTGCGGATATAGCGAGGTACTATTTTTCACCTGTTTGCGGGCGTATGTACACCCAAGTAGGCCAAAGCGCTTCGACGAAGCTCTCCTGCACATCTCGAACGGCGACCTCGGGATGCTTTAGTAGTGTTCGTTGGAGCGACGAAACACGCCGTATCCGAACGCGCACTCTTCGGGCTTGGTCCACACGCAGTGCATGGTAAGTCTCCGGGGACAGCGTGACGCACCTCATACTCTTACGTAGTGTAGGAAACGCACAGTCTTTGATCCCCAAGAGGATGACGAACACGCACGTAAACCTTCCAACAAATTCAATTACGCAGTCGCTGATCTCGTTCTAACACTTGGCCACGCTGTGGCACGGTACGAGCTCTGGAGCTAAAACGGCACGACCGGAGGAAGTTGATTTTTTACCAGTTTCTCATTGTTTCGTAGCGTTGTAATTGTCACTTAGGACCTGTCGGTCTCGACAACCTCTGACATGGTTCACTTTTCTACAACAATCTCTCCTCCTTGCGGATTCTTCCTTTGTCTTCTATCCCGCTTCGTGTGCGAGCTTCGTGAGATCAAGTATGATACCACGAAGTGTGCGCGTTCACCTCACAAATTTGTTGTGCCGTTCGATTGTGTCTTCCTTTTAATTCAACTTCGGTTAATTCACACTGGCGCGCCAAGCACTGTTAATGCACAGTGCTTGGCCTGATACGTCTAGTATATGGCCCTTCGATACGACGTCGGGCAGTGGCCGCGCGGCGCCTCTGAAGCGCCACCTAGATCCTCCTAACGGGATACTTAAGGCGGATATGCTTTAGGAGTCCACAGCAGAAACGCCACAGTATCGTCATTCTCCGTCTATCCCTTCGGTTGTTTCTTGCTTTCAGCGTTTCGCTACTGTTGTTACTGAGCAGCAGAGCACACACACATACTACGCTAAGGAAACCGCAAACGGGCGATTCGGTTCTCACTGTCCGGTGACGGTAAGCTATGTCAGTTCGGTGCGCTGGGTCAGGCTGAGCGGGGCCCGCTGAGGCCAATGTGTCCGACTCGTCGGAGTCTTATCAGCAGTGTGCGTGTTGCTGTTTTGTAGCCATGACCACAGACTATACGGCTTGAGCATCGAATACGCCGATATAGCTGTTGCTGGTATGCGTCTGTGTGGCTTGGTTCGTCACTCCGCCCCGGACATGTCCATGTATAAATACGGGAGAGGGCAAATAACAGTGCCTAAGGCTTCATACTCGATAGCCATCCACTAATATTAATAATACTACCTCTACTACTGGTACTAGTGGTGGCGCACCGCCACCAACACCACCCCGTTGTTCATAGCCGGCGTTAGCCTACGCGAGCAGGCGCGGCAGGGTAGACCTCTAACGGGTGTAACATTACTGTATTCCAGTTGAGTCAATGTCTTAGTGTGTTGCCTTTCCACACAACCATTCGATCCTCACACAGATACACATACAGCCGCGCACATCAATTCCTAACTGATCGATTCTTAGCTGTAGCTAGCAATCAATGAACCTAATACTGTTCCGCTATTATGTGTATCTGGGTTACGTTACCTCACAGTTGCACATACGTTTATATACAGAGGTACAATAATATGTTGATTGTAACGATACATACATATATAAATATATATGTATCTTTTCAATATATATATATATATATATATATATCATAGAGAGCCGGGGGCGATCGACTGTCTATTTGCTTTTCAGTTTGTATGTCATACCTCTCTATGAGCTCGCCCCTCCGCCCGATTAACAAGCCACCACTGTTACCAGTGTTGACAAACGGCTCACAACTATTTATGCCCTCGTACAGCCACTAATTCGGCTACAACGACTGCGGTTACCAATATGATTACTGTTGCTGCTGCTGGCCTACAAAATGATAAATTAGTGTCACTGAGCTAGTGAATGTCAACCGGTGGCCGTAAAATCCATCATCAATCGATATAATGAATATAGGCATTCTTCTCCCAGTCATCCATCTCATCGTTGTGTGCGCCTATGTGAGTGTTTCTCTACGTGAAGTGTTCCCGTCACGGCGACAGTATCGTACTCGGTGACAACTGCGTCATCTGTGCCCGGTCGACGGAATGAACTACTGCAAAGTGACTTGATCCACGGGACTAGAGCCGGCTAACGAGACCCGCTGTGCCAGCCAGATAATGGCGCGAATAGTGATGAGGGATGTCGGACAAAACGCAGCGCGGAAGGGGCAAAAGATAACGAGATGTTATTTCGAACTGATGACGGTTATAAAAACATTGACGTGTGTACCGGATGTCTTAAAAAACAGAGTGCATACATAGTTTTGTGAAAAGGCTTAAAGTACCTATAAAAAATTAGAAGGAACCGACACAATTTACTGCTAAGTGTTTGATTGGCCTTACCGAGTACCTATGTAATATGTGATAGCAAGTAATATGCAAAGTCTCCACCTCGAGCGCTGCGTAGGCTCTGAAACAATGCAGAGCGTATACGTTTTACGGATACGTTTTATATATTGGTGGTTATAGGCTTACGACACGCGTTGGCATAGATTGCATTCTCATCAGCATTACCAATAACGAATTAAAATATTCTCAAAGAACGATTCCGACAAATTGATTGTATATATATATATATATATACATTGTCACAAGACATGACAAATTGCTCTACCCATTAGCAGGGAGATATTGCGGTCACCACGCGAATTAGAGTAATCTCCGATGCTGACAGAATACACAGTCGCTATAGCAGCGCAATGGGAGCATTAGCACCACAAAATCAGAATTGTACCCGTCCACCGAAGTTCCAACCATACCCAAGCAGCGAAAGTGGTCGAGATATTTAGATGACAATTTTGGGGCATTTCTACGTATTCATTGTACATGATCGTCAACAGGATGAAAGCGTACAGCGAAACGGTTCTACTTCAAGTACACAATAACGAGTTATGAGTTCGTTACTTGTTTAGAATGCCAGCGAAGGGACATATTTATTCAAGTTTGTCAAATCGCAAATTGTCAAGACGACTGGACGTGACCACACCCGCAGTTGCTTACCAGCATAAACACCGCAGAGTCCTCTGCTCGTCGGCTTAGAGTGAGTTGCAAATATACCGCGATTCGCGCGCTCTTTATCTTGATCTATCCGTCCTTCATAGACTGACGGATGTGTATGGACCAAAAGCGCTGTGCTGGGAAATATGACGGCGCATGAGTGTTTGACCTCAGCATTCATTGTCAACCAGCGGACCAGACAGCGGTTTCGATAGACCGGTATCATCTACATAGCGTGTTTAGATTACCAGACTTACGGAGGAATTTAGCTGTGAGGCCTGAATGAGGATTAAAAGAGGCAAAATATTTGAAACACGCACGAAAACCTATTACAGATGGATTCTGAGCTGCCGATCGCTCCGATAGACTGGAGAAGACTATGAGACGTATTCTCTATTGTCACGTAACAAATGGCGGAGCAGCCGCAACCAGTCGAATATTGTATTATATATATATATATATATGATAAACGAAATGTGCACAGTCAGAGTTTGCAAATAATGAATAATGCTGGCACCGCTCTCTGCCTCAACGACCACCTGCGAGAAATTCGCAGCCGCTGCGCGAACGGTTCCTTCGGTCGCCCCGTTGTCAGGCCAAGAAAACGTCATCGAGAAAACAAAGCGAAACTAACGAATAACCAGAGCGACCATCGCATAATTCTGTCCAAGTCATACTTATGTCCCCCCACCACCCCCCCCCCCCCATCGTAAGGCCATTTCGACTCCGTTTGCGTTACGTGAGATATTCAGCGTTTCCTCCATCTCCTCCGCGACTTTTACGATCGACACGTTCGGCAACAACCGGCGACTTAACCACGACCACCACCTCCAACAGCAGCAGCAGCACTAGCATTGCTGGTAGACAACATCATCAAATCTGCACCTAAATCACGGGGCCGAGTTATCACGATCATATAAACGAATGGGTTCATCATATGCCACTAAAAGATGAACTGAACGAGATTAGCGAGCAATCATCAAAGTCATCCCGAGTGACCCAAAAGCCGACTGGCCATGGACTCGGCACATGGCCGGGTCACCAGCATCCAGACTTCGTCCACCTTCGCCTATCGACCGTTCGCCTCATTTCATTTACCCGTTCGTTCGTTCGTTTGTTCGTACGTAATCATAATACATACGTTCACTCTTCGTCATCGTCGTCGTCATCTTTCAGAACGGCAATGATTCCACTTCTGGCGATGTAGCCCTCGCTGCTGTGATGAATCCGTTGATGTCGATAATATTATTACTATTATTATTGTTGCTGTTGTTCGCCACGACCGGAAGTGATGAGAGACGCTCGCTCACATCGAGCGGCGATGAGGCTGCTGAAGCTTTTCGTCGTAAGCAGGCTGTATACGATTATGATTGCGTTTCGGCGTTTCTTGTCGACACCACTGATTGGTATTATGACGGTTTAGTGCAAACCGCCGCCATACGGGGAGCTGTACGGTCAGTGCTTCCGTTGCCGCCACTGAGAGCATTTCATCGTCTCGTCGCTACCTGTCCGGCTCAAAGATCAACCAATTGTCAGCACCATATTGCTACATGCATTGTCGTCATTGGCACCACCTGCAGCGATATCAGCAGCAGCAGCAGCAGAAACAATAAGAACAGCAACAGCAACAGCAACAACAACAACAACAACAACAAAAACATCTGCCACAATAACAGATTTGAGCCAGCGGAGGTCAAGAAGAAGCTGACAGCTGGCCACAACACGCGACCATTGGAGTACTAAAGGCTGCGGAACGGAGGAAGGCATATCCTTTTAGCGTCGCTCGCTTATCCGCTCCGAGCAGCGGCGGCGGCGGCGACGGCAGCAGTTGTAGCAGCAGATGACGACGACGACAATTTACTGCTGCTGCTGCTGTTGCTGTTATTGTTGTTGTCGTTCATGCAAAGCCATAGTTCATGTGCTGTAGTATAGTAGATCATCCTGATTCGCTGGTGTGCGCTGTTGTGGACATCACTGGTGTCCCAGAATCGTGATATTCTGTTGTTCATTCACTTTCTTTTCCAGTAGACACTGCACCCGGCCCTCTCGAACGGCGGCCGGGTGACTCGGCCGCACACGGTGGTGTTGTATGGACAAGCCAAAGAGGTAACTACCATTGATTGGTGATCGTTGTCGATGCTGTTGATATTGCCGCCGCCGCCGCCGCTGCCGTCGGCGCCACAGCTGTGTAGCAGTTGCTGTTGATGCCATTGTTGTAGTCACCGTTTCGGCGTACAGCGGTCGTATGATTCTTTCCGAATGCATTTTAACAAGCAGCAACTACCCTTCGAGGTGACTGATGCTGCTGGTGCTGCCCCAGACATCATTTATTCATCCGTGCGTTCATCTATTCGACAAAACCACGACAACGATCGACAACAGCAGCAGCAGCAGTAAATCAAACAGTTGCAAGCTGTCTTACCTTGCACCGGCGGCGGCGCCGAGCGCTGGAAACAAAGTTTGCCATCAAAGCAAATCTAAAAGCAAATCCTCCCGCCAAGTTGCTGCGAGCTCTAGCGACTCGTGTACGTAGGCGGCTACGGTATAACAGCATTCGTCACGGTGTCCATCATCATCGAATGATGATGATGGGATGCTTATTCGATGGTGCTGGCAAATATATTCTTGAAAAAAAAAACAATTACTTTTTGACAACAACAACAACAACAACAACATTAGCAGCGCACGAGAGCGTCAACAACAACGCAACGCAGGTGATAACAAAAGCGCATGCACGAAATAATAATAATAACAACAGCAGCAGCAGCAGTGCTGGTGGTGGCGTACTATTATTGTACGTGGGCAGGCTCATACATTATGCACACGGTAGGAGAGACGAAAAACCAATAATCAGAAGAAAGAAAAAACCGTTTTGAGAAATAATGAGCAATATCGCGTCGGCGTTTGTTCAACAGACGACGATACATTGAGATAGGCCGGAATATGATAACGTGACGACAACATCAACGGAATCGGTGATCATAGACAGCCTGAATTGTGGTGTTCAACCTTTTCAGTAGGAATATATATATATATGTATATATATATTGATAAATTGATTATATATACATTGGTTTTAGCGCTAAGAGAAAGCCGCACGACGAAACAACGAGATCGACATTTTGACAAGACGCACACAGAAATATCTCGTAATACTCTCAACGAACTCCGACCGACTCGTTGACTCTGGCAGGCCGCGTGGCAGCGACAATAGCCCTCGAAGTGTTACAATGATTAGAAATGATATCATATACTACATGACATGTTCACGAAATCGCTTTCGTTGTTATTTCCGGTTACGAGCGAGTTATTTGAATACTTAGCATGTAAAGTCTCAACGGTAATGGCATGTCAAAACGCCATTTCCCAGTCATCACATTAACGACGGGAGTTCGCCCATGTCCGACGTAGCGATTCACCATTAATGTCTTCGACAACCCCCCCATCCTCCCTGCCGCCGCCGCCTCCCCTCAATTCAAAAACATGCAGCGGTTCTCATATGGACCCGCTGCATTTGTCTCTATTTCGAACACTCCCAGTGGCGCTGGAAGCGACCGTTTCCCTGATGCCACACCTTTCACCGGCGGCTGTTCTTGTTGCTGCCGCTGTTGTTCTATCGCGGGATAGATCTATGATAGATACATCGGGTAGGAATTGTGCCGCCCCTGGCCAAAAGGCGCTGCCGAAGAAAAAGCCGAGGTGGTCTCCTCTGGTTAGTTGGCTCTTCTGCCCGGACGAGTGCGACGGGTCGACGATGCGCCGACTGAGAACCCTTTACTGTTTTTATTCCCTGCGGCCGCCGCCGCTGCCGGCGTCGTCACCCTACGAGGAGAAAGTAACATGAAAATAGAAGAGTTTTTTCCCCCGGGAAGCAAAAGTCCTCACGGAGACTTCGTGAGAACAGCCGTTCGGGAAATGATGAAAAGCCACTGTTACGGCTACTGCTGCTGCTGCTGCTATTGTTTGTGCTAGCATTCTGTTGGCCCCCCTCGCTGACGATGTGACTCGAATGTCGAATGGAAGCGTAAAGATGATCACAAGTTCAACATTCATTCATTATTGCATTATCATCGTCAAAAATGAGATTATCGAGTTGTAGCCCGAACAAATCCGACGGGTAGAGACGTTGCTTGCAGCCGTTGGTAACAGCGGATTCATTAGCGCTCATTAGAGTGAGTACAGTATGAGGCGTTTGGGATGCGAAGGACTGCAGCCCGCAGAGCGACGTTGCTCTCTCAAGGCAGCACAGCGCTTCTGAAGCTTTGTTCTTTATCTTGCATGTTGTTCAATGGACATGGCCGGTGGCTGCAGTTCGGGTAAGTACCCGCACGAAATGTTAGCATTTGATGGTTTATGCTACCGTCGACCACCGCCGCCGCTACCGAAGGAAGCCACTTTCTTTCATCTTTTACCTCATATCCTCATGAAGTAAGTTACCTCTAATCGTGAATGGGGTGGTAACTATCCGAGCTACTAAAGCTACTACCCCTGTACGTCTGTCGGTCGGGTCGGCGATATTTATATCGTGAGTACATTTGTTAACACTGTTCTTCTGTTGCTTGCCTTTCCCAACACTATTTCCCATCGGCATCGTTCTGGGAATAGTGTCACTAACGTGCTCAGACAGTATCATCACATAAAGAGCAAGCATCAGCCACACTCGTACTTAAGTAGGCTCATATGGCAAAGTAGCTGCCGCCGTTCAACAGTGCCGTGTGACAACGATGGCCCGTGTCATTGGGTACGGCCATGCCAAACCGGGTCCCCTGGCCGGGCCTGGACAATAATAACAATAACTATACAACGGCGGCATAACGACAAAAGTTCATCCATTTTCCAGAAGCAAAATGAGCGTATACGGATGATATCCAATAGTAAATCATGCATATGTAAGCCGCAGGTGCCTTGAGATGGAGTTTCCGTTGAAAAGCAAATCACAGTGAGATATGATAGTCGTACAAATTTAGCCGAGCAGCAACCTGTACATTAGACTACCATAATAAACGTTACTATAATTGTGAATATTAGTATATGTAAAGGCGACCCGTTTCCACCAATGTCTTTCAACAAATGTTTGTGAATTCTTTCCAACCGATTTTTATGCTACTGTAGGAAGTTTACGCCTGCCATTGAATTGCAGGTAAGTGTAACCTCCGTCGGTGGCCGCATTGAGCTTCGGCGTTTCGGCCCCTCGCGAATTTTTATATTACAATATGCAACAACTTGAAATCATACAGTCCGCTCGCGGATTGATCCGCCACTTGGCATTTCTTCCTTAAATCGTTTTTGATTTCGCATCGTCGATAGGGATAATTACATACATTGTTGCTGGAATCACCTCTGCATTCACGCCTATGGGCACTTACCTGCAAAATGGAAAAAAAACGCACACAAATTAGAAATGCGTATTAATTACTCGCTGGACAAGAGTCCTAGTATCGGAATTACTCGTTATCATAGATAATTCATGCATTTCGGCTCACAACGTCCTATGCAATCGACAAGCACCCCCAAGATTTCAACAGCACGCACAATGAGCGCCAACATAGATGAGCAACAACGCAAGGACTGAGAGGTTTACGTTGCCAAACGGTACGTCAAGCAGAACTGGTAGTGAAGGAGAGGCTGAGTCTCATCATGGTGCTTGCTAAAGCTTGATAACAAGAAGTCATTGAAATACCTATTAGCACTCTAGGGATTCAGCCAATCACAAATGACTGACTCGATATTGCACGACGGTGGTAATCGCATTTTTCTTAGGCGCCACTGCCTAAAATCTTCCAGCCTCACTTGTGTCCACTGAAGACTAGGACCGGCTGAGTTCGTTTCCCCGATACGAGTTCCAGCTTGAAACTTCAGCGCACAAAGTGATACTCGTATTATTAAAAATTGCGCCACTCCGCCGGCCGCACGCTCACTGTTGTTCCCTCAGCAAGACAGTGTCAAGTCGACTTCCCATGTTTATGACGTTTATCGTTCTCATAATTATTAAGCGTGGTATCTATCTATTTATCTTGTTTTTTTTAATCCTAGAGGTGTCGTTACTTGGGCCATGCTTCGGAGCTATCATAGTTTAGCATTATTTCGAACCACACGTATCCTGCGGGACACATACGCGTGTATGGATCGATCTATCTGTCCAGGACTACCTAACCGCATTCGATGTATTGTACAATCCCTGAACCCTCGATGTATCAATTTCAATTTCGCGTGTAAAGCAAGCAACTCAATCCAATGTTTTTTGCGCCGCTTCGTTCCGCCGATGACAACTAAAGTCGAAGCACATGCTATATAAAGCTGACACAGGCCGATATCATCAAACACAGCGCAAACATCCGCAAACATTACGCCAAGCCGACGAGCTGCTGCTGTTGCTGCTGCTGTTGCCGCTGCTGACACTCAATTCGGCTCGGCGACACGACGAATATCAATTTCGCATAGCAGATTAGTGAACACCGTTCACCATCTCGCCAAATAATCGCCACAGTTTAAATTCCGATAGGCCGAGATGATAGCAATGATGCCACTTTCATTATGAACTCTTACCTCGTCGACCTTTCAATCCATCTGCCTCCATCGACGACGGATCGATCGATACATTTCAATAGCGGGCATTGATACGTATGCATGTATGTGTATATCGAATATCGAAAACATTCCTTCGCCTATTATCTGGCCGGCGGCCATCGTTAGATATCCATTTGGGCGCTGTGTAGCGAGGAGAGAGAGAGAGCGGATCACCCCTAGATCACTCCATGAACGATGGGACGCTATTCGCTCTGGGCGAAATCGTCGAACGAAGTCGGAACGCCGAGACGACACCGGAGATGCACCGAAACCAGTAACAGCGCCGACAACGACGACACAACCACCACCAACAGCAACAACAGAAGCAGAATAGCTCGAAGCAAACGAAACAGAGCAATATATCGATCGATGCTCATGGCGGTAGCAAAGAGCCGTTCCAGCAAATCGCTACAGCCCGATTCTGCTGCTGATGCTGTACCGGTTGGTGCGTTTATGACCGTTGTATAGACGAGAACGGCTGGCTAATAGCTAGCTAATACCACACCCACTACGACACGAGCGTCGACCAACTACGATGCTGCTCGTGTTGTTTCTTTCCCTTCATCGCAGTGGACACAATGTCGTCGGTCGTCAGCAGACGGCAGTAGATCCGATGGACCTGACCATGATACATTGGGTCCGTGGTACATTTTGGGTTCGCCGACAGCACACATATAGTCAATTCGCTAGATCCGTGGATAGGCTCGAGGTTTATTAGTACGTTACATACGTTGTGAGAAACGGCTCCAGCTTCCCTTGCAGTGTCTCTCTTTCACATACACACACCCAGACAGACACACTCCGCTAGCATCTGCGTTATTTCGTCGTCATTAGCACGCTTGCTGGGTACGAGCGAAATTATGGACGAGGGATCTCCTCCAGGGTCGGCGTCTCAACGCTCCCTAACGAGTGGGTACCTGCGGGTCTTGCTACCAATCTGTCGATTACTTTCATAGTGTTCTGTTTCATCGGACGCACGCGAGCCGTATCCGCTGTTACGGTGCTTTATGGGGAGCTATCGCAGTTTCTGCTGCCGCTGCGGCCTGAAACGAAGTGTCCGCCGCTATCGTTCGTCTCCCCATTGAGAAAAGTTTCAGAAGCACAGCTCGCTTTACATCCAGACTCCGTTCCTTCTACCGGCCGGCGTCAACTGCCCACGAAGCGTGTCTGGATGGATAAGCGCAGATGAGACGTGGAGCGAGCTGAAGACACCCTTCCCATGAGAGAATATTGTTATTACTGGTGATTGATACATTGCCTTCGCTGCTCCGGTTGGCCCCGCTCTGATTGGGTTGAAGCGTCAGAGGCGGCAATCGACGACAACTGGGCGCTGACGGCGGCAGGACACTCGGATTGAGCAGCCGGTTAGGTCACCCGAACACAGAAGACTTCGAGAAACACCACAGTAGGACGAACATCCCATCTGTCGCATTCGGCATCAACACGCACACAAACATATTGACCAATGGACTGACTCCTATGCCGATAGCTAAGAATTTTCAGCATCTTTCCCTATTTACGATACGTCTGTATGTATCCGCAGCTCGGTCTGCTTGTCGAAATACAGAATTCGAATCAAGTCGTGAGCGGCCCCCTCGTAAAGGTGATGGGGTGATATCCTTGCGATGGATGAAAATCTCGCTGACTGTGTTCACCGACATTGGCCTATCATTAGTAGAAGGAAAATGGTAGAGAAAAACATAGATAACAGAACCTCTATTCGTTTGTATTTATGAATCTGTCCACCTTGGCGAATCTGGCGCATTTGACGTCCTCAATTCGTTCTATCATTTCACTTTATTCACCTGTTTATTCGGTGGGCGTGATGGCACTATCTCTGCGGATAATTGGCAAACGAATCGGATCGCTCTTACGCTGCTACAATTCTCTCATATGAAATCAATAGTAGCTATTCGCTGCCTGATACCCATCTGTATTACGTCGGTACTGGTGCATTTCATTTGTGTGTTTATTGCGTACCCGTGCACTCAATCAATCGCCAACTTAACTGGCGTCCCTCAGTTACACTCACTGATCATTCACATGTTGTTGTAACAATAAAAGCGAGTAGTTGAGTATTAGCATAACTATTCAATTGCGTTCCAGTTGTCGGGTCAGGTCAGCTTGGCGATGACCACGATGACAATAACGACTCGACGGCAACATCTCATTCTCTTCCATCCTAATGTCGTCCTAAGGCATCTTCATGGAAAACGTCGTCAGGTCATTTGAACGCGTCGCACAGATGATGACGTCAAGGCACCGCTTGAGCAACACATACACGTATCTGCCTCTTGCTCTCTCTCTCTCTCTGTCTCTCCCTCTTTTAATAGAATGAGGAGTGTGGCTGGCGATGGACCTGGCCCCATGAAGTGATCTGGCATACCCAGATATATAGATGGATCCGGTAGATGGTAAAAATGAACGAAGGAAAAAAAGAAAAGACCATATTCGGTGTTGATTTTTCCATCAACTCGTCGACTTCAGCCGACTTCAACTGCCCTACAGACAACAACCACACCGGCACAGACACCTTTCCCTTGGTATATGCCACTTGCACGAGGTGGCTCTGAGCTGAGCGACACCATCTGAATAGATTGTCATTTGGCAGCAACAGCCGACATCGAGGCATAGGAGAGGGAGGCATACGACTTCGTGTTCAATGCGAGGCGCCCGAGTTTCACCCGCACGGGAGAAAAGATCAAATTTCGAGTCGCGTCTGACCTGATGTGGCTGTGTTCGCTTAGCAGTAGTTCCATGTGTGGCTTCATGGTTGAGCTCGGCGTCATTTTTGGGTGGACGATTGTTGTTTTCTTGGTCGGCCACCCCCAGAAGTGTTGGCAGCACGAGGCGAGGAAAGGTGACCACGCGAAGAAACGATAGCGAGGCACATGTCGTTTACCCTATAAGCGAATATTCGCACCACAGAACCACCCATGCTGACACTGCCGAATCCTTAGTGCAAGCTTCCCTGCTGAATACATATTTTGTCGTAGGGATATTTCGAGATGGCCATGACGGCAATATTAGCAGGCCCAATAGGATTGATGCAGTGAATACTCCGGCCACTACCTATCTGAATCAGCAATCACGTGCTATTTGACGTGCACGTATGCGCAAACATGCATCGCAGTGTGATGAGATGGCGTGCTCAGTATACCTGCACATGAACTGGTCAAATCCATCCGAGTGATTTTACACAATGTAGAATACAGACAACGATTAAAAGTAAAGGCATATAGATACGTTCAGATAGTTCAGAGCGCAATAGCTGTTTCGCATGGCTTCTATTCGACCAGTGCGACTCTGCGGCGAACTCGCCATCGGTAACAGCTGAACGCGGGCCCCGTGTGTACCAGTGGAAAAAGAGAGAGAGCGAGCGAGCGAGTGCTGCGGTGTTCGAAATGTCAGTAATCCTTTGTTTTCAATTGAAGTGCGATTATTCTTCAGTATTGTGTGCAATTTTCAAGGGAAAATAATTTAGCGTAACATATTCATGTTCTTCTATCTACAGCTATATAATACACATGGATAGCTTCTATATATATATATATATATATATATATATATATATATATGAGGATTTCCCCGATTTTGTTGATGCTGCTGTTTGGCATGTCCTGGTGCATGATGCTTGATATGCAGATCTCGTCATGCGACGCGATGCAATTCGACGCTAGCCACGGAACGTCTGGACGCATGGCGCATGGCAATCACATACCCCGCGCGTTGTCTCCCGAGCGTTCCACCTCGGATACATGAGCCGCCCGTGAGTCCCAGGCAGCCAATGGGCCGGCCACGGGCAGCAAATCGCCCAGCCAGGACTATCTGACCAAAAAGTTGTTGCAGCAGCTCGATGCGCATTTTCGTCGTCTGGCAAAATGTCGATTGCCAGCACTCTCTCTCTGTCTCTCTCTCTCTTTATACACTGGCACAGACGGGGGGCGCGTTCAGCTGTTGCCGATGGACCGTTCCGTACCGAGCATCCCATAATACCCTCCTTGCTGTGGCGATTTCCATACGAGCAATCATTAGCAGCAGCAGCAGCAGCGTCGATGTGTCGTTGATGACGGCGATAAAAAGCTCCGCGGCCACCCGTTGACGTCAACATTACTGGCGTACTGCAACTAAATACATCCCACCCGTATGCACCTCCACCTCCACCGCATCAGCTGTAACGGCAGCAGCAGGCGGGAAATATCGCTTCTCCCATTTCTTCGTCACTGCGTTTCGTGAACCTTAACCAGACATGTTTTCCCTTCGAAGGAACACACGGAGGAATTGAATGTGGCACAGCTTCAGCTCAGAGCATCATCTCTATGGACGATTTCTGGTTTCATTTTTTCTTTTGGGGCCGACTCGCCGCTGCTGTCCGCTGTATTGTACCTCAATGCAGCACTCGTCATGCTCGTCCATTGTCTGTGCATTTTATTGCCGGCACTGTCTCTCTCTCCGTCTATCTCGTCTCCCCACCTCGCTCCGCTACAGCTATCGTTGTGTTGTTGTTCTTGTTGTTGTTTCTATTGTTGTTGTCGTTCTTGTCGTTATTGTTGCCACTATTGTTATGCTTTCCATCGTTGTCACGAAATGGCCGATTAAAATTCATCGTTAGACAGGTACTTACTTGTCCTCCCATCGTATAATAAGTGCCTCAAGCAGACACCCTACCTATTTATACGTACATAGATGAACCCTTTCTCTTTGTGGTTTTGACAATTAACTGTGCCTGAATATATGATAGTATTGGAAAAAAACATGGAATATCATCAACGACAACAGCAGCAACAGCAGGGCATTATATAGTGCACATCGATAACAACAGCCGCGGCAGAGCAGATGTCTGCCTGACCGTGTCTCTCCGTAAGCAGCTGCTACCCGGGTAAATCCATCCCTTTATTCATTGGTGATAAGCAACCACAGCAGCAGAAAACGCAAAAGATCTGCCGTTCTGGTGCGAGGTGCTGCCTGCAATCCATTGTGTGATCAGCAGTTGTCCATCGGGCCAAGCTCGCTGTAATCCATTGGTGATCGATCACAGCCAAACAGAATAGATGAATGGACTAGCAGGAGGCGGGAAGGATTCAAATACATTTCTCTTTTTCTTTCGAAGCATAGTCTCAAAGTGTACAAATGTGCACGTGGAGGAGGTGATCTGGTGAAGAGTTCACCTGAATCGATTCCGTTCCTTGCCTCGTGGCCGGCGACTGCTTTTTTCTACCTGTAGTAACAATTCTTCATCATTCTGTCATTAATGCCACGTCGCTGCTGCTGCTGCGGCGACGGCGGCGACTGCTGTTGCTGGCGTCACGTTTTGGTAAACACGCTCACAAATATGAAGACATGTTCATTAATAATCGCCTGTATAACAATGTACGAACAATGTACAGGAGGCCGGAAGGTACAAACGAACAAAAACGGCGACGGAGAGATTTGCTGACCGGGGCTATCAGTGGCGATCATTTGCGTATGGGTTACAAATGGCTAATACTGGACTTTGCATAAAGAACATCTTCACCCCCCCCCCCACAGCATGGACGATACGGGCCTCTTTTTTAAGGTGACAGTTAAGTTGCCTTCAGAAATGTTCATCCCATTTTGTTCTACACGTAGAAACACATCATCGGCTGCAATATTTCCAAATATTGTGCCATCCTCATTTGATAAAGAAACGAGCGTTTGAGGTGTTGTACTGAATAGGAAGTGTAGAACGGGTGTGGATGGAAATATTATTTGTCGATCGAACATTGACATGCTTTGGATGCTTTTTGTCTTGCCAGAATATAAATATATATATGTATTCTCGGATTGTGCACGCCATCTAATAATAATAATAATAATAATAACAACATTAATAGAATTACTATCGTTGGAGGTGACAGTGCGGGTCATGATTATAGTTCTGGCAATTGCTTTTATAGGATGATAACAACAGCAGCAACAACAACAACAACAACAACACAGGGTTTATGAATGCGTCTACGTATCTATGTATACACGTATGCATGCGTACCCCTAAACTACTACGATCATTATTATTTTTATTATTATTATTATTATCACAGGGTAATAACAGATAAAACAAAAGCCTCTATCCGCTGCTTCACCGCTTATGGCCAATGTTATCAACGTGTAGGCGTGCATAGGCCGCCCCCTGCGCAAAAACCATCATAATGACGAGGTGATCTCCACGACAATTGTGAATATATCTATGCATACTTCCATTGACCACTTCCTATCTCTATCTCTATCTCTCTCCTCTCTCTCTTGCTCAGGACGAAGATGGAAGACATCTCTGGGAGGAGTATCCCGTTCGTTATTCCAACGGACCGACATCCAACGGACTGTTTTGTCTGTCTCAGCTGCTATTTACATAGACAACATCAACATAGCAGTAAAGCGAATGGCTGCTCGCGCCCGAGAGCGAGAGAGGGAGAGAGAGAGAGAGATTGAAAGCTACAGCTGCCGTCGGCGAACAGGCGAAACTATGGCTGGCTCCAATTGGGGCCATCGAAATAAACATTTACTCTTACTGTTGCTGCCGCTGCCGCTGCCGCCTCCTTCGGTGTTCATCAAACACCCCAACTATACTTTCACCAGTTCGCTGTCAGCCTGCACACGAACGACTACCGGCGCCTTACGATTGGCAGCGCTATTAGCAAGCGGTCAAATATACATATTTCGTATACAAGCAACAGACAGACATTGGACAAGAATCTGAATCTGACATCGGCTACATCTGTGACTGTTTGCTGCTCGACGCCAACGTGTTTGCCGCATCATCGTCATCTATTGCATTATCAGCGAATTGCATGAACAGCGGACGGACGGACGGACGACAACGTGTGGGCCATGTTGTCATTTCGACAACGGACAGATAAATGACGGCAATCGGAACTGTCGCACGTGAGAAGACATCTTCAGGATGGTCGGCCGAATGGACGAACGAACGGAGCTTCGGCGGGGGCTTGCCGGTTAAATCTGTCACTCGTTGCAATGGCAGCGGCAGCAGCAGCAGCTAACGCGACAGTGATGTTCTTCTTCTTCTTCTTCGTTAAATGACGCGTCAATCAGCTAATGGTGGATTGTAGCAGTGGTAGTAGTAGTGGTGGTGGCGGCGGCGGCGGCGGCGGCTTGTGTGATTTTCTGTCAAAAACACTTTCTCGCAGATACGTGCAGCGGGCGTATCAGAGGCGTATGCTTTTTCGGTTTAGGCCACCGGCTCCCTCCCCTCATAAGGCACTTCTCGCCACTGGCCATTATGGCCTCACTGCGAGATATGGCGGGGGAAACATCCTGAGGAAAACAAGGCCACACACAAGGATCGCGACCTGAACTACTACCTGCCGGAGGTTGGATATGTCCCACCTCCCGTTGGTAGTTCAGCTTGGTGCATTCGTAGCTCTTGTGAGCGTATTTTCCAAACAAATAACGTGGGAATCTTTGTACACTTCGCAAACCGTCTGCGTCGAGTTCAAATCGAAATAACCAAATTTTTCTACGCGCATTTATAAAAGAATTCCCCTGTTTACTATTTCGATGTCTGCTCGTGAAGAGTTCATTTTGCCTAGAACCATTCATTTAATGAAAAATTAACAACTAACTGTGTGCTCTGCCTGTTCGTTCCCACTCCCATATATATATATATACATATATTATAGTCTCCACATCATTGTCCATGCGGATCGACGCGGCATTTTATGAAAGTCCAGTGTAATGTCGAAAATCTCGAACAATCAATTATTACTATTTACTAGCACAACTGCTATGATTATTATGATTATTTTTGCAACGGCACAGAACAGTCAAATGTGGCGATCGATCCCGGCATGCGACCGACCAAAGTGATCGCGGCTGCCGCAGCGACGAAGCGCGCACAAAATAACGGCAGACGACGACGGCGGCGGCGGCGACCGCCCACCCATCAGCGGATACCTGAGAAATTACCTCCTTTTCATTTTATTCTTTTCCTCATTTTTAATCTTTCCTTCATTCATTCGTCTATCTATCGCCGCCAAATGATGAGAGAGGAAGAGATATGAATACCTCGAATATGTTTTCCAGACAATTCCCGACCGGCCGGATAGGCCGCCACTGTTCCGTTTTTAATAACGGTTTTCATCAATATTCGTCGTGGGCTGTTCGTCGTATAATAGCACAATCGCTGCGAAGCCGAGCGCGTTCAAGGCAGAGAGCTAGAGAGAGCGAGCAGTCTCTATACGGGAGTTTTTGCATCTGCGCATTTCACAGTCGTTTTGCCGTAGCGCCATAGCAACCACCAGAGTAGATGGAGACAGCTGCCCGCGTGCGATGATGACACGCAGTGCAATGTATCGATATGGCGGCATACGATAATAATAATAATAATAATCATAATAATAATAATAATGATTGTCGTCTTCCCCTTCTTTACGGATTACCCTGCTTGTGGAGCGGACCCCGCAGCGCCAATATATTACCCATGTGTTGCTCTTGTGGCGTTGTTGTTGCTGCTGCTGCTGTTGTTGTCATCACTGCTTTGCCTGATGCTGTGCTGGCCTCAGTCGGCACCGCCGGCTATCCGTCTATTCGCGAATCGCGCAGTCATAGCAAAGATCGACACAGACTCTCAAAGATGCAAACGCAACAACATTCCATCGGGTAGATCCGAGAGTGAGCGGCCCAGGCATCCACCAGCCAGCACCATCCTTGCTAGCTGCGACGGCAGCAACAGCAGCAGCAGCACCTTGTGGCTTGCTTGTTAAAGGGAAATGTTGCACAGCGAAGCAGCTAGACAAGCCAGAGCGATTTGTACGCGGTGAGCGGGGCCGGGGCCGGAACATTCACTCGATGTGGTCGCTCGATATGGCTAACGCAAGGTGAGACAACCATGCATCTGCATATATATATATATATATATATATATATATATATATATATATTGTAGGGATAGTAGGAAGAAATCGAGGGGATATTTGCGCGTAGAAGCGAAACGTGCAAATGTACGCTAAAACAGAGAAGAACGAAGGAAAAGACCCTATTTCGTCGGTGGTGACGACAACGATGATGGCGATCATGATGATGATGAATTAGGTACAATATAAATAGGTAGAAAGGTTGGAAGCCTCCATCTTCTGCGATAGTATACTACAGCAGTTGGCTGTACACCACGCTACGGCACAACACCCCTGCTGCCACGGACGCGAAGGTGGCAGTGCCAGCGGCGGCGAGCCCCAACACCTTCAGCAGTGGTAGTGTACAGACGCCATCGACGTGAAGCAAGCAACCGCCTCGCGAGGGAAGGGAGAATATGGGGTGGTGAGGTTAAAGGCTAGCGTAAAGCGCCGCAGACGTTAGGCGTTTGTAGCAGACGTATAAGCGTAAACTCGTCGCAGTGACAACCGCCGACTGCAGGCGAAGCCGACAGAGACGTAAACACAGTCTACGCTTTCGCCGTACAGTTGGCGAGATCTGTGGCGAGAATGCGAAGTAGTCCGTCGCGCTTTGAGTGCTAAACTGCACAACTGCCTTGACTCGTTTAGTAACGCCGCTGCTGCCACCCAGCGAACGATCAGCTTCACAAACGATCGAGACACAGGATGGCACCTAGTGCATACTACAACGCTGCCCGTACGCGGCTGTCGGATTCGACAGCCGCGGACGGACAGACGGACGGCAAGCGCGGGCTCGGGAGACGAAGCATAGCCATGGGGCGGCCAGAGGAAACGGCACAGGAATACGCTAAACGACAGCAGCAAGGCAGCCGCCGCCACCTCCGCACGCAAATGGACCTCGGAACTAACTATGATCCCTTAGAACCGTGGAGAGGTTCAACGCAACACAGAACGAACGAGCGGAACCGCGTGATACGTATGGCCTGTTAGCATGAATACGTCAATGAATGTCACGGTACGCATAGACCTACATCGTTACGTGAAGAAAACCACCTGACAGAAGTATTTCTATTTGATAGACAGCTGTGCCGGCAGTAGGGGTAAATCTGGATTGGCGTAGGCGATTGGTGTGGCGTTGGTCTTCATCATTTGTTTTGTGCTCGTTAACAAATGGCTACCGCCGTTGCTATTGGTTGTCGATGCAGCTCCGCGGACGTCTTCACCCTTCAGCTGGATGGGCTGTTGTTGTTTTGATTGTTGTTGATCCCACGAGCGTCCCCGGTTTTCTTTATCTTCCGCGCCTTAGACATCTCTCTCTCTCTCTCTCCAGCGTTGAAATTGATGAAGGTTAATTCATTCTGACCCACCGCCGGACGTATCGAGAGACGACACATTCGCCAATAACTATACAGCAAATCGTTCGGTTAGTCGATGAGTCGTGAATTGGTGTACACCCCGCCTCTCATGTCCTGTATACGATGGAAAGTACAAACGACGACTGGAAATTGGCATTTAAATGATTTCAATGGGACTCGGTCTGCCAAATCAAATCACAAATCATGAGCGAGAGAGAAAGGGAGAGAAAGGAACAAAAGTTGATGCCAGTGCTCCAGCCACTACGAATACCGAAGGAGGAGGGCAGCACGATAGTGCCCATCAACGCTGACAACAATTGCAACTCGCAATAGCCACACCGACTGACTGACTGGATATATGGACAGATTGACAAATCGGCAGAGTTCTTCCCTCCGCCTCCCTGATCGTTTTTGCTGTTCCGCTGAATTGAACCGGCTCGTGCATACGTCCTCTGGTCGATGTGACTCCACTCAACTGCGACTACTACAGCTATGCTACACTGTACTGGCTACGTATAGCATATATGGGAAGATTTCTGTGGTAATTTTCATCAATAATATAAATACAGATGAACTCTGCCTGTTCTCGTCTAACGTAGCCCATATAGTAAGTATAACTGATACTATTTGTTATACTAGTGAGTATAACATAACAGAGGACTGAGTGATTGGGGGGCCCTTTCCTGCTGTCTCTCTCTCCATGAACCAAATGGAATAGTTGTAGAACACTTTGCCATCTGATTTGGCGTAACCACCACGCGAACAACCTTCCTGCTAATTTTCTACCGTACATCCAGAACACCACTTATCATATACCATCATTACAATCTCATTCCCACTACTCCCATAACATTCTCAATATACATATAAAATAATATATATACTCTAAAATCCTCTCATATTTTCTCCTTCATCCCCCTGTCACCACTAATGTGTGTCATATCATCACCCATTATTCTAAATCCTTATACAACCCCTCACCTCACTCTCACTCAACCCCTCCTCACCTTAGATCCTCTTAAATCATCCCCTCCCCTCACTTTTAACTCGCCTCTCGCCGCGCTCTAAATTAACTCTTACCCCTCCTCACTTCCCATTCACTTCATTCACTTCCTACTCCTCATTCTCCCCTCCTCTCTCATTACATTCAATCACCTCCCTTCCTCCCCTACCCCCCCCCCCCCCTCCACTTATATATCCTCTCCTTAGATATCTCTCTCTCCCCCAATCTCACTCCACCCCCCCTTAACACATTTACAAAATATACCCTCATCTTCTCACCCTCTCCTTCTCCTCCTCATTCATAATCTCACTACATTACCCTCCATCCTAATCCCCTCCCATCCCATCCCCCCTCCCACTCCATCCTCCCAATATCTACCTCCACAAACCACCACCAACAAAAATACCTATAACAACCCCCCCTCTCCTCCATTCCTCCCTCTTCCCTCCCCCTCAATCTCCCCTCACCTCATTTTGAGCACAACCCCAACCCCCCCCTCCTACCCCCTCTATCCTTTCATTTCTCCAGCATCCTTTCCACGACCACAAAATCCCTGCCTACCCTTCCATTACTCCCCCCACCTCCCCCTACACTGTACAAATATATAGAGATTCCACTTCTTGAAGAAGGAGAAGAGGATGAAGAAGAAACAGTAGTTGACATCTTCACATTTTACGATGATACCGCCGTCGATTGATAGAGAGCCTGAATGAGTGTATATATATATATATATAGCTCTGTATACGGGCGAAATGCATACTACCGACCATGTTCATATGTGCTTACTATATATATATATAAAAATATGTGAGTGTATATCGACAGACAGATCGACAGGTAGGTATCTTGTAGTGACTGCGCGTAGTGCGCAAAGAAGACCTAAAGCATGGCGGATGCACCCGAGCAACGAGCGTGACGTCGATTCGAGACGGAACGAAAGGCGCCAATAAACGAGTTAGTTAATTACTCGTTGATTTATTTCGTTGATTTTCGCACGTTGTCATCCTCTATGGCTTCGGGTTCTGCTTCACCTCCACTTTTAGTTTATGTCCGTTACTAGTTCCAATACAACTATGACTATGACGACGTATATATATATATATATATATATACCAGACGCGGTAGCGAACCCATAAACGTCCAGAAAGAATTGATTAAATCAAGCGAAGGGCCGTATCGACCGAAGCAGCAGCTGTTTAAGTAGATGTTTACGCAGGAACGCTTGTCTAGATCGATAGAAATGACTCGAGGCGATTTCATTCAGGCTGGACTAGATGCCATGTTAAATACATTCTATTTACATATATATCTGGACTACCGAAACAGTTCGAGCCGCTTCTGTTATTGTACGCCTGCAAGAATCACTGCGCGAATATGCCGATGTGACGCTGTCTAGGTGATTGCTGCCGTTGTTGTTCCTGTTCTTGCTGATCGTTAAAATGCGGAGACTCTCACAGCTCGCACACACAGAGACATGCACGCGATATGAACAGACACATGCGAACTAAGAGCGGGCTCCCTTTCGATGGTGGAAGCGCTGCGTTCCGCAGAATTCACTTAAGGTTCTACAATTTCATTCCGCGTGGTTTTCGACGGCCTCAGTGCGCGCAAACAGTGATGCTCGCAATACCATATACGATGCTGTAATATACGTCTCACCGGCCAATCAACTCTACTTCTCGCTTTCGACTATGCATAAAATCGTATCGACAATGGAACAACGTAGGAACGTTTGGCGAATGATACCAACACTCAGCGAATCCATCCTCACTCACATAACGTTCTACCATGAACACAAAGGACTGACCTGTGGATATTCTTAAACGTATACAAAATAACAAATGGCTCGTCTCGACTGCCTGCGATCGATGTGGTACCTGTCAAGTTAATGGAGTGTACGCCATATCAATGGTGAATGTAGTCAACGATAGTCCATGTGGGCATGGGACCAATCAACTGTTTGTCTTCAAACAGACAACAGACAGCAATTGAAAATGGCTTACAAACCGTTTGCAAGCAGCTGCAATCTTCCGAAGTAGTATATTGTAGTATTGTGTGATCTCTCCAGAGAGCTACCCGTCCCTCGATACACGGTGACCAACTCGGCACAACAGCCCAACGACTTAGAGTTTTATCAGACGCTCGAGGGTACCGGCTCCTCTGAAGCTGCCAGATCCGTCTGCCGAACTCAGCAGATCGGAGAACTTCGTAGATAGACCGACTATGTAATAACATGTTATTTCTGCCAACTGAGCGGATGTACCGCGCTCAGCAGAGCGGTTACAGCATTCAGCTTGACGCCGAATCGATTGAAAATAAGCGAGCAACGATACGCGTCTTGTTGTGGAACCACCTTGATAGCTTGGTACAGTTATTATTATTATTATTAATTATTATTATTATTGTCTTAGCGTTATAATTATTAGCAAACAGCCCTTGTGCGCCGAGTGTACACAGATTAAGCTGTACGTTTAGAGTTCTGCTGTCGCTTTCACCCGTCTACGATAGGTCCAGAATAGGATTCGTTAGCTGTTAGCCGGGGCGTCGCCAACGGCACGTGCTCCCTTAATATCCATTCATAGCCACAGCGAAAGTCTGCCATTACACCCTTGCGGTGCCATGTCATGTTACCTCGGCCCGATCCCATCTACCGCAGTAGTGTGTCTGCCATACGCTGTGGTCGACGACGACGACGACGACGTCTATGGTCGGCTGACGCTTTCTCCTGCCCTGGTAGACTGCTTTCAAGCAATTCTCTCACTCGTCATTGTATTTCCTTGCTAACCCGTTTTCTCTTTGGCTTTGTTCTGACCCCCGTTCCCCCGCGTCCCCCTTCCCCCAGCCACAGTGGACTGGCCAGGCCAGAAAAGGACGCTGCACTCGATCTAGCCTGCCTTTGCTTCGTAGTCAACTTCCGCACGCGCGCTATTTTAACCGTCTAGCCGGTAAACAACACCACACTCTCGGTGGTATCGTTCCGACTAGTGTTCTTCATCGCTCTTCGCCACCTGTCGTCTTCGCGACGATTTCCACAAAACAGCAACACGCAGCAGCTAGAAGCACACTCACATAACATACACATAGACAGATAGATACATGGACATATAGAGAGCTATAATATTCTAAACACACACACACACACACACCACGCTCACGTATATATATATATATATAGACACAATAACATCATCTAACATCTGAGAGCGGGGCGGGGAAGGTGAGCCACATAGTTCACACGTACGAGATGGCACAGTTTAGCTACACCATCCGCTAGACGCTGCTGGCGCCGCCGCCGTTGCTCACCGCTAGAAACACTAGAGGCGGCAAAGCTGCAGGAACGACCTGGCAGCGGTGGCTTGATTGTCCAGGTGGTGGTGCTGTGTTTTTTTTTCTATACAATATCAGCCACGGCTGGCTGGCAAGCAAGCAACATCAGCCTCAGCAGCGGCAGTAGCGGTAGAACCACGAAAAGTGCCATAGCTGCCACTAATACCGAGTAGTATTACCGGCTAGTACATTGACGGAGGAAGGGATCCGAACGGACAAATAAACAAATCGGGTAGCGCGCGCCTCGTATTTATAATACGTGCTCCTCCGCAGAACGTCCGACGTGCGTCCGCTCACGTCGACAAGCGAATCCTCTCGGATTCGTGTTCTATATTCGTCTGTCGTGTACGATTGCCATCTGGACAACAACAACATCAACAAACAACTTCTTGCGCTTTCCCGGTATCTAATACATGCTCTACTCGTACAGAACTGTGTGTCTGTGCGTCTCTGTGTCGGTGTTGTACGTGCTAGCGGCCGTCTGCCGTTTACGTACGTGCTATATTCTCGGCCGGCTCTTGCGTGGCGTGTTGCCCACGAAACTCCCATCACGGGTGTGTATTGAAGTCGTACGACAACAAAGGGCCCCCCGAAAAGCTATGCTACCTAGCTCACTCGTCGGCTCGCGGCTGGCGGTCGGAGAGTGGCTCCAATCTCATTGTTCCTTCGAGTATTCTTATTTGCGTATTTATTATCATTACTATTATTATTATTATTATTACGAGTTCCTAAAAATAGTAGATAACGATCGAGCTAAAGCAAATGACCGAATATCGAACGTGACGTGCACAAAAGTCGTGTTGCTCCCTGTCAGTTGCGTTATGTATTATCATGCCGGTTGTTGAATAAGCTGAAACGGTTGGATTTGAAGTAAATCGGCCAATGCATTCGTTCTCCATTCATCCATCCATTTATTCCCCATTAACTCGAGCTGTATGCAGCAGGCTGTCACTGTCCACTGGAACGATGGACACTTTACGAAGTCGTATTATACAGAGTTATACAAGAGTAGAACTAAGCGAACTCTTCTGGTTCCTGAAGAGGTTCAATGATACCGAATAAACGAATCTGTCTGTGCGTGTCGGCATCAATTCATCTCTCGTACAAACGCGCGTATCTACGATCACAATTCATACAATGTATTCTTTCACAAGCATACACACACACACACACATGTTCCATAATAATAATAATACAATCAGTGACATTGACATTTTGGCGAGCGACAGCGCCGACAACTACTAATACAGTTGTTGTTGTTGATCTAGCCGTTGTTATTCTGGTTATCGTTCTGTGTTGCGCAAATACATATATATATATATATTATATATATATATATGTGTATATGTGTGTGTGTGTGTGTGAGTTGTGTCTGTTCATCTGCTGAGCACAACGGTAAGGAGCAGAGGAAGAATAATGAGTACGTTACCCTTGGAATAAGCAGCAACCCAACGAGACTGGTCCCTCGGTTGTTGCTGCTGCTGCTGTTGCCGGTGTAGCGCGGCTAGCTGTTTGTATTGCTGTTGCTGTCGCTCCATGTCCTGGGCGAGCTTTAGTAACAGCACGACAATTGGGTCCATCTCCACGTTGATCCTGAGATGATCACGACGCTACACTATCGTCGACTAGCGAGAAGAAAAATCAGGCAAGAGCGGCAACGGCGCTCAACAGGCCTCAAATCCACATATTAACTTGTACATATCTTCGTGTGTCTTTGTATGTATGCGAGTTACGTTGTGGTATCAAGAGGACAGCAAGACAGCAACAGGGCGAATTATCATCTCCAGATAGGAGCGGGCGGGAGGGGGAGGTGCTGGGAGCGAGACGGAATCTACGCGATTGGCTTTTCGTAGCTTCTGAGATACGTTTTGCCTTTTTGACGCAGATATAATAAGTGACGATATTTCTCGGCTGTCATAGTAAAGCGTACACAATCGAGTCGAGTCAGCGCAATACTACACAAATACGTGTATGCGTATAATCGATGGTTAACACAGAAGGGGGCGAAAGCGAACTCAGTCAAGTTCATGTAATCCGTTTCGATTGTGGCCAATCGCTTTGTTGGTCACTATTGTTCGTCGGACAAAGCACCAGTCAGTGATGTTGTCCGGCCCCATGAGGGCGGGGGGACGAGATGGACGTTTCGAGAAGCGCACGATTAACCATGAAGCGTTACAGGTCGGTGGTTGCTGTCGAGCGCGTTGTCTCTCGAACGAGATGCAAATGCGTTTCGCCTGGTCACAGCTCAGCCCGGCGCCATGACGCAAAGAAGCCACCGACTAGAGCAAATGATAACGGCGAAAGCTTGACGTATTTATAGATTTACAAGCACGAAACAACCTCAGAGGGTTCGAACAACATTGAAGTCTAAATTGTTGTTAAATTCTACAGGTTCATTGCTTGTTCTGGCTGTTATTAACGTTGTCGTTGTTGTTATTGTTGATTGTGGCTCCCCGCTCTCAGACGATGTGAGCGATGTCACCCTGCTGTTGTGTTTTTGTGGCTGTAGATTGATGGCGTACTTCAGATATTCGCGTGTATTTATCCGCTCGCTAAGCAACGACTGTTTTGTCAGGTCTCTCGACCCGGAGGTGGACTCCAGTGGCGGGGCAACTCGCCAGCAGTTCAGTTCCTGTTGGGGCAGTGACGATCGTGAGTGAACTATTGAGTCGAGCGTGAGCTAGCGCACCTTGCCGAAGTCGCGCCAGTGTTCCGATATTGTAGCGAATAATCAACTCGTCGACGGTGATCGAGTTCACGTAGTTGCAGTGGTAGTAGTGATATCTGCTTTCGCATTTAAAAGGGTACGTCTTGTGGAGAATTGTCTAAAGCAGTACCGTAGACGTTAAAGGTTAGCTTAGAGTCAAAAAAACCGCGCGCAGTAACAAGCCTGCTGATGCGATGTGCTGCGCGACGAGTTTTGCGTAGCCTCTCCCAGTCCACGGCAGCGTCGCACTGACAACAACAAAATCGTGACGGCTGCGGAAGCGGTGGTCCCGCGGGCCGGCGGGGGAGTCTGCTTGAGCAAAATAGTTCACGTCGCCGTCAGGCACCAATCTCCCAAGATCACATAGGCACTAGCAGTCATCCCTAGAAGTCATGTTAAAAGCCAACAGTATAGAAACTCTCAGAACGGCTCAAGCTGCTGTGCGCCCCTGAGACGAGACGGCACGCTCTCGAATCTCGGCCTGCGCACAGTGAATACGAACACTTTACGGTCGAACAGTCGGTCTGCAGTCAAATTGCTCCTTGCTCAGAGCATCCGATCTGTTTCACTTTCCGATGACGACGCGGCGACGATTCGGAGTCTGCTGCAGCCGATGTTGCGTTCGCTGCCGGAAAATTCGATTCTACGCGCGCCTGTTTCGCGTATCGCTCTCACCTGCCCGACCTGCTGGACTGATAACGCAGCGACGAATGGTGACAGCCTCTCTGCGATCGGAGGATTCCTGCTCGAGCGCGGCCGACGCGCAAGCGAAATGTATCAGACTTCGCGGTACACTATGGTCATTCATCGCTACAAAGTAGCCACTAGAGTGAATCCGTATACAGAGAATGGGCACACATAGTTTGTCCGTCTAAATGGCGAATTTCGTTGTTGTGAGCGACTACTGTGCCCTCGTTGTTTTCCAACGATACCACGACGGTTGACGGTGGCAATCGAAGAGAGACACTGCAGGTACAGGTAGAACCTGACTTCTCGTGTAATGGCTACAGTGCCTTATAAGGCGGCGGCGGCGGCGGGTTGGAGTTTGACAACGTTTAGTGATCGCAACAGCGGGTCAGTATCTCTCGATATCGCGGTCGATGAAGGGCCAACTGGGCGATCGTTCAAGTTACGGTAAAGGTAAACAGGGTAGACATTGTAGTGGTAGATGATACTGTGGTAGTGTTGTGGTCGTGTTTTTAACCGGGTATGTCTACTGTATCAGGCTTTTGAAGCCTTTTGTTCCACACGAGAGCTCTATAAATAGTGTTGTCTCGATGTAAGAGCAGGATAGTTAGCCTTAGGTATGATTACGATAGAAGCCGAGCGTAATTCGTTGTAATTCACCAGCACCGATGTAGGGGTTTTGCAATACAAACACCTGGATTACATTTAGAGCGTATATATATACATATATATGTATATCGGATCCCGGGGTTCGGTCCCATTGTTGTGAACGGTAAAGGACAACCGCAACACTCCGGCGCGTAACTCAAGCCGCCGCTGCTGAATCTAACTGGGACGATCTGAATACGACGTTCAAACGAACTCGCCATTAGGCTTTGTCAAGCAACAATTTTAGCATGACTGATGCTTATTGGCACAATATCAGCGTCGTTCGAAGTCGTCGCCGCTGCCATCGTTGTCGCGATCACTCGTTGTCGAACTGCCGTCAACTAGAGGTCAATACGATTCCACCGATCAACACTGACTATCATCACACGGTAGCTACACATATCCCGGGAATTCGTGTCAACGACGACACAGTCGAACTCTGATCCGTCCGAATTTCCAACTCGAGACGCGTCATGAGCAAACAGAGCTGACAGACAGCAACAGCGGCAGAAGCCACAGCAACAGTGAGACTGGAAAACGCAGTGGGAAAACTCGTCGATTTTTCCTTGGCTCCTTTTCCACGGTATACGTGAGCTGGTATTATGGACGACTCTCGATTAGCACTGAATCGAACACTGAACCGAGCACAGTCACAGGCAGTGTACGAGCAATGGGCCTATCCTCGGGAGCGGGCCTGTTCGATTGCCTCATACAGGGGCGAGCAGCGATCCTCACAAAACACGCACCGCAAGCGGTCACTGGTCGCGACGAGCTGAACAACTGGCTAACCAACGAATCAGCTCCCGACTGACTGAAGCAGCGCGAGAGACCGAGATAGTGACGAGGGCCGCTGCGATGGACCCCCGTACGGGCGACGTGATGCTTCTGCATTGACGATGTGTGTACAGCGTGTGAACAAAACGTACAGTCTCTGGTAAATGTGTGTGTGTGTGTTTACTGTTGAGTCAATGCAAGAAAAAATGACCGCCAACCGCTGATCGGAGCCGCCAGCGACGTCGATAACGCCCGCAGCAGCAGCAGCAGGCTCGCCAGCGTCACGGGGTCAGGCCGCTACATCAAAAGGGCAAGAGGATGAAGGGGACACATGAACGGGGGCAACGTGGCACAATGGACGGCAAAAGGGCAGAATGCCCATGTTGCACTATGGTGGATAGCTAGCAACAGTGGCACCGCCACCCGCTAACATGGTGACTACCACCACTGCTGATGCCGAAGGTGAGCAGGCTTCGTCAGCGGATGGGTTCACCGTTAGCCGAACAGGCGGAAACGCTGCATGATCAGCGGGAGAACATCGACAACAACAGCAACGACGATTCATGATATTACCACATGTTATTAGTACATGTAGTATGCCTATGGTAACTAACGATCGACAGTAGATGGTCAAGCGCGAAGTCAATGAAGACGAACAGCAGAGGGAAGGGGTAGGAGATGAAGAATTAGCCGTTATTATTATTATTATTATCATCAGCAGGACATACAGCGGTTATGATTGCACAGGAACACACACGGCCCATTGAGAGGGTGTCAGCATACGGGGAGGGCTTGTGGGCCGGCGTGAGTTCGGTAGAATATATATATATATATATATATAACAGAAGAAACGCAAAGTAAAAACCTCTCAGTATACACGTTTATAATAGTTGTCGAAGTGGTCGCCAGCCAGTGGAAGGGCGACGAGGCAAGAGGCAATGTATTATGTATCGCAGAGTTAATAGGGTTCGGTTGTGCCAAGGTCAACTGGTCTTCGACTGATTTTCAGCGTGCCCTGCATTTGTTCACCCCCGCACCCCAAACGCCACTGCGCAGTAGTAGTTACAACCTGATTCTGTTGCCGATACAACAGACAGAGCAGTGTAGGAGGCCACTCTCCTCACGTGGTCTACCTGCCGGCTCCGGCGGCCGGCATCAATCGTCCGCAACTTGGGCAGCTCCTATTATTGTTCTTACTATTATTATTAGTATTATTATTATGCGGAACAATCAGACCAAACAATCAGGTTATTCGTTCGGCTATTGCTCAGTTGGCCAGCTGTTCAGAAGAAGCCGCGGCAGCAGTAGCGCTCCACGCATTTGATTCATGAATCCCAACCGGGATCGAAGTGACGCCAGCTAACTACTGCAGAAACCGCAGCAACAGCTATCGGCCAAATCGTTCTCTCTCTCTCTCTGGAACTGTCTGACTGTGCGATGAAATGAACGCCCGCTCATGAATGAAGAGCAATCCTCTCCTCTGGCTTTGAGAAGTCTTCACTGGTAGCGGTGCCACGTATCGTAACGGTGTGACAACGCTCAGAACAGAGAAACGTCTCAATCAGGGCTCCGTGTGATTGTTAATCTTTCGCGTCTCGGGCCGGCCACGAGCCGTGCTCTATCCAGTAATCACTCGATTGCGCCCTTTTTAACCTGTCGCGAATCGTTTAATTTCAATTCGACTGTGTCCCAATAAGTTTAAGAAGTGCTTTTATTTTCAATAGCAGAGCTCTTGTGAACTGAGTTTTGTCTCCCGTTTCTTTGTGACATTTGCGTAACTGTCCGTTAAAGGTGGTGTTGGGCAAAAAGTCAAAAAGTACTGTATTCAAGAATAAAAAGATATTTTATCACTATAGTTTAAATATATATATATTTTTTTTCTTTGGGTATGATTTACGATGTTCTATGTGCTGCCGGAGAACTGGGTCAATCACACGAAATCAAAATGTAGCATATATTTGAATATTATTTTGTGATGACCATGTGAACTGAAAAACAGCATGCCTTCCTTTAGGTATTAAGCCAACAGTGAATAAGTTGAATATCTAATTACTTCAAATCGCATAACATACCGACAAATAGATGCTATATTCCTCTATCGCTATAATATAAATTTGCCGGGTGTTACTGGATGCCGGTAATCGGTGCCATCGAACGATGCGTAACGCCATCTCCAATTGCTCCAATTATTAACAATAATAATTATTGTAGTACTAATATAGCTTTTGTTTTCTTCGTAGTATGAGGCCGTTTCAAGAAACCGTCACACTGACCCGTTGGCTCTGATCTGCTCATAATTCATCCGTACGAGATCTATTCCATGACCACGTTCTCCTTGAACTTATTGGCGACGATCGGAACAACGTGAAAAATCATGATAGACGATTAAAATCCTATTCATGCCCGGTTTAGCGCTGCAATCTACCGAATTTTTCATTGGACAGATTACTCGATCTGTGTGAGAGTAACCACTGCCAGGTACCTCGCGATAACAGGTTTACGGTCTGCCGTGCGATCGGCGTCAGCACAGTGCGAAGCAGCACATCATCGGAAATTGCCCCCGCAGCTTCGAACGCTTGAATCATACAGACAGCATCGACTGCACGATGAAATTCCTACGGAGCGGAAAACCCAGCGAGTCTGTGTTCACCTCTTGTGAATACCCCGTCCGTGAACGAGATTGTCGCGGTCCCAACTCACTGCCAGCGTGTACTATTCAACACGTTCGACAACTCATAGGAGAACAACAGTTGAAGGAGGAACAAGGCCCCTTCTCAGCAGGGCGGAAAGCTTTGCAATCGAATAGCCGCGACCAAATTGACCGAAACAGTGAAGGGAAGATTACCCTACGAGAGTTGGGTACTAGTGAACGTTGCTGAGCGAAACGAAAGCCAGAAAGACATGGGGCAAGAGCGAGAGAATTACGCAAGTCCGTATTCACGTTAATACGACGACGACGATGACAATAACAGCAACAACAACAACAACAAAAATATGAAGAAATTTCGCCAACTGGTTGAACAGGTGAAAGAGGTGGAGCAGTCGATCTGGCTTGCCATCACTGCCCCAGCTCAACGTTGCTCGTCGTCGATTTACTTTTATTCTGGTGATCTTCGCGCAGACAAGAGTCATCGGCCTTCCGCTGTTACCTGATGCTGGAAATAGGGCTAGGTTGTTGTTATTGCTGTTTCATTCTTTTCTATTGTGCGTTCTTTCATCTTCATAAAACTCAGTCTTCATAGCAGCCTCTGGATAAAAAAAAGACAGGCCAAGAGATCGGAGGTGATGGAGGCCAAGCTTTTCAGCTCCTCAGCTGAATCCGCTCTTGCGTGTCGTCGGCTCTCGCCTTCTCCGCAACGTCCAAGTCGCTTAGAATGTCGAACACCGCAGAAGAGAATGAGGGACAACACTATTATCGAACAGGCAGCGGACCACCACGAAAACACAAAACCTCGTAGAAAAAAAGGCCGAAAACCGCACACAGCCTCGAAGCGAGGACCCAAAGAGTACGATAGTCTACGGGGAAGAGGAAAACTCGTTGTTCCTTCACCTTTCAGCTCGTTTTCCCTTTTTTCTCCCGTTTGAAGCGTCCACCCACCCGACTACCAACTTCGACATCACGCTCCTCCACGATACGTCTACGGGACAAGTAGACATATATGCCTTTATGTTCACATGTGTGTCTATGTGTGAGTCTGCACCAGGTCATCTCCCGTGGCTGGCTCCGTTCGATTTTCGTCTGCGCGTCCTCGCCAGTGAAGTCGCAACAATTCGCGGCTCCGCGGCTGGCTTTACGTTTAAACAACGCGAAGCTACGCGCAACAGGATAGACGATCGGGTAACATCATCGAACGATGATCGAGAGATTACCGATTATAGTTTCTTCTATACATATTTCATTGTTGCTGCTATAGCTAATAATATCTGGCTATATGTTATATTTCAGTTATCCCAGAATAAACGGAGGAAAAAGTACAACTAAATGCACCGAAAGCCAAGGCACCAAACAACGGCGTGAGTAATATAATGTTGACACAACAATGGCTCATCGCGCGACAGCATCGAACGCTGATCGTGGTGGCAATCATAAAAATAATCATAATAATCATACTAATAATAATTATTATTATTATTATTATACCAGAAGAGCAGCAGCAGCAGCAACACGGTGTTGTCATGTTGAAATCAGACAACGGGTGAGAACGACATCGCGAGAAAATGGGAGAAAGGGAGCGAAATTTGAAGAGGCGCCGATGACGATGATGATTATCGGGAATCAGCAATCAGCACCGGGCCGTTGAGGAGTTCAGCGTGAACCCGTGAAACCGGAATAAAATAATGACAGCTTAGACAACAGGCGGGCGAGATACAGGGTCCGAGACAAAAAATTGCGCACTGGTACCGCACCGCCGTGTTATCTATCCTTCCATTGTTTTAGTCAAACGTCAGCATATGATCATATACACACACACGCATCATGCTTTCCATCTGGCTCGCTTCTCGTTGCTGCTCTGGTTACGGCCATTCTGTGAATCACATTTATTCCTTCGATATAAGAAGCCAGCGGCTGCTTAGTAAACGAACGACTGTGTGAATACGTTTTCTGGCCGAGAGCGAGAGAGAGGGCGAACTAGAATAAGCGCATACGCCATCATACGATCACCTATGATTCTACGAAGTGGCCGTATTCGCTATTTCGAAAAGTGGTGAGACATCGGCATGGCCCAATAGGAAAATAGCATGGCTAGCAGAGCTCCTTTGTTTGTTGACTTGTCGTTTTGTTCGCTCGAATTGTTGGCATTCATCGGAGACAAACACAACGACGACGACGATGACGATGATGATGACGATAACAGCAACAACAACATCAACTTTGTAGGAAACGTCACAGAATTTCGTGTTGTAAAGTGCCTGGGAGGTTTCGGCTTGCATTATATGTCTGTATTGTATATTACGCAAATATCACTAATACCATCGCTCGATTATGGCGCGGTGGATCCAGTGGGTACTTCGTACATGGTGTCGGACGGATGGATACACCTAGATGCGATTTTTACCGGGTTAACGGGTAAGTCAGCTACTTGCCATTTGTGTTCGTCAAATATGGAAGCTCTCGATGAACCTCGCAACACTTACCTGCAAGTCAAACAACAAAAAAGGCTATAATGTAAGTCGCATTCGTTCTACGAGCAAAATGCTCCCTATGTTAGAGGCAGCATACAAGGATCATATTCACTTAAGCAACCTGCACTAGATATGACCATCTCTGCTGTCACCCCTGCGCCTAAGGCTGCCCTGAGCTATTTCAGGACGAGTGCCAAAGTGGGTCAGTCGACAGCAACAGCGACCGCAAAGCTGCGTAGGTAGAGCTTCTGACCTCGAAAAAAAACGATGATTGTCTCAAGAAATCAATGGACAACAATGATCGAATTGGTTTTGTCAATTTCTATCGGCCCATTATAACGCATCTATGTCACTTATGTTAACTGTGAGCTAAGTTAAGTGGCCCAAGTACGCCCCGCCGCATTTCACGTGGTAAATTCTGTAACGTTATCTTCGCAGTCGTATACATATTTTGTGTTATGTATCATCCTATCGTTGAAAGGATTCGAGACGCTGTCGAAAACACCTCGCCTAAGCAGAGTAGGTCAGCGGGCCATTCAATCTATTCGAGCTCGAAACTATGCCGGGGTGCGATGTTTTCACAGAGTGTATACGATTTATATCAGTGCAATGTAATCGTATTGATTTTTCGGAGCAACTGTCACCCCCGCTTTGCAGGGCTGTGTTGAGTACACGAACTAACTAACGAGTCGGATAATTCGACGGCGGCGGTCATTACTCTCAAGTGGCCCAAGTGGCCCATACTTGGAGTGTAAGAGTCCTACCCTTGCAGACGACTGCGTTGCCCGTGAAGTCTGTTCATAATGTATTTCTCGCGTGACCTCAATAAAAAAAAATCCTTAAGAGACAGACAATGCTGTGCTGTGTCATATGGAAGCCGGATGCGCTTCAGTCAGTAGCTTCTCAATATAGTGGACAGCAGATATATATATATATATATATCCACATTTACAGAGGGAACCTATATGTCTCAGCCTTGACTACACACACCAACTCTACATTGGGTAGCTTACAGCTAGACCCAGTACTTTAGCCATCGTGGCACCAAGATATCGTGGATAATAATAATAATAATAATAATGTCAAGAAAAAATCGCGAGCACATCGATTCTCTTCTACAATCAGGTACTGTCACCTGTTCAAGGACGCATTTAAGTACGGTGCCATTCTGCTTCGCTGTCGACTACTAAACGTCATCTTGACGCCATTCAAACTAAGTGAAAGTATAAACACACAATAGAAAACAGTAAACGAGCTTAAGATGTCCTGAACATCGCGCCGATGTCCACTGCCATGTTATCGCGATAGTCCATGACTTTCGCGTGGGTTGTTCGATAATGTCATTTGGGCCCCTTCTGTAAAGCCACCACCACCCTTGCCACTTCGCCGCCTCTTCGTTACTTGGCATTTGCACGCTGGGAGAACAAGTGTTTGAGAACAACGGTTTTTTTTGTCCTGCTCCCTTCAAAGTATCTCTCCCATTGGCTGACTCACTGACTTTAGCCGCGCAATATATGGACTGCAGAAATAACAATAAGTCACTCATGCCCCTCGTACAATTCCGTGCCTAAAATATGTGTGGCATTCTCTGTTCACGTACAATATGATACAAAGGGCTAGACACCGACGCCAGAAGGGGCCATGTACGCCCAATAGTGAGAGGACATACACATATATATATATAGATATATATATATATATATATACGTTGGCAAATGGACTTGTTTGCGGCTAGGCACTGGCCCTTCTCCCATCAGACATCTCTCGGTACTTATCCGTAGGGCTGCGCTACTACGAGAAAATGTCGAGAACGAACTACACGCCGCCCTGAGGCCATCTTGGCATATGCAGCGTCCGCACACGCCTTGCTTGTGTCTGATCTTCAACAAGAACAAGAAGACGACAGTGTGTGTGTGCGCGTCTCTGCCAAATGCACCTCTTAGCCAAGTCTCTGTTCTAGACAGAAGAACTGGGCCCGCCGTCCCGTAAGCTGCCTGATTATCATGGTCACCACTGCGGCGCGCGCCACTGCAGACAGATATTGTCGATGCGGAATCTAGAACGTACAGAGCAAATACTCGGAAACCGGCAGCCTCTCATATGAATGCATACTGTCTGGAGCAATGAAATACAAACGCTCAACTGAACGTGGTAATGGCGCCTTTTGACGTAGGATCCCTACAAATGAACGACGAGATTGGTAGACCACAACGCTTCTGGCGACTCTTTTTTCCATAAGATAATTATATATGGCGGGTGACACCGTTTGTCTACTGCGACGAAATGACAATGGTAAATAAAGACTAAATGCATGGAGATAGCGATCACGGGCACACATATCTAAACACCTAGGGGCTAGCGAAGCCTAAGCAGGAACTCTGGATGACAGACGGCTGGATCAGATGATGGCTCTACGCTTCCATCTCTGCCGTGATAATTTCATCGGACAGATTCGTGGCGCCCGACCACGCTATCACGGAGCTCACGCGTAATTACTGATTAGGCGCCGTTAGTGCCACACACCGAATCATACTTCTTGTACCATATCGTCCCGGTGTTGCTGCGGCTGCAAGTTGTTCCCAGTTTCTCATCATCTAAATGAACAAAACCCTACCTGAATAGATCATGTTTGAGAGAAATCACCATCTCCACTAAATAAGGGACAATTGTGCAAAGCGACAGTGCAACTGTGTCGGGCAGACATTTGTGCGCACATGTTTAGATTCTTAGTCGCTAAAATTTATAATAGTTTCTACTTAACATTCATCCGATTCTTATTGTCTCACCCCTCGAGTGGCTCGTCTGCCAGCGTCGCATGTATCGGAATTGCAAGACAACTATTCAATCGAATTCTAAAGCAAACCACTGTCATAACGGAAAAGATCAACGCCCGCTGGTGATCAATCTCAATTTAATCGGCCCGGCCATCGAACGCGCGGGCTTGACCATTTCGACGCCGATTGAATGATTATTTTTATTACTATTAGTATTAATATTATTATTATTATTATTATTGTCAATATGCTCCTCATGGTAAGTGTATTACATGCGACGGCATGACCCATTGAAACGGGTCGTCAGGTGCAGCGTTTTTCAGGCAGATCCGACGTTTATCTTCTCCCATCTGCTCGCTGTCTTCCTGCTGTCGTTTGTGAAGGAAACCCGCTAAAAAAAAGGATATTTGCGGAAACGCCATGAATTAGTCTCGTCTTCTTCGCCTGCTGCCGAAACGTCCCCGGCCGGCACGTCTCCATCTAAGCTATCGTCTGTGTGCCTGCGGGTGTCCACGTATGCATGGGCGTGAGTTTGTCCGTAGGTCGCTTAGTGCCTCTGAATGAGAATAGAAAATGAAAATGGCTAATAATATTGGTACCAATATGAGCAGTGGCATCGGCAGGACGACGAGACGACCATTCAATTCGGTAATATATATATATATACATATATATTGCACACGCACACACACAAACAAAATAAAAAAAAAAACGATCGCTCTCTCAGGCGTTATCTTCAGATAGGTGTGGGAGGGCGACGGGGTCGCGGGGCTGGAGAAGGACTGCAACGCTTCTTAAAATCAGGTCATCATGTCATCAGACTTTGATGTAGAACAGGACGTATCTTCGAGGATATCTTAATGGAATTACGATATTAATTTATCGTTTATTCAAACATACAGTAGGTATGTTTGTTTGTTTGTTCCAAGATTCATACACGCGATAAGATTAGTGTACTGTTTCCTTAAAAGCTTGATTGACATTTCTCCTATTCGTCTAGAGACAGATGACGGACAGACATATCCGAGGGCGGCTGGCGGCCGGCTGGGAGGAGGTTCGAGTGCCTGTTTATTCAGTCGATTCATTGCGCTGCTACCGCTCGCTGCCGCTATTCAAACAATCTATCTATATATCTAGCGTTATTGGCGTTCGTTGACGAGCGGTGCGTACACTTCTTGGCTTCCCATCTCGTCGCTTGATCCTCTCGCCGGACCGCAGTTCATCAATACCTGGCCGGTCGACTGAGCACCACCAGCCGGCACAAGGCAATGCAGCGATTCCGCCGTATGGGGGAATTCGAATAATACAGCCGCTCACGGGCGCCTGTTGTTGCGCGTTTACGGCGCATGGAAGCATGCATATGTTCGGTCCGACGAAGAGGCAGCGTCAGCCGCCAGCGTCAGTCGAAGTCTCCATTCCGCAGTTCAACCCCATCTTGTGTCTCCTAATGATTCCATGGGTTGGGGGGTCACACAAACCCAGACGCGTCGAGCTTCGATAGCTGCAACGGTAGGGGAGCAGCAATATCGGCGACGGCGGCGGCCGCCCAGTAACAGCATTAGCAGCTTTTTGTCGCGCTACGCTGCTGCCGCGCGATGGGCGCTATACCGCTTCGATTGGTGGCCCGGGGTGACTCGAGATTTTGTGCATGTTTCATGCATCTTTTCAGTTGCAAGAGCGACGAATGGCGCAACGTTGTCGTCTTCATCCTAATCTTCAATATCTTCAGAGCCAGATCGTCTCCAGATCACAAAATCAATATAACCGCGATCCGATAGATTCGGGGTTGTATATATACATATATATATATATATATATATATATGATTTGCAGGACAAAGACAGTACCTCTTTTGGTTAAACAATGTACGTGTGCTATACAAATTCAGTGTCATTCGATTTGATATGCATACCGTATAACGATGAAAAATGGATTTTTGAAAGGGTTACCTGTTACGGATTGGTGTTTATATAATACAAATGCCGGATGGTACATGCTATATGGTATACATTTTGCAAGTGGAGAGGTGAAATTCAGCCAGTTGAGTAAATTGACCGGGCCTATTCTTCTAGAGTAAATTTCCCGGGCCATGTAATGATCGAGTGTCATTGTGAATAGCTTGGCAGACGTAGCTGTGGCATACGACTATTGGCCCATCGAATTTAATGGCGAGGAACCTGCCCCATTAGCCCTACCCTTAGGGGGTGAACCTTATCTAAATAATATATTATTCCTTACAAAATCAATACCTGTTTATCTGAGAACTTGAGCAGTGTAAAAGCCACAGTTTCATGAATAAACCTCAATTTCAATGAATGAATAATACCGTGATACATTGACAGACAAGAATCGATTTCGGCTCGGATTTGGTTCGCACGCGGCGATTTGGTGGCTTAGTAACCACTACCACCACCACCACCATCATCATCACCGTTTGGCCTTAACGCAATTCTACAGTATGTAATCATCTCATCAAAATCCCTACAGCTGCATATACTATCATTATTATTATTATTACTCTGTAGCCATCACTTTGCCAACAGCTATATATAATATTTGTCTATTTGCCCATATGAAATATCTATACTAACATTTCATGACCGCATCATTAGCTGCTGCTGCGGCGGCAGCAGCAGCAACTGCTGTGGCGATGGTGGTCTTTTGATAGCAAATAATAATCGTTGTAGTTGTTGTTGTTGTTGTAGTAGTAGTGATCCGCCTATAACGAGCGTCAATCAATTGGCAAAGTGGCAGTGGCCCTTAAAATGTATACAACAACGATTATATATGAAATGACGTAGGAATAATTTGCTAAGGCAACATCGAGATGATATAACCATCTGTCTATGCATCTATCTGTCTATGGGTGTACCTGCTTGTCCGCGCGTGTCCACGCTTGTGCGTGTACGAGTGTGCGTGTGCGTGCATACGGCATGGTCAACACGACTCAAACTCTAATCTAAATATAACACGTAGTTAGTCGTCTTCGTCTGTCTGTATCCGTGTCAATCGCTGAGCTAAGCCCCCAGATCAGTGAGCTTCAGTAAGCTTACACTGTGATCCGTGTCAGAGAAACATACTATCTGGTTGTAGTATATCGTGTAATAGGTAGATCGAGGGAGATGGTCAGAGACACCGGCGCATTGTGGCGACGACAAAACAAACAGCGGCGATTTGAACGCCGCCGCATTTTTGCATTGGTTATGTTTACTTTTGCGCTGGCACATTTCAGGACGAGACGGGTAGAAATTGCAGAAATATTCCTGGCCTACATTGTCGACACCGGAGGGCAACAGCGGGAAGGCCTCCGGAGGAACAAAAACTTTCTGCAATATATTTCGTCAGCAATTAGAATAAATCGCTCCGTCGACAGATGAAGTCATCGTCACATCATCTCGTCTCCACCAGGTTCCGCTCTCTAGTACAGTCGTCTAGTCTATAGCCCATGCGATAGATTTGTCCGGTATGCGTTATGCGGTGTGGGTAGACCGGCGGCGGTGGCGGCGAACAAGCTAATGTAGCGCTCATCATTTGCGGCTAATGACCTCTGCCTGTTGGCTCTTTGGACGATCGGGTTGACGGGGTCCTGCCGGCGGGGGGGGAGGGGGGGTGGGATATGGACCCAAACAAAAAAAGCAATGAAACCGCGCGAGGGATGAACAACAACTCGTCCGAAATAGAGTAGCCTGTAGCTGTGAGCCCGCAGAACGGTGTAAAAATGAACGACAACTAATGGAAGTGATGGTGGCGGTGATGGCGATGCTGACTCAGCAAAGACTTTGGTCTTGATGAAAGGACAACACCAGTGAACAGCCCATAGAGACATAAATATATATATATATATATACTTATATATATATATATATCGTGGACGTTAAATGTTCCCTGAGAGTCAGACCGAAAACATTCGATATGTATATATATACTTTATGTATATAACAATATTAATTGTTCATCTGCTTATGAACACGTAGACCCGTGCTGGGTGTACGTACTACTATGGAGCTGCTTCAAACGTACAGTAATATATATATATATATATATATATAGTACCTAAACATAACGCATACGTATAATGAGGTTTGTTTGGAGGAACGTTTCTCTTCAGCAGTAGTAATAATAATAATAAAATGGTAAAAATAGTAATGCATTATATCTGTCCGTGACACATCGAATACTGAATGGTGCATCCTACAAGCGTGTGAGAATGAATTGTAAATATTGAATAATCTTTCTCCCACAGGCGCTATTGTACTATTGTTGATTGATGGCAGAGCTGCGACAACGATAATAAATTTCATACCCATGCTGCCCCACTGGCAATTATCCGATGGTATAATTGCAGGGCGCAACTATAAGCCTGCCGCTATTGACGAACTCGGCTGCTTATATATCTTTGAAAAACATGACACGATATTACGAGAGAGAGAGAGAGATAGAGAGGGAACATGAACGGTTAGCAGTGATCGAGTACTAATGTTGTGAAAAGGAAGAATGGTGATTTTCAATATATTTTTATATCCATTTTTTGGATAGGCCTATGGGCCAAAAGACATGGGAAAAGAAAATCAGAACGACGCGGCGGACCTTCTGATATTTCGAGTCAATGGAATTATTATCATGCATAAAATTTGATCGTCAGGAAATCGGATGCGTCGTAAGAGGCGTTTTGAATCCATAAAGCGTAATCAGCCAGCAAGGTAGCTTGCACGTTGAGTGAGTTATCACCAAAGAGAAAACGCATTTTTTTTTATCGAGACAACAACCGCGTTGGCGATGCGTATTTAATTGATTGTTTAATTATGAAAATGTGAAAAAATCAGAATCACAACTGCTCTGCCACCAGCTTCATGTTGTTGTTGTCCCACCCAGCACAGCCACCACAGCTGGTGCATATGATACTACCAATGCATGTATACGTAGATGGTATCATCCCTCATCGCTGTTATGCGATGCCTCAGAATGGGAAACACCTGTCTAGTCCACCAATGTCCGTATTCGTATGACCACTACAGCCGCAAAGGCTGCCACCACTACCACCGCGAATACCATTATAGCTAGTATCTGTCAATCCATCTATCTGCCAGCAATATCTATCGCGGTAGCCCTTCTTCATCGGGTTCGTCATTCATACACGTGTAAATGTATATATATATATATATATATATTCATACACGTGTATATGTATATATATATATATACATACAGCATTTCATTGATTCATCTGCCCTGACTCCTCGAATGATAAAGATCGCATTGCCTCTCGGCGTTCTTTCCTCTACCTGTGAAATCAGTAGATGTTCCGAAGTGTTACGTTGTTGTTCTAGTGCGATGTGATATTTCTTCCATTAATGTTTGTGGCTGGCAGCCGTAGTAGCGATACATATGCTCACGACGACTGCGGACTCAACGCGTCACATCCATCTCTGTATCTATAAGTTTCACTCTGTGTGTGTGTGTCTGGTGTCATCGTCGGTCTGGCCGACCCAACACAGCCACCAGAGCTGATGCTTATGGTACTGCCAGTTCAGGTGTCATACTAGTAGTAGTAGTAGCAGTGATAGGCATGTGTTATCAGTGGAGTAGTTAACTTCCCCCAATCAACTGTCTCCCCTGTGAACCGTTCGTCCATTGACAAATGCTGTCTCCTGCGGGTTGTTTTGCAGCCTGCGGCTGCTGATGCTGATATAATTTAGCAGCAGCAGCACGAGAGCATTACTATGAACATTAAGTAATGTGAAACCATTTACAAAGCTGTGTACACACACTACACACAAACAATGTATGTGTATCGATTCTGTCCACCTCCTCCAGAACTCACCAAGGCGCCTATCGATCAGGATGTTGGCTCTCTCTCTCTCTCTCTCTCTCTCTCTCTTCCTATCGATGATGCGATGGTCGCTGTAAGTGTCACCACAGTGGAAGTGCCGACAACAGGCCCGTGCTGTCATTTCGGCTTGATCGTTACTGGTCGCGGCGGTACAGCCACCACTGCTGCGGCTGCTATGCCAAGCAGCTGATAGCAGCGACAGCAAACACGTAACATGTAAATGCGTGTATATGTGGCCGGTGTCGTCCGGTAGTACAAACAAAAGTACGTAGTACGCCTCTAGCTAGAAATCTCTGGCGGGATTTCAGATGCAATCGATCGCGGTGATGTACCAGTAGTAGTTAGTAGCTTCTGATGCTGTTGTTGCTATTTCTACTGACGATAATGATAATGCGTACGCCATGCGACGACGGAAGGAAGTGTCTGTTCTTGTGTCTGCGTGTTTGTGATGTCAACGATTGACACGGTCCCCCTCGCTGATGACTCGTGCTATAATATAAATCCGTGGCAGGCTACTGTCACACCAATGTTGCGGCGATATAACTAAATCTTTGTGGCAGCGGCCGCCGCCGCCGCCAGCAAAAATCAACACAGCAAGGAATTGATCCAAATCCTTGAGGCGGCGGCTACTGCTGCTGGTGGCATCGCGATATCGGCTAGAGCGGTCTGTCTATCTATGTCACGTGTATATATGACTAATAGATGGTGATATGTAGAACAAGATGGTATCGTATACATATGTACTCTTTGCACGCCGTATCGCTCATATGGCTCAGTGTGCTTGAGCTTGTTTACTGATCAGGCAACGCAACACAGCACCGTCTATTCCACGATCTATTCAATTTTCTGTTTCATCAGACGCGAATGCTAAATCTCGCCCCCATATCTTCTCCCATATAACGCCGAATCCAGGTATGACGTGAATATGCAGAGAGATATGATTCTCGTCGTCCGTCGGCTCGGCGATGATTCCACTGACCAACTCGTATTCCAGGGAGTCCACGTAGCGCAGAGCTTCGTTAGAATTTTATAGCAGGTATAATAACAGGTGTCGACGTGGTACAACACTCATTGACGATGGCAGATTGCGGCATTGTCTCGAGAGTGTACGATTCGGGCATCACAGTATAGACTGGTCACAGCTCTAAAATGTGATCAGTGCTCGCTCAAACTTATACTCAAGTGAAATATTTCAAAGTTTATTTTGCTTGTCAAATCCCATTTATTCGATATAGACAGTAAATAATACATATATATATTTTTTTTTTGCTGAAAATATATATAATATGGAATATCCTGTATCAAAGGTCTCAAAGGATCCTAGCCCAGCCCAGATCCTGGGCAAGTATAATACTACTACTACTAACGGCTGCTGCAACTGCTAATAAACAGCCTCCGGCCGAACCTCTCTTCATTGTTTTCCTCTTCTCTTCATGGCGCAGACGCTGACAATAAAATAATAATAATAATAATAACAACAACAACAACCACAACAGCAACAACAATATTTCTGGATGGATTGGATCGGACGCGTTACTCTCGCTGTGGCAACGTCGTCCACCAGGTCCATGATCAACTTTTCGCCACCGACGATAATGATCGCAACGGCCCATGGTTGATATTGGCGAAATATAATGATCACATCACGCTGAGAGAGATAGAGAGAGGAGAGAGAGAGGTAGAAAGAATGAAATAGAGAGGGTCTCAGAGGAAACGAACGAGAGCGGCTGGAAAAGAGATACATGGCTGCACGTATTTTGACCTTTCCTGATTTCTTCCCTCGCTATCCGTGAATGAAGCGCCGCTCTGAGGGTGGACACGAATGGCGAATCGGTGGCGTGTGGGGGGTCGGCGCGAAGAGGCCAACAATGCAGGGGCATCACGTTATTGCTGATTGTTGCTGTTCTTGTTATTTCGGTTATTGATGAAAATTCCTGCGAAAATCGAGATCTTCGAGGAGCCGACAACTTTCGGACCAATAACCTCGAACAAAAGGATTGGCCAACTAGACTGACTGTCGCTAGCTGTGATTCAGCTAACAGCGAAAAGCGTCATAGGAATGAACATTGTTTTTGGACGGAGCCCTTAATATATATGAATTTCATACTATATTATTATTGTTGTTGTTGTTGCTGTTGTTGTTGTTGTTATTATGCGTTATTGAAATATAGCGTAGTACAGGATTGAGTTCGGCGGTGCGAAACTCAACGTCAAATTGCAGAGTAGGTTTTTCGTCTGTTGATCCGCATCTAAAAACCACCACCAGCAGGAGAAGCAAAACGCCCAACGACATAGTGTAACTTCCACGCGGCAGAGGCCATGAGCAAGTATTAATCTGTAAATTGGAGATGGACGAATTCTCTGCTTTTTTTTTCTGCACAGTTCTGTCAAAGCCTCCTCAGCGGGGCGACTGATCGCTCACTGCAGCCAGTTGCGCCAGGCATCTTGATGCTACCCGTTGAGAGAACGACTACTATACAGGATGGCTAATATATTTTTTTTTTCTAGAAAATCCGGCACATTATCGTCATCGCTGCCAGAAGCCACTGACAAAAATGTAAACAGCGACAGATGAACACAGATGTCCGAGCGTCACGAGGACGAACTGCTTCATCGGCGGCAAACTGCTATCGTTATATTCTACTATTCTATTCCTGTCTCGTCTGTCGGGTACTCCGCTCACGAGAAGCTGCCTCCGATACGTATTTTCATGAGCAGATGACGATGATGAGAGCAGGCTGAAGACAACGACGACGACTTTCTAGGTGGCAATTTTCTTGCACACGCGATCGCAGCGAGACGCGAGCGGCGCAGGAATTTGTCGGAACAGCGACCCAACAGCGCATTTAGCATTAATAGCTTGACGTAAGTAACCAGCCGCATTCGTGTGGTCGACGTGCCTATGGGGCAATACAATCAATAGCGGCGCGACGCCATATTACGACTTGTTCCCTAGGCGACCTGCATCCGAAAGAAAAAAAAAAACCAGCTGACAATCATCAACAACAACAGCAGCAGCAACAACTAACAACAGCTGAACAACGGGGTCCCATTGTATCGCGCGCGGGGGGGGGATTTGACGAGGCCGATTTTTGAGGGCTGCTGCTGTCAACGAGTGCGCCTTTCTGATGCTCTCATGCTCGCTTTTGCTGCGATCTCAGTGTTCACAACGCCTGTGCGTCAGCGACCGTGTGTCTCTTCTATCGCTGCCGCAATCTGTATAAATGTGTGTGTGTGTGTGCTGCTATTGTTGTGGTGGCTGTGTAGTAATTGATTATTCCGTTTCGTCTATAAGTCTGCCCTGTTTGTCTGCCCGACCGCCCGCCCGCCCATCCATCCACTCGTCGGAACGTGCATCAACTCAGTGTTCGCGTCGCTCTGTTTGAATTCACTCGGAGAAATCGCGCTTTGATTTGTGGGGATTTTGTTGTCAGATTCGTCGTACGACGGGTACTCCTCCGCCGGACGCCGGGTACCCCAGAGATCGCGGAGTAGCTTATGCCGTGCGCGCGCATCCGGCTCCACGTAACATCCATCATACGAATATATACCCAGCTCATACTGGCTCGTTGTCTCGCTCACTCTCCTTTGGATATCTGCACTCTGTGCTGCTTTGAAGGGGAGGTGGCAGCCAAGAATGATGATACTATGGAATTGGAAAGCGGCTGAACGCTGTGTCGAACGATGACGTTGAGCCATTCAGCGGCTAGCATTCAATTCAATGCAAGAACAAAATGACATAACCCCATGTGTGTGTGGGGAGGAGGTGTGGGTGTGTGAATAGAGATATAGAGAATAAGAGGTTTTCCATTGTCTTCAATGTTAGCTCTACTGTCGTTGTTGCTGTTCTTGTTCGAATGGCTTATTTGCAAGATGAGATAACTTGTTCATCTGAACGGACAGCGAGAAAAAAAGCAGCCGGCAGCAAGAGGAACGATTGGGCGTACCTCATGTTCAGGCGAAATTCTCTCATACGGCGGTTGACAGAAAAAATGCCACGTTATCGGCATTCGGACGGGGGGATACCGGCAACTTTGCAGTCAATGCCAGCAACGGCGCGCACCGAAATCATATCACAATGAGAACGAGGTTTCAAATCGAGATGTCGACAGATGGAACAGACGCTCACCGCAGAGATCGCTAAAGAACATGTTGAAACAATGAGATGGTATGGCGAACCACATGAGGGTAAGAAAAGAAAAGAAAATAGGGGTGTTTTCCTTCATAGACAGGCGGCTAGTGAAAAAGATGGATGCTTTGTTTTCATACCTGACAGCAGGAACCTGCTCACAAGTATTGATTTGACATGCTCTGCTGGTACGCTTGAATGTACTGATGTGTGATGTAGAGGAAAAGGTAAAGCTTTATTGGTTTATTAAATGAGCTGCAATTTCACAATGCTTAAGCTCTCTATTCTATTATGTCATCATAAAGTCTAGAAAACCTAAGTTACGAAGAATTCTTCCTTGTATCCTAGATTGAGTTCACACACGTATCGCTCGCTATCCTAAGGGAGCACCCGAAGGAAATTTAAAACACCCGCCGACGATATATCCATGACCACATCACGTGTAGTATGTAGCTGACGTGTCTCACAGAAGTATATACGGACCGATCCTGGCGGCGAGAAGACGCCGAGCAAGAAGCGATCGATATGGAAGAAGAATCAGTCAAAAGGGCGCAAGTCCGCGCGCGCACACACACACACACATGCGAGCTCGGTTCGACTACGGCGGGAAGTTCCATCGAATAGACGCGCCACCATCTTCACTCGCTCACAGATGCACTTTCACCCAGCATTTTCAGGATGAAAGGAAGAAGATCTATAGCTTGCTCTACAACTCTGCCGTTTCGGTAACAGCTACACCATTGCCATGGGCGGCCACACAGCGTCGACACTTCAGCTGAGCGTCTATCGTTCAACGCAGCGGCTGGCGACTGCGATGGCCGCCAACGGATGCCTTTTCAATAGCTATTGGCGTTTATCAGAGCGCTCTTACTTCGACACTGCCGATGTCAAGTGAAAAAAAAAAAAAAGAGGAAAAATCAGAAAGAACCCAGAATCTTGTTCGGTAGATGAACTGACCCTGTCAGAGTGACAGATACAAAGGCACTTAACAAATTGTTGCGTTGTCGCCAGAAGCTGTGGGAATAGCCGAAGCAAACAAAAAAAAAGAACGACTACTATAACAGTAGACCAACAAGGCGCGAGTCGTGTTGCTATTAGGGGCAACATTGATAAGCCAGCTGTGTCCGATGGGGTCTGGCGGGGTACGACGTGACAGATTCGTCGCGTTCGAGGTGATGACGAATAAGCCGGAAACAAAGGCGAAACGCAAGAATATTTGATATCAAGCTGGAATTACTCTCGCAAGGAGTGGACGGAGGGGGATGAGCAGAAGAATGACAACAGCTGCAGAAGCAGCAGCAGCAAGTTGCTAAATAGCAAGTTTCTCTCTCTCTCTCTCTCTCTCTCTCTCTCTCTCTTTGATCGATCTCTCTCTGTGTCCCTCTAACTCTAGCGCTCCCTCTGCTTCCTCCTTTTCCTCTGACAAGAATCACCACTCTCGTAATCGTCGCCATCAGCAACAGCAGGAGCACCGCCTCCGCCATACAGGAGATCTTCACTCGACAATATTATTAGGACAACTGCAACAACAATAGTGAAGTTCTGAAGGCGTTGAAGAAACAGATCGACCGAACACGATTCGAGTACATCATCGTCATCACCATAATCACACCATTATGATCATCAGGAGCAGCATCATTATTATCGTGTCATCGTTCTCTCCATATGCTGCTGCTGCTGCTGGTAGTACAGGTTACCGTCTCACCAGACTCTGATAAAGCTGGCCGTGACCACGATGCAGGTGCCGGCTAACACTGGATGCGTACGTATGTATTCATAGCGAGCGTCAACGCTGCTGACGTGCACAAACGGCGGCGGCGGCGGCGCTGCTGCTGGTGGTGGCAATAATAGCAATAATCGTAATGACAATGAGAAATCGTGCGTCGATTTGTCGCTCTGGCAGGAGAAACAGCAGCGTATCAAAGCGTAAAAGGAATAAATGCGAACGCTCGGTCGTCAATGGCCGGACGAGCGGGCAGGCGGTCGTCCGCGCGACGAAATCGCTCTCGACTAACCAATCCAATCGAGCAGTGCTGCTGCTGTTGTTACTGTCAATCATGGACAACCATCATTTAATGTCATCCATCGAAAGTGCATATGCATTCACGCTGCGCCACGTATCTGCCCTGCGCGGGAGTATCCAGGAGGCTTGCAACGGCTGTTTGTCGCCTTGCGTTCTAATGTCCCACACATATCCCCCACCCACGTTCTCATAGACGAACAAGCAAATCGCATATGAGCAGCAGCAGCAGCGTGGCCACAAATGCAATAGGTAAAATAGAACAGTCGTTCCAAGCGTTGATCAGCAACTGCTCTGACAGAACTCGGTTTCGCGCTGGGTGATAGCGAAGTGCTTTAAGATGGATTTCTCGAGAGCTTGTTATACACTACGTGTATAAAAGACGAAATATCCGGGACCAGAAATTGAACACGAAACAATCGATCCACATTGAACGACGACAATCAGTTGCAAACAAACTCATAACACAAGCAGGTAGATATCACCGCGATATTGAAGCCGATCTCGGGATGTCGTTTTATGTGTTGTATTTTGGGCTAAAAACCTTCGGTTACTGCCCTTTTTTTGTGCTAACCGAAACAGCCGCAAACTGCTGCTGCTGCTTACTATATTCACAAATACGAATAATTGTTATCGTACGGCCTACGAAACAAGCGGCATGAAATGGCTGCCCTGCAACACGATCGCCGGTCGCTAGGCAAGTGATTATCATTGACTCATACATGGCGTGTTGTAACCAGCAAAAAGAAATCCGTGGTAATTTATTCGGAAAATGAATGACTCAGGCCGGTATCAGCTGACTCAGCTGAGGAACATTTGCCGTCCCTCGGTCGCCCCACTGTTCGATCAACTGTTTCATCCTGTCCAGGCTTACTATTTAACTATGCCAAAATGTTAAGTGTTGCTGTTAAGTGTCGCCCCATCTTGCGAAATTAGCAAAAACTTGCATGGCACTGATCAATCGATACGCTTTTGTCAAATTGTCCGAATTTTCTATCGAGTCGTAATGAACAAACCAATGGTCACATTACCACAAACAAAGCGAAGTTGTTCGTACGATGATCTTCTCGGCATTTATTCAAACAAAAAGAATCATAACGCATTGAAAATGCTTCCTTAATAACAGTCCCTCTGAGAAATACCAATGGTAGTTTCATAGTTTACCTTGCTTTGTCTTCGATGAAGACACGTTCAGTAATTCAAGACGATCCACTGTTGACGGTCATACGGGGTTCAGTGGAGTTGAATTCGTTCGTTAGTTCCGAGTTGCTTGTCGTTGTTTCTCAGTGCACTACCAGAATACCGGCAAATCGTGTGGACCGGTGATCGGCACAAACTTCCCCAATAACCATACACTATTCTCAGTTACCACACCGTGGATATGGAGCACTTGATGAATTTCACTTTTTGGTATCTAGAACTGCTAAATTTCAGTAGACAACAACAATAACAACAGCAACAACTTGATCACTTTGATTTCCGTTGTGTCAATATCTACTACCAGTTAGCATGGTTAGTTATGGCACCTCCCCGTATCGGCTCTGGCGAGACAGCCCCAGTTGACATGCTCATGATTGGGCTAATTGTGGTGGGCTAATTTCGTTGTGTTCTCACGGCTGCTATTACTGTATCCATACACCTCGAAGGAACGGTGACTTGAACCGCACAAATTTGACTCCTTGAATTATGCTAGAAATGGAGAAAAACCGCTTGGGAAGACTGCTTCGTACGAAGATCGCTTCATGCACAATATATCATATCTCGATCTCGTTGCTTGTTTGTTTGTCGCGTTCTTCCGCAATACGTATGTAACTCGGAACACAGAGACGCACAATCCGATGTTGAGCTGCACTAACAGCAACTGGCGGAACAGGACAACGTTTGAACATCATTGACGTTGAACATCATTGTCGACGTCGTCGTGGCCGTCGTCATCGCCGGCTCTTTCGCACTGACGCGATCGGGTTTGCTGTTTGCCGACGCGCGCGTTACTGGCGGCTCTAACTACGGCTCTAAGCGAGAGAGCGTACCGGACCGGCACCGTAGTCCAGCCGATGGACGACTGTCGTGCGGCGACGCGAGCACTGCCAACACAAGCGGAGCGGAGCGACCACTGCTGACCAACAGCAGAAGCACAAGCTGTCTGACGACGGACTGTGGAGTAGACGCCGCCGTCGACGCTCAGGCTAGGGTAGGGTACCCCGTTGTTCCCGCCGCCGTCGTCGCCACCGCTGCGGCTGCTGCTGCTGCTGCTGCTGCTGCTGGGGCTGCCGCCGTTACCACCAGCGCAACCACGGTTGCTGCTGCTGCTGCTGCTACTGCACGTTGCACTGTATGTGTGTGTGTGCGCTGCTGTGGTGCTTCGCCCTTCTCCCCTTTGCGCTGCGTGGTGCCGTTGCGCCGCAGCCGTGCCTGTCTATGGGATCGGCCCTCGACTCTGCAACGGGACCCTTCTGCTCTAGACGGACATAGAGAGCGAGAGAGAGAGATAGATAGAAAGATAGACAGCCGCAGCAGCAGCAGCAGCACAAGCACCACCAATGGCAGCAGAACATGACCAACAGCGATAGTAGCGACGGCTTGTCCAGAGCAGAGAGACCCTGTCGTCGCTGTGCAGCAGCCGAAAAGTCGCCGCGGCGGTGGCAGAGGAAAGCTGCTGCTGCTGCTGCTATGCCGGCCAGCAACAGAAATCGCAGCCGCAGCGGGAGAGAGAGTGAGAGAGACAAAACGAAAGATTGAAACGAGTCAGAGCAACGCCGACAATGGCGGAAAGCCGCGGAAAGGGCGCAGTGGCCGCTGCAGCAGCAGGGAACTTCTTCCATCGTCATCCGAGGTTGTGCTGTCACTGGCCTCACTGATGGAAAGCCTGCGTGCCCATCCAGCTTCTGCCGGATGCCAGCAGCAACTGCCGCTCGCTTCAATGCGAGCAGCTGCAAGCTGCAACAGCGAAGGGAGAGCTATCCCAGATGACGCCGACGACAGCGTCGACGACAGCCATAACAACAACAACAACAACGCGATATTACTACTGGTGGTGATACTAATCACCAGGCAAGCTTCTTTGGCGGTATATGACGGGGGAAGATCCTGCTGTTGTTGGAGAGAAAACGGAATGAAAAATCGAACGGAATCGCGAGAGAGAGAGAGAGAGAGTGAGTTCGGCCGATATTAGCCGGGCATAGCCACGAAAGGCTGGGAAGAAATGGGTTTGCCGAGGATGTTGGCAAAATGCATTCATCATCATCATCCTGACAAGTAATCCCGGTTTTAATTCTCATGCTGATGAGAATAGAGACAGCCACCCGGAATAATCATAATAATCACAATAGTAATAAGAATAATAATAATGACAATGTCGTTATACGATCATTAACGGTCATTCAAAGCAAGATGATTCATCAAGGTAGCTTGTTAGCTGTCGCTTCTAATTTACTAGCCCCTAATGCAAATCGATGACTAGGAGTAGATTACACGATAAGATCATTTGCAATATTATATTTAGAAAGAGATCTGAAACATGTCACCTTCCTCAGCATCATATGGCGGACAGTGTTATTATTGTTATTGTTCAGTCAAAATCGATACCTATATTTAAACAGACAACATTTTTCGGCCTTTTTAGAAAACGCTTGCCAGGAACAGATACTAATCAGGACCAAATTTCAGGGTGGATGAAGTACACTCACGTATTGAAATGAGATGAAATATGAAGTAAACGCGTCTCGACGCGGCTCGGCATGGATAATATAATATATGAATCTATTATAATTTCGTTGTGGATGGTTATTTAGCTGGTGAGCTCGTTTTGAAGTTAAAGAGCGTGGGCAGTGCGGTTAAATTTCACCATTTTGCACATGTTGTACACTATGACGAGTGGAAGTGTAACTACTACGATAATTATTCTATAATTATTATTACGTCGGTGTTGGCGTGCACTGTGGAGACGTGTACCAGACGCTGGTTCGACACAAAGCGGGTCACCCTCATTGTTATTCGAATCTGTATCGCTTCTATTCAACACTGGATGTGCCATCGGGTGGGCGAGTCCTTCCGCTTGAAGGACAGTTCGCCGTCAGCCGAAGTAGATGAGACCACTTCTTCAGTTCAGCATTAGTCGTAGGACTATTGCAGTATTGCACTATCCAGGACGGGGGGACTCGTGGTTTCGGGGAACCTTTGGGAGGCACTTCGCAGAATAATTATCACATCACACGATCATTACCGCAATCAGCGAACAGCAACACATTTACTGCTACGGCGTTTACATGACAGTCGTATTCTGCGACTGTACGACCGAGCGAGCTAGCAACGCTCGAAACAAATACACACACACACACACACATAAATTCATATAAATATATATATCAAGTATTGCTGATGACGGCATCCCGACTTTGTGGGGCTTGTAGGCGTTTTTATGTCGTAGGCGGCCATCGTGTCGCTGATGTGAGCTGACCGCTCGATCGTTAGTTATAGCGACTAGCAGCGCGTAACAACAAATGTAATAATGATAACGGTAATAATAAACATTGACGACGATATCAACAACAACAACAATAATAGCAACAACAACAGGTTGACGGTAGAGGACGACCAAGCGGGACAGGCTGATCTCCATAAATCAGAAGCAATGAGAATTGCTGATGGTACCATCGTGATCTACGACGGTGGCGAAAACCCAGTGGTGACCGGTGACCATCTCGGTGCAGAGCAGCATCCCATCAAAGTTCAGCATCACCCACCAGCGGCATCACCAGATGTACCGCGTCTCGGGGATTACCAGCGGAGAGGTTACAGTGTAGTTAAACGGATTAGATACGTGAAGACTTCGTTTGTTGACGCTGCTGCCCGTATGCTAAAGCAGTCCTGGTCTACTCGTATGGTGCTATGCTGGTATGCTACAGGCGTGCTGGTATAGCGATGTGTATACTCAGCTTAGCTTCGCTGAGTCTACTTGTTAGTGAATGTGATCGAGCCACGTTGTCGACGTGGTTCCCTAATAGTGGTCGTCCACACTCACTATACATAGACTGCTCGATTCGTTTGCTAAGCGAATCATATTCGTTTGTCACAGACGATCACCAGGTGACCAAACGTTCGGTCGCTGTGGGTCAGCCTCGGTCTGCAAGTAGCGAACCATCGCAGCCGAGTAGAGAGAAAGCCATCTCGAATATCGAATATGATGTAGAGGGGGCAAATGCAATTGCGAATAACATTACAAATTGAACGGGCCCGCACAATGTGGGCCAAGCTCAAAACATTGGCGATCTCTCGTCAACACTGATATCCAATTTGAAAGCGGTTTCGATCTCAATATCCGCGTGTAAACATTGACCGGTCGATAGCAGCGTTAGAACATCTGACGTCGATATGGAGAATCGAATCACCGTTTGGTTAAAGGCAGCCTATCCAGTGTCTGTCTGGTGGCGTCCATTTGTGGACGTCCATGATATTGTCCTGCCTGCAGACAATAGGGCTGGCGCAAGCTCCCGGAAACGAGTTCGTGTATCGATTGTATTACATCTAGCTTCCGGGTGTTGGTGGAACGCTGGCTGTTGTTGTCGTTGCTGTTGTCGTTGCTGTTGCCGTTATTGTTGCTGTTGTTGTTGTTGTTGTTGTTGCCGTTTTCTCTAAACATGGTCAGAGGCAACTATACTCAATGAACGAATAAACCAAAGGAAACACTATTCGCAAATCAATGCTTCTCCTTGCTTTTGGAATAGCAATTCTGCTAGCTGAAAAATGATAACCGCACCCTGGCCAATAGAACTGGCACCTCTTTATCTCGTGATGAATACAACTCAAATTCGCTGTGCGCGTTTGTTGTTACGAATGTACACTCAAAAAACAGTCTGAATAGAGTGTGCTGAATTTACAGAACCTTCTGATTATGTTGATTGGTTTCTATATGTGAGAATGTGCATTCATTGTAGGAAGGAGAAAATGGAAATTGTCATTTTTGCATTTTTCGACCTTGGACCCAATGTTCGACGTCACGTCCCAGCCAGCTGTTCCGCGAAAGGTGCAGTACAAGCGCTCTCCGACGTGCCGTTGACGTCCATGTCAGCCGCATCGTCAAACGTGGCATCACCCTAGAATATGACTTACTTTGAACAAACCATATATGCGAGTATCCACACTCGAGCTCGAGATAATTTCATGTGATTTACCCAACTGTCAACAAGTTGGTAACGAATACATTAGCGAAGTAAGATATCGTTTTTTTTCGTCTTATAGTATTATAATCATAATAATAATAATAATAATACCTACATAAATCACGTCATATGTACGCAAACTAGTCCGTATCGTGTCATCATCCATTTATATTCATCGTATCAATTTTCGGCTCGACGAGACTCGAAAGCTTCTAGCACCATCGATCGTGGAACTTCTATATATATCTTCAATCCTCTGCCTATACCATCATCGAATGTTGAATATACCTTCAATATGTACCTTCAATTCCATCAGCAACAACAACATCAGCAACAACAAAAACAACAAATAGCTGAGCATAACGATTAACAACCATTAACGAAAACCGATTTTTCGCTCTGGTTCCGGCCATCGGACACAACTCAACAGACCCCGCGGAACTACGCAGGTGTCTCCACAACAGCCGTAAGCCGGGCATCCGTCGTACGTCGTATATTGAGGTACACACATACATCGACAATTTCTACCTTTCTGTCTCGCATGGAAGGCAGCATCGTCAATAGTCCTCTAGGAATGATGGTGCTATCACATGACCAAGTGTTTTATGACGCTGGCCTCGGTAAACGGTGCACGCGATACAAAGAGGTAAATAAACACCACCACCAGCAACAACAACAACAACAACAAAAGCAAAACGAAATGCAGCAACGAGATGATTAACGATCCACCCAATGACAATCCCATGTCCAGGCTGGTCAGCGAGCCAGAGACCCTGTGCGCGTGTATCTCTGACCCGTGTCCATGCGGTGTTTAACCGCATCCAAATGCGAGTGACTGGCAGACACCACATTATTATACAATTCAGAGTGACAGACTGCTATTATACTTACATGGATACAGACATATAGATAGACAGAGATACAGAGGCATTCGTAGAGTCGGCGTAGAAGAGCCTCCTCGGACATAGACACACATCTGAGGATGGGGGAAGTGGGCATGCCGGCAGGCATCCGGATCCATTGCCTGCCAATGCTGGGGGGTAATAGGTTAATACTATACAGTATATATATATATATATATACATATATATATATATATCTAATGCTTAAAGTTGGTCGCTTGTGTTCCCTGGCTGTTGTGGACCATTCGGTTTTACGGCGGTACTTGCTACCACCTTTTGCCTGTCATCGGCTGTGCGATGTCATCAGGCAGTGACTTAAGAAAGTCCTGTCTGTTGGACCGGTGGCACGGGCAGCCCGACCACCCGAACAGATAGCCATGATAGCGAATGAACGAGCGGGACTCGCCGGCTTCGGGGGTTGACTTGCCAGCCAAAGATTCATCCATTCACTCGAAGATGTGCTGCGCGACCTCAGCTCTCAACCCCATCTCAAAATGGGCGACCCAAGAGCTTCTTTCTGACAGCAGCAGCAGCAACAGCAGTTCAAAGAGCTATTTTCGCTAGGCACTACGCTAGTTCCACTATCAGGCGGCCCCAGCCTCCCCCAACCCCATAAAGGGTAAAACGTCTGAAGCCCTTGGGCGGGCATCATCGTCAAGCGGGGGCCACCCTTCGACGCAGCAGTGGAAAACGCCACCGTGGGTCGGCTGGGCAAAGTCGCGCGTCTATATGCGCGGCCCCCCACTGAAGTGCGGTCGGAGCGGCGTCCACCCGCCATTGAAGAAACTTGTAACAATGTCACCACGGCTTGGTCACCGCGCGGTCATCGGCAATTGGAAACAAAAAAAGAAATAACGAACGGAGAAGTCGCCCATGAACGGCGACAGCCGCCACTACCACCACTACAACTACTACTGTAGGAGATATTTTATCCTTTTTTCCGCTAGGAAGTGCCTTCCTAACGTGGGCCGTATAATGCCATTAGGCAAATCTGTCAGAGAGCGGGCCATCTTCGTTTGATCGTTTTGGCCAACATGGCCAACAGTAACAGCGTCGGCTGTTGACATAGACGGCGTGGTGCTGGTTCGTCTGGTATCTTGTTCGCACCTCTCATTTCGAGCAGCTACGGGGTTCAACCCCTGAACCCTCAGGGACGGGGTTGGTGAAGAGTGTGAATTCACGTGAATACACTGAGGGCGGACGTATGATGTCAAAGCGGGTTCCGGTGGCTGGGGCAAGCCTGGATCGAACATACGCTTGACACGATGGATTCGTTCTATTTCAATTGTTATCTGAAGGTGGTTACGCGCGATATACGAAAGAGAGAGACAAGATATTATGTATTTCCGTATTGCTCGGACAGATTGCTTCGACCTGTTGCGATTAGTAAAAGAACATAGTGCGCTGTCTCTCCTCTGTTGATCTCGATATGGTAATGTTAGTTGACAGATATTATGAATTATATTCGTCAGCATTACGTATAGCAATAGATGACAGTCTAACTGTACGAGGAGAATGTCGCTCGCTGATATGAAAGCAGTTCACTAGATATTATTATGTAGACGCATTTGTAAACTGTAGTATTCGTATCTTATTCATGATAGTTATGATGAAAATTGTAAGGGTGCCCAGGGGTTTCTACAATGCCAATAATCAATCTATCCACTAAAGCGAATATATATATATATATATATATATGTATATGCATATATGTATGATTCAAAGTAACAAGGTAGTTGGTTAGCCAGGGTCGCTATCTCAGCCAACGCTTTCACCGCACTTTAGGATACACCTCACCTGTTTCATGTCTAAGCATAATCATCATCGTCAAACTAGTTATAATGCTAACGAACTCGTAAAAGCGCATATCGTAAATAGGTGATGCTGAGCCGCGACCACCGAGTCTCTGACGACCGTTAGCTTTGCGCGCGCAACTTGGCCCCGTTTTTCTGACTCTATAGTCACTTCATTTAAATCAACCTCATATCGGCGACAGGCAATGTGCCGCGGTATGCTAAACACTAGCCGGCGAACTGCACTTTTCTCCGGTACCGCCGATACTAAATACTAAAATGGCGGTTTGGCGTTTGCGGCGGTGGAAGCGTGATACTGAAGGCTGACCTTTTCCACCAGAGTGGAACGGCTTCGCAAGCATCGCTGTCTGTCTATTCGGCCATGTCACCAGTGTCCCCATCGGAGGCGCATAAAGGGGTGCGCTCATAAGGCAGCGTCGGCTCATAAAATTAGGGAGCAGATTTGCGTTTCTATTATGCACCATCGCCTGCCGGCCAACGGCAGTGGTGGTCGAACCGTATTGTGTGATCAGTGTGCTTAAGTGTCGGTAAAAAGGCGAAAAAAAAAAACGTGTGCAAATAGCTGTTGGGTGCAACGGCCGTCAGGGGGGCGGCGAGGATTTTCGCGGCGAGGAAGCGGACCACCAGGGCGGTTCGAACGATTCAGCTACGCTCGACAGTTTAACGGATTTTCTCCGCCAACGAAATGATCGTCCACTCTCGGGCGAGCGAGGTCCATCGGCGTTCTTCACAAGGCGGCAAGTCTCGTGAAACACCGCCAGCAACGAAGGAGTCAGCAGCAGCAGCAACAACAACGTCGACGAGAATAAGCCATAACAACAAAACATCACAGGGAGAGTTTCCAATTCCATCTACCACTGTATCTTTGTGAAACGGAAGAGGCAGGCAGAGCTGAGCAATGCTTCTTGTGCAATCAGCTTTTCTAATAGGAGGAAAAAAACAACCTAAGAAATCGTCTACTGCAAAACAACGTTGCAGAGTTTAGAGAACTGCTTCACCTGCTTCGAATTGACATATAATAATTGTTATCGGGTCGTCATCGTTTTGTCGATATTTTTCTATTGCTCTCGCTGTGTCCGTACTCCAGTGCCAATTTGCAATGGTCATTAACTAAAAAAACTATGAGAGAAGTTTGACGTGGCCATATTATAAGCGCTAACAATATTCTCCACCTTCAACCTAGACTCGGCAGGATTCTATTGTGATAACGCTCTCTCCAATTTCGTTACGCGGACCCTGTCCCGGCGCTTCTTCCCAACGCCCTCTGGGGTTGTTGCGCCAGCCGTGGCGCTGCTGTCGAACCGCAGGAAGCCGCACGTACACATCTTGCTATGACATGTGGTAACGAGCGATGCGATTTCATTTTCTTTTGCGTAGCTGATTCCTATAATTTTTTACTTCGAATATATATAGCAGCACTTACGATCAGCGTTTACATCTTTTCGTTTAGCACTTTCGATCACTGTCCGATCGGCAATCGCCTATCGTTCTTCAGCGCAAACTTCAGCACAAGCGAACAGATCCGAGGGACAGTGGCCGACAACGATTGAGCACCTAACCAGAGTCAGTACTAAAAACTAAAAGCAAGATAGCGTGTGCAAAACAGCCACAGCAGCAGCAGCAGCATAGCCACAGCTAGCTACAACCGATAACACCCTGTTAATAGAAAAACGATAAGCAGTATACCCCCAGAAACCAAACCAGCCATGGAAAAAGCAGAGCCTATCAGCTGTTGCTGCTGCCGTAGCCGTAGCCGTGGTTATTCTGTCGTATTCAATTACACGCTAGAAGCTTAGCTCGCCAACGCCGCAACGTCGGCATCGATTGCGGCGAGATGTCTCCTCAATGTTCCACCTGTGTTCCTTCGGGTAACATAAGCCACTTTTTCTTTTTTTCGGGCTGACTCTCAGCCAACATTTAACAATGTCCACGGTACAACTGCTTTTTAGCATTGCTTCGTAAGACGGGCAACCCCTTTAAATGCCGATGTGCAACGGTGGGGATCGAACCTGTGCACCTACGTGTCTCGTCCGATTGCAAGGCGCACACGAATGCACCAAGCTCGACATAAACGACTATTACTACTACTGCTAGTTCTACTGCAACAACTACGATCTGACGAAGGTAAACAGCAACGAGAGGACTTTTTCTCAATTTCTTCAACGAACAAAGTAACAAAAGTAGATCAGGATCTTGAAAATAGAAAAACGGGCTCGCTCATCCAGTGATGACAACCGCCACCGCCGCAGCCGATGGATGCAGTTGTGCTTCGTGTTATTGAGTTCCGCAGTGTTTCAGATCGTGGCCGACAGCGATGGATAGTGTTGAACCTTACTGTGAGCGTAGTATCGGACGTGGAGCGGGATTGCCCAATTATTTTTACATCATAGTGTCACCTTTTGATTGAAATTTACTAGTTCATTTGTCTTAAGTGTCGAGTATACCAGGTGAACGAGGTGGACGATCGATCGCAACTGACAATGGCTGACTGCCTGAGACAGTGACAGAGGTCGTGGCGCAGCTACGAGCGAAGAATAGTCTGTGTGTTTGTATGTGTATATTATACAATATGTTCCATGACAATTTCATATTTATCATGTGCTATTTGTGCAGACCAGACGCGTTGTTCCTCGGGCAGTGTTGCTCAGCGATAACTAATTGCCGGCATATAACCGCTATGCGCGTATACAGATATATCTATCGATTTTGACATTACTAAGTAAGCCGTGCGCGGTGACACGAGAGCGGGCATCTTCGGTCCTCATCGTCGGGCGGAGGGTTGGCCTGACGTTTTTGATTCTTATTTTGCTTGCCTTGGCCGCGATTGGCCATAAAGCTCCGTTCGTCAGCCAAATAATGACCCCTGAACCACCGCCACCACCACCACCACCCCACTAAACCTGCACTCGTAAATACTGTCCGACGATTCGACGATGCCTTGCCGCTTGTTCATCGGCGCATATGGTTTTGAAGCGATCATTCAAATGGCATTCACGGTATTGTGCCACAAGCAGCAGCAACAGCAACAACAGTATTTTTCTATAACATTATATCAGGAAGGCGGGTAAGGGGAGATAGGTAATACAAATAGATATATTCTTCTAATATAGACCCTGGTGGCGGATGGCAAAGATGCGACGGACGTAGTCGGTAGACAGTGGACGATATTAGTAAAGGACTAATCGCGGAATCGGATGCACTATTGCTTGTCAATTCTTTCTCCTCGTTTTTCCTATCGCATTGTGTAACTGTCCATTGTTGCCATTACATTTATCATTATTACTATTATTATCTTTGTCGTTATACGTAAGCTGACAACACGAGAGTTAATCGAACGAATGCTGACGATTAACCCGGTGTCGATAGTCGACCAGCGGCACAATAGGCTTATTAATAGCGACACTTCGCTATTAACAATTCGACTGGCGCCGGTCGGCCAACGAAACGTATAAGCGTCTCGTAGGAGAACACACATTGAGAAAACGCGGTGACCAGGGAAATATGTATGTATGTATTATATGTATTTCTAGCATAAACGTAATAGCCAACGAGGTAGTCGTTGGCCACGCCGACTCAACCAAGTGTCGACGATAGGCCAGTGCTCATAGAGGTCAAACAATTGAGGTGTATCGGGCGGCAGAGAGACAGCTCCGGCGAACGTGACAACAACTCGACTCGGGTCCAGCTCACCCGCAGTTTTATCGTCGAGTGCGGTGAACAATTTCAGCAGATTGTCAAGGTTTGTCTCGTTCCATTCGGAAACCGTTTGAACCTCTCCCCGCATATTCCTGGATATCTGACCTATCGAAGTCATGCACCTCGGCGTTTTTGTCCGGCTCCACCAGGGCGTCGTACGTGTCGTTCTCCAACGTAGATCGTAGCTGCTTCATTTCATCAACGTTCATTGGTGGCGCAGCATCATCACATCTCAGACATCTCAGTGGGTTGATTGATTATTTATTTAGCCGTCTGTGCGGCTGTCCACCTCCCCATCTGTTAAGCCAACCAGGGTGGTACGGTCACCATTCGACTTTCACTGGTCGCAGTGCCGTGCTCGATTCGAATATAACGAATCAAGAAAACGAGAACTACTTAAGTATCACATGTGTGATGGATAGAGTGGACACGATGTATTGCGTACCGACGGCAAATAGATTATTCGCGGCGATTTGAGAATACGAAATAAGCTGAAATAGCTGTAATTATTAGTTGATAACAATAATGCTATTCGGCAGGACGCAAGGCGCAATGCCATAGAGGTAATAAGAGCTAAATACGACAGAGGCTACGCGAAATTGAATGCGCTCATTGAGGGGAGGCTTTTTCGAAAGCGATCCGCTTTCTGTTCAATACATAGCCAGCGATATATGAGAATCACGCGATGTAGTGATTATTAATAGTAGATAAGAGGCATCCTGAAATTGCGAAATGCAGGAACATTTGGGTTTGTACTGCAAAGGTCTCTTATATATATATATATATATATATATATATATGGTTGTCGATTCCACTAAATCGATAAGCAAATGTATCAGTTGAGATGTTTGTCATGACCAACTCCCTGAAGAGACGAAGCTATCGAAGTGTAGTCAATCGTTCATTTCAGTGTACCGATAAATGAAGAACGCATAATTGTCAAAATGCTAGATATACTGGTAGATGATCAAGCGCGGTGTCGTCTACCGTTATCCCAAAGAGTATACCGCTTATCTACCAGACCGTATACTGGTGATAAAAGATGCCAAACGTAATTTGACTTTGGTAGGGCACGTGTTGTACTTGTTAACACAACTGTATCTGTCTATTCGGCCATTGTACGGGCCGGAGGCGCGAAAGATCAAAGGCTGAATTGATTGTATCCATTGTTAGCCGCAGCATAATATCATTATGTGTACGCATTTCTATTGTGAATCGACAATCTACTATATTTGGACGCCCTCCGATTTCAGCCTCAGTTATATTAGTTCAGCCCGATAAATGTGTACACCCACAGTCAACCGCGACCTGAACTGTCACTTCTACGGGGTAAATAATAGTAGTTAGTAGTAGTAGTGGTAGTGGTAGATGGTAGTAGCAATAGTTGTAGTAAGAGATATATTCGCAATACTCAGGATCGTGCATCGTGTAGATTTGTCTGATCAAGAGACAAATCGTTCAGCGGTGGGTGTCGTATTGCGTTCGCTTGAAGGACTTGAGGGGCTATTCCTCTTCAGATGAAACCAAGCAAAAGCAACGACGTTGCGCCGCAACCAACGAACGAAATCCGAAGGGCAGCCCAAGCAGACCAGTGAATCTCGAGAAAAAAAATGCCGATAGTGGCGATCTAACGGGGTCGAACATCACCGCAAGGCGTCGCTTAAGATCGTGGACAGAAGGCAATTTATATCGCCTCTCTCTCGCTCTCTTCCTCTCTCTCTCTCACTCTAATACGCATCGTTGTGTTCTCCCAGTGTCCCTCGGGTTGCTCTCGGCCGTGTACCGTGTTTCGCACCTTGGGCCCCATGGGTAGCTCGGCAGCACTCGCCGTCGATGGACGAAGCCGTCTTCGTTGTCTGTTGATGCTCGTGATATCGAATGGTGGCAACGGCGGCGGCGGCGGCGGCGCTAGAACTGCCCAGCCGTTTGTTACTTACGTTAAATGATTCGCTGAACAGCACTGACTGCCACCATACGGCTGATGCTTGAGTCTGCCTTGAGTCACTTTGGGACGACAAGCGAACGCGCCGGGCGGACGAAGGATTGTGGTGGTCGAGTGTGGGTATAGTAGTAATAGTGCCCGCCCGACCTAATAGAGCCAGAAGCCGAGCAAGCAAGTCTCATACATGCGCACACAAATGTATATATATATATATATATATATATATATATATAGGGGGTAAAAGTTGAGTCAGACGAAAGATTAGTAACAAATAGGTTTCCAGCTGGGGATCTAAGTGGGTTCACAGCTGAAACAACGTTGCGTCAACTTCAAGCGTTGCCTCCACTCCTGTGCAGTATATATATATATATATATATATAATTAAGTACCACGTTTGCCAGTCTCGTCGATGACTAATCGCGCAGAGCTCAGGCCGCGGAGAATCGAGCGGAGTTGTACACACATATAATTTCTGGCTCTTTCAACGTAATAGCGAGTCCGGATTGAGACGTGCTCGCGCGTTATCAGCTCATAGAACGAGAGAGATGTGTCAACATGGTTAGTGCCGGCATGGGGAACATCGGGTGTCGAGTCTCGATGGCGAGCGACCAGTTCTATCGGACTGGGATCGACGTATAGGGAAGATGGAGGAAATGTCGCCTCTTCCCCTTTTCGTTGGGTCGGCTGCATCTGACGCTCAGGAGATCACATACTGAAGCAATCCTTTCAAGCCATGCCCCATGCTGCGATCACATTGTGGTGTTAATGACAAACTCTTCATCTGGCCATTTTTCCACACTTTCCTTCTTGACGCCGAAGGCATTGTTCTTGGAAAACGAATCTCGTGACAGCGGTTACGTTGCTAGTAATGCTGGTTGCTCTGGCAGCGTTGGCGGCGATGGCGTCAATTGAACAAGAGTCGATTTCAGTAATCCATAGATCAGGGAGAGTAGATGAAGAGAGAGAGAGAGAGAGAGAGGGAAGGGGACACTTGTGTGACTATTGAACAACAAGAGAGCTGCTATAGATTAAGAGTAAGTGCCCTCCAGCTGAATCAAATATAAAGGCCATAGTGAAACAGTGGCGATACCGAATGCTGATGAATCTACACATCTAGCTGCTTTTGGGGTCGTTTTCCCAAGCGGAGGCTGAGGCAGAGAACCGGAGAGAGAGAGAGAGAGAGAGAGAGAGAGAGAGAGAGAGAGAGAGGTACCGTATACCAACAATAACTAATGACCACCAAAAGGAAGGGTCCGACATGGTACCAGTAGGGCACCCACACGCCGACAGGACACATAAGACCAACAACAACAACAACACAAATCGAAATGACAACTCTTAAAAGTAGCGATGATGATCATCGTTATAATAAAAGATACTGACTCTTCTTGAATCGGGGTTTGTTGCTCATTCGTGTTTGTTCTTTCGAGTGCCATCATGCAGCTGGCCGCGTTCGTTCGACCGCTGTTTCGGTCGGTCGATTGTGATATACATACTTGTATTATTATTATTATAGTAATGACACCGACAATAGTAATAATAATCATCATGATAGCGCGAGGGCAGCGAAACGGAAATTGTACCGCTAAGAAAAAAAACGGGTTGGGCGTATAACATTCATTTTCAGCGGCCCTCTTTTTCTTTCTTTCTCTCTCTCTCTCTCTCTCTCGCTCGCCTGTCCCTCGCTGTGGGGAGGGGGGTGGGGGGTGGTGTGTGGAGAATAGGTCATAGTCGCAGGTCGAGCTGGCGATAACCAGCGGACGTCTGTCATAGATCATTCGAATGAACACCAATGAGCTCTTTTCCCTCCCAGATGCCTCTTTAAGATGCGCATTTTGCACATTACCAATACATTACCGTTGGATAATAGAACAACGCTTTGCCAATCAATGTGACCATTATATCGATCGGCATGATGCATATGTATCTACATCCATACACACATGCATAGGCGCCTATAGACAATGGCTGATTGGCAGGCGTACGATCAGATGTATTATTACACCCGTCCGGGGTGGTGTGTAACCGGAGCGGTGGCGCTTAGATTTATATCTTTGTTTGTCTTCGTATTGTTCGTGGCGTCGCCAACTCGGCAGCTGTATTTTATCTTTTTTCGCGCACACAATTTCTCTCGGGACAGTTGATTTCGTGGTTGTTGTTGCTGCTGCTGCTGCTGTTTCCCTTTTGAATAGAAGGAAACACATGCATGCCTCGCCGCCTGACTCATGTCGTATCGCCGGCGGTCGCGTCTTTCGCCTATTCTACCGCGATGTCCCCCCGGCCGCCAGCGGTCCCTACGAGCCGCAGCACACTGCGCCGGTCAAACTGTTCCTACGATCGACAGTGGATGCCGCCTGACCAACTGACCAACCTTCTGACTGACTGACTGACTGAATGACACCGCGAAAGTCGAAACAAGTAGGAAGAACTCAGCACCGCTAAGTTTCTTCGACTAAAATCGATGACCAACGATTTCAGCCAGTGAACGGACACCGATCGGCTGCGCGATCGGTAACTAAATAGCCAGACACACAAACACACACATCCACACAGCCGCAGACGCCCACAGCTACGAGAACGAAGTCAAGCCACCACCACTGCCAACAACAACAACATAGTACAAACCAAATAGAAAACACGAAGATGGACGATGACGCGCGTCATGCTGTCGTGTTGCATGTTCTATCATATGATTGTATGTGTATCATATATATATATATATATATGCGCCATACACGTACACTTACAGACAGCCTAGACGTTTACGGTGTCGCTTTACGCAACCAGAGAGGGGTGCCGCTGCAGATGATGTAAACGCCGCGGCCCGCCGCGGCCCGCCGCCGCCGATCGCTGTCCTGCATGATCGCACTGCAACGTGCTGCGACGCCGCAGACGGTCGATACAGTCGCTCGATCCGCTGCTTCTCCCGTTTCCTTGGCCCTCGTGCATGCGCGCTTTCGGTCTTCGAGCAGGCCAACGAAACGAATCAGAACCGATAGCAAGCAACGACACGATTGAGAAGAGCGGCCCGAGTATTGTTGCCCTTCTTTCCTTTCATTTCCTTTGGCTTTCCTTTCGATTTCTTTCCTCCTGAGTCGTTCTATTGCGTCTGAGTGGCCGGCCGGCCGGCTGCTGGACCCGCGATAGCTGCTACGGTGGCAGCAGCGGCGGCAGTGGCAAAAGCCACAGCGTTGGGAGTTAAACGGTGGAGCAGGACGCCGCCACAGGAATAGATCTATCTATGTGTCCGTCCGCCTGCCTGCCTGCCTGCTCATATGTATGTATATGTGTCTGTATGTTTGTACACGTGAGTAGCCCGCAAACGTCTGGCTTTCCCTTGACATCTTTATTTATTAATATATTGTTGATAGCTTTCTTTGCCCGCGTCGCTTCCTTGCTTCCCTTAACTTTTTTTTTCTTCGTTTCAAAATGACGATTTACCGGCCCGAACAGGCGGAACTGCGGCGCACCGCATAGCGACAAAGCTTTACTACTGCTGCTGCTGCTGGTGGTGCCGCTGCCGCTGGTTCAGCTCAGATGCCTCGCTCGGTATCGTGTGCTGTCTGGCCGGACCCCGATGCTGCGATCCGATGATACGATGCTGCTTGTGCAGCTCGGATGCAGCTCTATGCCCTGCATATGAGCATAGCGACGGCCGACCGGTGGCGTAACAGCGTAGACAGGTAGACACACAACGATTGGCCGGCCACTCGCATTGGCCACTGTCTTTAACGTTATAATAACGGTGGTTCGGTAGAGCAGATGTATACGGAATTTTGCCTCCTATTTGTGTTTTGCGGTGGACGTCAGCGCAGTGAAACTCACACCCCTGTACGTTTCCCTACCTAGCGGGAATAGATCGACGTATAGAGTGGCGAATTTCCGCAGCTGTTATAGAACAGGAGTTAGCGATGAACGGGGAAAAACATGATTATTATTATTATTATTACAAGATAGAGGGAGAAGAGTTTCGTGGAGTAGCTCAAGCTATAGTGTTATCGTTCGAGTTACCAATGTGTTTTGCGGCGAACCGCTGTTCAGCGACAGTGAAAACAGGTGAAAGTTACTGTTAGCCAAAATACGAGCGATAGACATTTTCAATCAGGTTCGACGAATATAAAATGATGACTTATGGATTGATCGGCGATCTCAACCGCATATCAACCGAGCAACAACGGAACGAATGACACGAAGGGCAATCGGTGGTCATCGTACAAAATCGATAGCTACCTCAAGACCACCTCCTCATCGCTATCAACAAAACGAACAATTACATGGAATGAAGACCATCAATCCAACCAGTTTTCCTACAACGAAATACTCTAGCACTTGCATGTCAATAATAACAACAACAACATAATCGAAAGCAGAGCGTTCAGCCACCGTGCATGGGGGGATTTCAAAGCATGTCCCCATCTACCTACCTGCACTGCATTGAAACATTTGCAAATTTCTCCAAGATATCCCTTCACCGATACGTTTGAGGGATGCTCAGAGAGCTTCAGCTACGATACTCGCTTCCGTAAACGCCAGCCAACATAATCATCATAGCAGCAGGGCACCGTAGTGATAGTTGACATGTTTAGGTGAATTTTCGGCGGGGAGGCCTTCGGGGGGGGTCACCCTAATATGAGTGCGGGTCGGCATTTCTTGAGCATCTCAATTCATTTAAATGCACTGAAACGCAAGCCGCTACATAATGCATACGATGTCGTTTTCTACGCCCAGAGGCCACCTCGTGGGAGCAGCCGGGCGGGCGGCGCGAGGGCATCGGCGTTTGCTGTTTTCTCCGGCAGATGAACCCCGGCCATGATGAATATTACGATCGGAACCGATCAACGACAATTGGCCGGCAAAGCCTTCTTTCGGCCGATCGCTACTAAAACAAAAAAAATAGCGAAAATGGCGACCAAAACAACAGTGGTAGAAGAAAAAACAACTCCTATAAATGCGCAATACATTCGCATACATTTTGTAGTGGGGCCAACCAAAAACAATTGATAGCCCCCCAGCTAGCCAACCAGCGGTGCATGCGTTCATAAGGCATAAAATATCGATGAAAATAATAATAATATCTAGAGGCAGCAGGCGGCCGGCCGGCCAGCCGCAGTTCGTTCGCCGTGCCGCTGTGATAGATGGCTGAGACAATCGAGAAATAAGTCATCGTCCCTGAATAGCTCGTAATACGTCAAGCAAAGATCAAAATCGGCTCATTCGACCCATGGCCATAGAGGTACATTGTAGTAGGGAGGGGGCAAGCACGCGTACAGGACTTCGACAGAGAACGGAGAACGCGGTAGCGGTAGTGGTTATGGGGACGCCGCTGCTGCTGATTATTGTAAGTAGGATGTTTCGCTGTTCAGTTGAAACGCTGAACAGCGAAACATCCTGCCACTGCACGCTGCCAGCCGAGGGCTGCCATTGACGAACACGTTGTTGTCTATCAGACATAATCGCAATAACATAACCATACAGCTTTGGCTAAGCACGAAATGGCCGGACAACAGGAAATCAACGAGTAACGGAATCGAAGTGGACAAGTCACCATATCAGTAGCCCAAATACGAATAATAGTGAGTGCTGATAATAATGGTCATCATCGTAATGGTTTGTCGGCAAAATCATTGTCTCAATTTACCATAAGCCGTCATGTGCCAGTCTCTGTGACTGACATTTAACCAGGTGTTACTCTCTCGTCAGTATTGGCCGCCCATGTTGAGAGTGTTAGTATGCCACTGATTGGCAGTGCATGAGAAGATCATATATGTGTATATATATATATAAATGTGGTCCTCATGTCGCACGGCCTGGAGCTGCAAGGACCTGAATTTGCCGAAGTGGTACTAGCAATCATTCATTAAACCCCACCAATCGCCCCCTTGGGTCGATCGCCCCCTGAAGCTCTATTGCCTCGTAAGTCTCAACAGAATGTGTTAAGCATTTTTAACAATAATACCCATCACAAACATATCATTTACTAAAACTGTCGGTAGTGTATTAGATGAAATAATGCGCTATACAGTTGAGGATGACTCGTAGATCATCGTATCGAACCTGCCCTGTGCCTGTTTCCGTTGCGTCTGCTTACGGAACTGAATCGAAAAGCTCAAATTGACGCGTTGCTCGACGCATCAATTACGGTTAATAGTTTAGCCGTATTGTTAAAAGCTGCATATCGGCCTTACGGCCCTTTGTCTGTCTGTCTCTCTATCACCCCATGGGTTGTTGTATCTCCGCTTCCCGATGACATGCAGTTGAATTATACAGTTGCATTTAGCCCTTGGTTCTGCCACCTTCGACTTCAGGTCCCGCCCTCCTCGCTCGTTTACCTGTTGTTTGTTTGTTTATTATTTTGTTGTTGTTATTGTTGTTGCCTCATTCGTGTTCTAACTATCGTGTCCGGGGGTTTATTCGCCCAAGAGTTATTCGAAGATGGCCAACAACAACAGCAAAGTAAAACAGGCTGAACAATGAACAGCAACAATAACCAGCGCGGGCAGCTTCGCGAAAAAACCGAAGTTTGATCACATCTCCTCTCCGATCCGTTACATTGGATTGCACTGCTCAGCAATCAACAGTGTCCAGGCACGTTTGGTGGATAGCATAAAATCGACGGGTTCGAGTAGGCCAGCAGCCTCAGCAGTAGCACCACAGCAGCAGCAGCAGCAGTCGCGCAAACGAACGATCGTACGTCCGCCTCGGAGTCTTGCTGCTATCTTAGCAGCAACAGCAGTTGATACCGAGACTGAGATAAAGGTGTCTTCTTCTTCTTCTGATGGCACCCTCCCGGCGCGATTTGACTGGCAGCCTCCAGCCAGGACCACCTCCCTGACGAAGCGAAGATTGATCGTGCCGACACATCCGGCCGCCACGTTCGGCTGCAGTCGACCACAGCTCGAAAACGCAGCGTGGAGTGCTGTTCTATTTTATTTTTGTTCGAGCGTACTGCGTGCGCCTCTCGTCCACGTATCGATATCGATTAACCTCGTGCTGCCGCGATTGCCTCCATTGTGATTGTTGCTGTTGCCATTATCGCTACCATTCTTCGAGTTATTAGTTGTGTAGATGGCCTTCGCCGTTTGTGGATTAATGCTATAGTTATAGTTGTTCTTGTTATTGCTGCGATCGTTGCTGAGATCGCTGAGATTGGTAACGCTCGGGTGGCGGCGTTGCTGTTTCTGCCGGCGTTCAACCCGAAGAAAACGTCGACCACTGTGTGCCGGGATTTCTGTTCCTCGCTAGATAACTAGTTATACTGTAAATCCCGACGTCACGATGGGATGTCCGTTCGATGCACATTTCATTGCGAGTCGTTCGGCCGCTGAGCAGAAAGCTCACAAGAGCCACCTTCAAGCACCCCTTAGAGTCCCCTAGCATTTTAGCTACATAGAAGCTGCTGATACTGCTCGAGGCGTTATTTCAGGCGCCTCAGTACAGATGACAATGGCAATTTCCATCTGTTCAGATCGTATGGGATTTGCATTTAAAGGGGTCAGTGTTATGAAGCAATGCCGAAAGCAGTACTGATTGGCGTAATATGTACGCTGAGCATCAGCCCGGAAAATTTACTAGATAGTATGAGATGGCAACGATTTTCAGAACATTTCACCATATGTACATAACATTGAATAGCGAAGCGAGTTATAAAGCAGCTGGAACTAGCCAGACAGTATTGACAAATCAACAACGAACAGCTAAATCATCATTTGACATTTGTCGAATCATGCTTTGATTTGGCTTCCAGCTGAATGCGTGGCAAACATTTGCAAAGATTACACATACAGCGATCAACTCAATGGATATTGAACAGGTTCGCTGACTTGACATCCGATTGACTTCGGTGTTAATGTCGTTCTCTTCTGTTTCACAGGCGGAAAAAGCAAACCACACTTTATCTTCGTTTACACGTAGACGTATCTCCACCAAACTAAATGCTGTATATAGTACATGCTCTATGTCGTTCTCAAAACGGAATACACAATACCACTCGAAGGCAATTAGTTGAAAATCAAATTCCCCTCCTAGACAGCAACGTTCCAGCAGCAGAGGGCAGTAACTCGATTGCGGACAATGTTTACTCCGCTCCTAGTTATATTCGCCATCCTCGACGTTGTTAACCCCGCTCCCTACACAAGTACACACCACCGACGCCGGCATAAACAAACCAGCTCGTGGATTGTTTTTCAATTGGCGGCGGCTAAAGATTATTATTGTAATGATATTGTTCGTCTTAATTGAATACACAGAGACACATACGCACACACACACAGTTGGGGGCGCATACATAGAAGTCAACTCGGTTTGAGACAGATACTCGTCTGTCTGGCTATACAGGATATTGCAGCGATGCCACCGACTCCCCCACCGCTCGTCAACAATAATCAGGAGGGCAATGACGATTTTGCATCCACTACTACCACTACTACCAGGAATCATGAGTGCTGATTATTATTCGCTGGGTACCACGCGATTTGAATTCGCATCGTCATCATTGCTGGCCTCAAAGTTGGCGATGTCGCCCAAAGATAAAATGCCTCAAGTGGTCCGGGCCCAATACAAAAACGTAGGGACATAACGAGACAGAATCGATTCAACGTAACATCGAGTGCAAATCCTTTCTACGAGCCGTCAGCAACAACAGCAGCAGCAGCAGTACGAATAACCGGCCGCTGTGTCAGCAACAACTGCGACAATTGGCCGAAACAAAATCCTATTATGCGGCGACGGTTGCGACATCAACAGCATATTTTTTGGCATTAGTCGAATACGCATGTACAGCTTCGCTGTCTCGTGTGACATTCAACTGTTCGCAGTTGCTGTATGTGGAACCTTGTTGTTGCTGCTGCTGCTGCGGCGGTGGTTATTGTCGCTCTGATACGATAAGCACGCGTGTTTGGTTCGCATGCACTTTTCTGTGCATCAGCCCCGTTCATCTATTTCGCGTGAATTCGAAGCGGCAACGGCGACTGTCAACCATCGACGAGACGGGACGATCAGCACCGCGTATGGTTCGGGGATACGGCGGTGATCCGATGCGCGTTCTTCACCTACAAGTGGCAATCGGTAGGTACACAATGAAATCTGTACGACGACGACTCCTCCACAGTTGTTGTTGCTGACACCGGCCATAAGATCGTCCGAGCGATTGCTGTCGACGGCGGTGACGACGATTTCTGCGATTGCCATCGATGATCGCTGTTCAAATTTCGTTTAACCTTCCAACCATGAGAGTGTCTCGCTCGTTATAACAGCTCCGGGCTTTGTCTTTCACCAAACGCGGATAGTGGCTAGAACGTCAACGATCGCGGTGGTGACGATGATGGTATTCGACATAAGAGGCAACGACACATGAATTGATTCGGGCAGATCAGGCAGGCAGCCTGCCCCGTACGCGAATCGTACGCACTGATCTGAGCGGAACAGAAATTCAATCCGTGTTTCAATGGCAAATCCTACACCGTTGACTAGTGGCTCTGATCGTTGAATTCAAGCGAGAGAGCGGTCGAACTATCGGCGAAGCCACCCGACGAGGGGACTGGTGGCTGTCGGCCGAAAACCAAGCGCGTTGCTCATAGGTTTCTCAGCGTCTGTGGTAAAATTTAGATGGACGTCCACAGTAGAAACTCTAGTATTATATTGAGATTCATGTAATGCTTTTGTTGGCAACATCTTTGCCTGTTGGATAGCAGCTTCAGCGACAAAAACTTGCAGAGATATGAAGGCGCTTATGGACGAACGGCATATTTTGCTCATTAGGAAAAATGCAGCTGGTCAGCGACTGCTCTAAACATCGCTGGCAGTATATCCCTCGTGTATTCGTATGTCTGTACACCCATCATAAATGAACAGTAATAGGTTTGGGGGAGGGGGCTGGTAATGGGGCATCCTCCAACGCAATTTCGTTTCCAACCCGAACAGTATCAATAAATGATTCCCCATTAGCGGCAATTCAGCCCTTCACTCTATAATGCACTCGCTCGTCAGCTAGCTTTTCAGTTTTCCCGCAGGGCTCCTATTGCGTCCCCCGTTTGCGCTACGCTGCGCTTCGCATTTCCTTGGGGAAGGTCCCTGGCAGAACCAGCTTCAATTAGCAATAGCAACAACAACGACAACAACAACAACAACAACAAAACCCTTGTCGCTGCTGTTCTGTTAACTCTTTACGATGAACGTGATACGATGATGATAACAACAACAACAGCGGCGGCGGCGGCGGCAGAAGCCGTAACAGCAGTAATATCGGCGTCATTATTGAAATCAATTCCTACAGCGGCCGAGCCGCCCGCCCGCCCGCCCGCGCACCCGTCCTGCTCGGCGTGCCCAGTAATAAGACTTGAATATGAAGAATAATGAGTATAAAATGTAAAGCAATGCACTTCCACCCGCAGGGGACGGCGCCCAAAGATCTGTTTGTCGACGGAGTAGAATAATAATAATAGTATTATTGCAATATTAATAACCTTTAATCATGGGTATTCCAGATTGGCAAATCAACGCGGACGATGTCGCTGCACCCCCCGCCCCCCTCTCCTCATTTCTTCCCGTTTGTGTCTATTCGAATTTTAAATGGTTTATTCATTTTCGCAATGATCCCTCGTCAGGACCCACCACGTGGATTGGCTACCCAGCAAAAAATTACCATGAACATCAGTATCATCGTGATTTTCAACTTTGTCGTCCGTCCACCGTTCAGCATTGTGCGTAGCTCATCAGCATGGGCATATCACCATATTATGACTATTATTGGTAGTATTGTAGCAATAGTAGTTAATTACTTCAACGACAAATTGCTGCCGCTGCTGTCCGCCGGTGCCGACCAGGAACAAGAATGAATTGAAGACAATCCGAGAGAGATTGGCGCTCCAAAATTCAAATACCTTCAAGGGTCGTCTGCCCCTTCGACGCTGCTACCGATGGCCGTCCGTTATCCACTGTCGTTTAGCCACTATATAATAGCTTATTCGTTTGTGTCGGTTACGATGGATTCGTCACGCGAAGTCAAAACTCCGACTGGCCTGTTCCGCCAGAAGCGCAACAGCTATAAAGGAAGGCACTAGCACAGCAGACCCAGAGCGGCCAGCTGCCAGCAGCTAAATTCGTCAGCAGCAGCAGCAATACGGCGACGCACCGACACGAACGCTCCAATAGGTGGACCGACTACCACCCGCCGTTGCTGCTGTTGTTAGCTTCGTTATGGCTGTCGTACGACAGATCCGAAACAACAAACACTTTGCATGATTTCCATGCTTAAATAGTAGGTTCGACTTGGCGAGCGACGCGAGAGAGAGAGAGAGAGAGAGGGGAGAGAGAGAGTAAAATTGATTCTCGTCCTGCTGTGGTAGCGCGCCTTTGTTTGATTTGATTGATTCCTCTGAATCGGTTGTCCGCTCCGCCGTTGTCCATTCGCCATCCGTCGCTTGATCGGGCGTTGTCACAACCATTTTCAATTTGCCTTTTCTTTTCGATTCACAGATCGCGCTGTCAGCGATGCATCGCACTCGGACAGCCGCGAGTCGGGCTTGCCGTCACTGGGGGATTTTGTTGCTGATATTTTGGAATCCCCGCGCCCGCTTCACACCCACCCTACCCTTCAGCATTTAGCTAATATATATATATATATATATATATATATAGTGTAGCAGATATGCTGCCCTCGAATTTAGCAGGCCTCAAGTCGCTATATATGCTACTAGGATCGCATACATAATCTAAAGTCGTCGGGCAGACAGAGGTGCACGAGGCGAAGTGGTGTAATGTATCGATTCGTTACGTAGTCATTGGTTTTTTTTTTTCACGACGAGAATAAGGCTGGTAGCTGCGTTAAACGCTGAAGTCGCTGGCGCCGTTCACACCACGTAATGATCCTAGCAGATGCGCAATCCCGACGAGATATAGAAGCAGAGGCTCGCGTTGGCATGCGGGCGTTCGTTCGCTCGTACGTCCAAGGCACGACGATGAATTAAGCTAGGAGGTCAGTTGTAGGCACTAATTAGCGGTGGTCGTGCTAACGTCTATATCAGCAGTATAGCAGTTAGGTGGCAGTAATTATCTACTATCTAATACCGAGCAAGAATCGATAAGAAGCACTCAAAATGGGGACGTTCACTTTCGTTGGTCCTCAGCGAAACAATGTCGTCATCGACAAATTGGACAAAAGTTAAACAGGACACTGGCGCATATGCATGGCTTATCATCGCTAAGTATATGCGTCGTGTGTGCGCTGTGCGCTCAGCAGCTTTTAGGACGCTGTCATCTAATATGCTTGTTCGGCGTCCACAACGATCTGCGTAATGACTATGTAGTGTTTGGTTATTTTGAGCACAGCTTCGTCCGCAGCGACGTGTTGCGATGAAGAGTTCACATGCGTGCGCAGACATCAAGGTAAGTACATGCTTCAGAGCATACGACTACCCGACCTCATTCTCGCCTGGAGCATCTGTCAAATGATTACAATTATGGGCTCATCATAATATCTGCCCATTGAAATGCGTCATCGCCACGCAACGGAAAATGGCGAATGGCTGAGCTATTGATAATAAGTATTGATGATAAGTATTGGGTAAGATCCGTTTTATAATCAGTTTCATATTTGTCTAAACAATATACCCACGGTGCACTAAATGCCATTTGACTACGGAACCAATGCTGGTAAATGTACTCGAACTAATTTGAATGACCACACCATACACTACCAGTAGCATAACTTTTTTTTTTTCGAGCTGACCCTCAGCTGTTCCCCCATCTGACATAGTAGCATAACTGTAACGAGCTTGTGATTGGATAATCATGTAACTTATTGTGATTGGATATGCGTCAAGTAGTATTGGACACAATAGACTGATTTTTTCACGAACTGTTCCTTAAACACAAATGCAATTCTGTCAGTATCACTGACAAATAAGCGATATTTCGTGTCGATTTTATCGTCATCATTTTATGTTCGGGGGTTCGATCAAATGGATATACGGTGTTTTGGACGAGAAGCGCTTGAGAACTCCATCTCTCTCCGAACGAATATCAGCGAATTGCAGCGAATAGAACAAAAGGCTCCGTCGCGCAGATGACGATCATCCATGATCGTTTCTGTCAGCTACTCACCGAATGGGTTCAAGCAATTTGACAGTTTTCAAGTGCAAGTCAATATGGTCCCAGAACATTATTATTACGAGTACTACCACTGCCACTTCATAGGCTCCGCCACCATGACACAACGATATTATGGTGTGTGGTCGTAGTCGTCGTTGTTGCTTTTGCTGTTGTTGCTGTTGCTGCTGTTGTTGGCGTTGGTGTAAAGCGGAGCAGGATCCACAAAGTATTCGCTCGCTCAGCCCCGGCGGCGGCGACGGTCACCGACGATAATAATATGACAAAAAATCACCCCGTTTCTACCCTCTGCTCTGCGCTGATCTGTTCTGTCCCTTACTATCACTGCTGTCCGCTCCGGCATTTTACAGTTGTGGTCTTTTTTTTTTTACTGTGCCTGTCTCTGTGCGTTCGCGTAGATTCGTCTGGGCGTGTATATGAATGAGTGTGCGTCTCTCCATCCGTGGTTGGTACTGCGGGGCCCTAGTTCATCGGCGGCCACGACCACCGAGCCTCAGCACTCGTGGCTCGTGGTGCTGTTTGTAACGGGAATCTACCGGGGGGGGTAATAACGCCGTCACCGGCGGCGGCGGCGGCGGCGTCATCGTTGTACGCGATACGCACAAGTTGTCGGCGCATACGCCACCGATCGAATGATTACAGTTGAAATCCCTATTGATTATATATGCTCATCATCGTCGACGGACAGCGTAGCCAGCGGCACGCGACGACGACCGTCAACAACAATAGTAATAATCATATAACAGACCATAGCAGCACAATATCCACGCAACAATCAATAGAAAAAAACACGTTACGTACAAACAAACGAAAAATAATGAATGAATATCGAACAGCCATCGTAATAACGATCATGATGTCATTCGTTCGTTGATTCGTCCATTACGAAGCGGGGCTCTCGAGGTAAAAGCTGATTATGTCGCCGGTTTGTAACTGTGTGGCGCGCTCATGCGGAATCGTCGAAATTGCCGACCGTCAATGAGCCGGTGCCATAGTGCACACGATCAAGCGCGCAGGGCCGGCCAAACACCCTGCCCATGGTAGATCTAACACAAACATGATCCGCGATCTGTGATTTTCTCTGTCACTCCAGTATACAGATATGAATAGAATATGGTGACGGATACCAAGAGAGTGGTTGAATGGACGGGGTGGACGATGGGCGGGGGGTGGTGGGGCGCGCGATGAAGGTTCGTAATGCAAATAAAAAACAAATCAATAAAAATACACACGCCAGCCAGTGCCAACGAGAGCAAAGCCAAGCCCCATGACAGGGGTCATAGTTATCGTTGTGGCAGTGGTTTCGACGATGGCGATGGCGATTTCGACGCCTCTTGCGAGGTGATTTTATTGACCTAGTTGGCTCTGTCCCGCTGAAACGGCTTGATTTCTCTCGATTTATTTGTCCAGAGTGAATTGTAGCGACACTGCAGCAGGCGACGTAGAGGAGTCTCACTGACCAACGAATAGGTGGCGAATACGAACGCGGAAGATGCGGCGAGTGTGCGCATATGTCTCCATAATGCGTCATATTGATATCGATGGAAGATCTATCTACCACCATTCAGCTCGTACGCGATCCAATTATTAGCGCTTGTTCTTATTGTGTAGATGGCGAACAACAGCGAGATTAGAGTGGGAGAGCTCACGTGCGTCTCGTAGAGGCATGATCTATGTCATGGCAAGAAATTAGTGAAGTTGTATAGCAAATGTGCCCTTTGGCAAAGCGACAGGAATGACTTTCAATGTGTACCCTCGATCCACGTAACGTTTGTTGGTAAGATACAATGCATTCTCATAGTGACAGAAATGCGTCAATCATTTTGAAACCGTTATCATATAACTGATTCTCATAGACGTGCCGCTCGCACATCGCACTGCTATGGATCCCGTGGATCGAGGAGACCTACAATGATTCTCTCCTAGTGTCCGTTCAGTTTAGTTTTTATTAATTTTACATGGTGCTAGATTCTTATTCTTCTCTTGCCTCTGCACAGGTATAATAGCTGGCTATATGTTTTTAATCGTTCGCGTATAACAAGCGCTTGTAGCGTAATTGTTCGAGTGCATATTTTCTGTGGCTGCCGCTCGAAGTCCGACGATCTGAATCTGCCTGATCTGAGGTCGCTTCGCTACGTACATCCCTCTGCAAGATTTCACGCGACATCCCCTCAGGCCTATGCAGATTTACAATCAGGGAGTATTGGCCGGAGTCTTAGCTGCGGCCTATTTGTCTATATATATATATGGAATTTCTTCATAAGCAGATAAGCACCATCATGCGGGGAGAACACTGCGTTCCAGAGGCAAATAATAAGTACTTGAGGAGCCAATTCCACTACCGTTATCTACATAAGCTGTAATTATTTACGCTTCGTGTAATTGAAATGTGCCGTCTGCACGGTAAACGCTTAATTAGTTCAGCAGCAGAACATAAGAGAAGATCGTTTGAGTCGAGACGGGTCGACCGACGTCTCTTAGAGTGTTTTTCCCGTGCTGCATAGAATGCTGCTTTCCATTTCCTGATTACTACCGGAGCGGCACTCGGCTGAATTTCAAGTTTCTGTAACGACTACTCGTAACAGAAGGGGAGTGCTATGTAAATTGGAACATATACCCATTCTTGTCCAGCCATGTCCCCCGTCCCGTGAACACAATTATGCTAGAACAAAATTATCCTTGGCTCAGGGTAGCATGCCTCGATAGTCAGACGATGAATCGGTAGGTGTGTATAGCACGGTGTTATGTATAGACGTTTATCGAAGGGTACATGGAGAATGGCAAATAGCAACTTCTATATATATATATATATATATATATATATATGGGGAGGTTAAGTATTGGAACATCTGCTGAATGGTCGCACCTGTTAGCTCGGATGGCGTGCGGCGTGACCACCCACGCGTCGGCACAACTATAATAACACCATACCATAGGAAAAACTATGCAAATCGGGAAATTTGAAATCGAGAAACAGTGGTTATGGATAGAAAATAGCAGCTGGCTTATTAACATCATCCTAAAATTCCCCTCAAAAATGCCCCCGAATATGACGAGGTAAAATATGACATCTGGAACAGATAGACTAGTTCTATTTGCCTTTATTAAATAATATATCTATGTCTATTTCGCTTTATTTGCTTTCAGTCAATTCTAATGGGTAGCTCAGGACTCACCAGGCTCCGGTTCGTGGCGACGGCGAACGGGTGTCGAGCTCCTTAGTTGTTTCATATCGTTCATTGATTCCTCCTCGTGACGTGAAGAGGCCATTGTATTTCCCTTTGACCCTGTAGAGGCAGGCCTACCGTTTTGGAGGCGATTCAGTATCGGGCTGTCGGCTGATAGCGGAGACGGCGAGCCGGCGTCGACAACCGAGTCAGCTGACGATTGCGATGAGGACGATGCAGAAGACGACGAGGAATTGAACGAGTCGCCTGAGGGCGACCGGCGTTCGAGTCCTTCTAATGAGCTGACGTCATCGAAGTCCTCCGAAGAGAACAGGGAGTCCTCGCGGGCTGGCAGAGTACAGGGCTCTAGGTCCGGCTTGTTGAGGAGGACCGGCCTGCAATAACGATATTGGATGCAAGTGTCAACAAGATTGTTATTGAGCTATGATCGGTGCTTCTCCGATGCAATTTGTAGTATCATCATTTGAGGGCAATTTGTCATAATCGTTGATAACATAGCCAGTATTCACACGCAAGCCAGTATATGTGACGAACAAAATGAATGATGAACGGAAGTCTTCTTCTTAAAAAAAAAACGCGTTCATTGGAACGAAGTCCGACGGAGTGCGACTTCAGCCCGCGAAGGATTTCACAATTGTGTAGCCAACTATGTTCTCTTCAAAGTGATCTATTTCAATCGTTTCGGGGGGTAATTGAATCTTGGCGTTCTGCTAACTAATTGATTGGGCTGTGCCAAAAACAAATAAATCGCGCATAGTCGAATTGCAGAGAGAGAGAGAGAGAGAATTGGGCGAGAGAAATTCATTGCATCGCATTGCCAGAACGTGTGGTCAAGCCGATACACTGAGCTGATCGCTTCCTACATTTTTTGCAGCTTTGGCACTGCGGCTATCGCAACTGATGCCGTTATGCCGGCAGACCTTCTGGTACGATCGAACCAGTGCATAATTGATCACCAAAAGCAGGGTTGATAATTACCATAGAATAAAACGGACTTTCGATTGCTACTGGCACGAAGATCATGTGTTCCTGGAGCCCAGTGTGTTTGTATCTGTATACATAAATACTTTGATGTGTATCTTTAAGACTAATTAAATAAGATCTCAGTCGGTTAAATGATAATTAACTTCGTCGTTGATTGAGTCTTCGAAAAACGATTTATTCATTTCGGCCTCGTCTTCCCTTCGCTGGGCGGTGGGCTTCATGTATCGTTCATCGGTCTATCGAATAACCTATTTACTCTGTGTCCCCTCTGTCCAATGTACCGCTTCGGTGACAGAACTGTTTAGCAGTGCCCACACGAACGGGAACCGATGAACCCATTCGTTGATCAAATTGGTGAAAAGCGTGCATACTCAACAAAACGAAATGAACATATCTAACTTATGTATCTAGCAGGGTACCGATTCGCGAAAAAAAAACGAACGAAATCTGCCAAGACCCTTCAATTTTGTTTCAATGTGATCGTTGAAATGTCCGCCACATCGTCATAGTTCACCTATCAAGCCATTCGGTAATTAACGAAGTGTTCAAGTGCTAATATATCGTTTATACTGCTATTGATTCAGCTGCTGCTACAAGCGATTTCGATGTTTGTACTGTTGCCTTAACATACCAACCATCGCATCGTGCCCATTGCTCTTATGATAACACAGCTCAACGGAGCCACATTGGTGTTTTTCTTCTCGACAGGTCAACGCAGTTCAGTTCCTTGAGAGCAGGCAGCAACAATAACAATGATAACGTTTCGCGAGTCATTTCAGTCTTTCGTATATTTCCCGTTCGCACAACATATTGTTGCTATATTGTACCCAAGTCGCCTACGACCCATACGGCATCGCGCTGTCGCGGCTAGGCGACTGCAGCCACCGGCCAACAGCCACCAGAAATCTATCGAGTCACCACGAGAGGTTTTGGCAGAACCGAGGCGAGAAATCCGAAGCGGCAGCGAAACTTTGTCCGCGCGACCGACCTGGCTAGCTGACTTTTCTTGTTCTTTATTTTACCCTGACGGCCGACCGCCCTCACTGGCCCTCGTCTTTTTTGCTGTCGATGTTCTGCTGCTCAAGAAGCTCTGCTGCTGCAGCTACTGGAGAACAAAATCGTCACGGGTCGCGCACCATCAGAGGCCGGAACCGCCGTCTGAGGATCCATCAGTTGCCCATTCGTTCGTCAGCTCGAGGGTTCGCGTTTCGCTAGCGGGGATTTCCACTCCAGGCGCACGGCGCAGTGCAATCGCCGCTGCGTGGTCAGAGGACTCTCGAAGCGGAGAATCCTGGTCGCCGCCGCCGCCGCCGTCCACGACGATGGGCACCACAACGATGACACTGACGGAGTCACCGGTGCAATAGCCGTAAGTGCACGACCGCTCGTTGCAGCTACGGTCACGGCGGAGGCGGCGGTGGTGGCGGTGGTGTGGCGACGTAGAAGAATAAGAACGGAGGCAGAAAATCGTACCTGCCACAGATGGTGGCGGCGGCGACGGCGGCGTCAGCGACGACTGCTGCTGCTGACGAAGTCCAAGTCAGCGTCGCCGGAATGAAGTCAACTGTGAAATGACCGTTGCCGTCGTCGTTGTCCATTGGCGCACTAACGAACTCAACTCAAAAAGTATAGACTAGACGAACTACGACGATCACCGCCACACTGCTATTATTACTACTACGACCACTATGACAACTACAACTACTACAAATACTATGTCCACCACTGTTTCCCGCGCTTCTGCCATTGTTGCCGATGCCTCTGGCGTTGCTGACGCTGCGACATGCGACATCCCTGTCCACCGTTGCGTCGGCTGCTGACGTTCGACTAATCTTCTATCTCAGACCTCTAGTCCTCCCCTCCCCATTCAACTTCACTGATTTCCTTCAGTTCCCGTAACGTCTCTACCCAGAAACCTGGCCGTCGCTGGCGAGAACCGCTGTCCGGCATCGGCAACAACCAATAGTGAGTGGATATTGTTCGTTACAATCAATCGGTCCACCGATGACTCTGCCGGTGGCCGAGGAATGTCACAGCGTGAGACGCATCGTACGCAGGCGTATGCGATGCGGATACGTGAGATAGAGGAAATTTGATGAAGACAGAGGAAATCAATCAGCAGAGGTGAACAGGCGTCACGGTTTTGCTCACGTCGACGAAGGAGGTCTTCATCTGCAGAAATTGCCCTTGTCGGAGGGGAGGACCGGGGCAATTGTCATTGTTGTAGTTGAACGACAACGTAGACTCCTGCAGATGACAACGAACCTCAAGTGAGTCCATTCGCTGGATTTCTTTTGCCCGTGCCCGAGAATTTGCAGTTGAAACATATACTGTTGACTTTCGTTCGCAGTGAGCGATTGTCTTTAATATATTTTAATATGGATCTATATTTTTCCTCGTTGTAGTCTGACGTCTTGGCCTTACCGTAAGTCTACCTTTATCCCGCTCTCGTCGTCCATGCATATGGCGATTTCTATTTTCAACTGATTCGTATGCGCTAAATAACAACAATGCAGTGCAGGTCGGATAAGGCGTCAGAAACCGTCGCCCTGCAACTACAACAGAACTGGTCTAGTAACGGTTACAATATTACGCCCCTATAATGTGGCAGAGTTAGTTCCCGCCCGGCGGCGGTATTTCTCAAATCACGACCAACGACGAAGCGGTGTGCCCAATACCAAATCATTGCTGAATCGATCCATTCGAGCGAGCGCTGAATTGAAACGGCGGCGTACGCCAATCATATTCAAAGATTGGAATTCCTCTACGGTCGACATCGTGGCGTAATATAGGTAACATCGATAATGGCGGCGCCCTTTGTTAACCAATAGCTCGCAATCTTAGCTCAACAATGTTGACGCTGCCCCGTGGCTGTTTGCCAGTGTAATCTCATCGCCGCACCGTTAGGCTCGCCTGTATGTGAACAGCACAAATGGCATCCGTTGTGCGTAGACTCAAACGAACAGCGGTGGATGCAGTGACGTTCAAGTGGAGTTAATGCAATCTCTCATTCCGTTTGATTAACGGCGGTCTTCGTCCTGAGACATAGAAAACACGCCTGCCTCTCTCTCTCTCTCTCTCTCGCAGCCAAGAAGACATCGCGCGTTATGAGCGAAAGCCATGGGACGCTATCCAACTGCAGATTTCTTTCAACCCTTGATCAAGACGTTGAACACAGTAACGGTGACAGCGCTGGGTAATTAAACGCAACGACCCCCAAAATTCTGTTCTGAACAGGGCTAGTCATTGAATATTGTCTTGTAGTATGGTGGAAATAGCATTTTGTGAAAACATATCAAAACACGACAGAACAACGAAATGTGTCCATAATACTTTATGCACAACCAGACGCATACCTGGCACGGATGCACCAGCTGACTGGACTCTTTTGAACTGGGTGAATAAACATATTGCCGACAGCTAAATTGGACTTGCGATTCACGCTGATATCACTAATTGCTGATTTCTGATGAGTCAGTATTCTCCTGAACTGACTCGACCAATTGTTTTAATTGATCATTATTATTATTACATTTTCTTACACTGTATCGATACGCGGCATTCATCGCTATCGTTCATAACAACGTCTACATCTGTTATAGTGTGATGGTAGTAGTAGCCCCATTTAACAAAAGCAAACTAATTGCAGTTTACTTACGGATCAGGAACGATCTGCTGCTGCTGTTGCTGCTGTTGATTTTGCATATGCTTGTTCAGTTGATTAGTGGCATGGCTACAAGTCCTCTCCATTTCGCGCCCGGCAATATTATGCTGCTGCCTCTGAGCGTGTTGAATGACGGACGTGAACTTTTGTTGTTCCTTGCTTGGCATCTTGTGTTTATTCCCGACTGGGGGACTCTGGCACTTGGCCGCGATGATTTGGCACTTTTCATAGTCGTCATCTGTGACTTCCAACGTTGCGTCGCGACCTTCCGCCTCTTCAATCGTTCCAGCTCTGTTATCCCTTCGACGTGGAGCCACGTTATCTGATCTCGGGAGCGCTTTTCCAGTCGGAACGTGCTGCTCCCGGACCCCTCCAGCGTCGTCGTCGCCATCGTCCTCGATCATTTCCAGATCGTCGAGCTGTGATACCGGCTGCGGTTCAGGTGTCTCACTCATCTCCATCTCTTCCAAAGGGAGCTGTAAGGTACACAAGTAAAAATAATCATAATAATAATACCAATAATGCCAATTAGGACAACGCACGACTTTGTTGATAATAGTTCGTTCGTTGTATGAATTTCGAACACCGTAAGCTAGCATTTAGTTGAGGCATAATTTTATATATGGACGAATAGGGCCTCGATATAAAGGACACTTTCTGACGCAAGGTATTGTGACAATAAAATCAGCGGTTATGATACTATCGATTGTTATTGTCATCATCAGAGGTTTCCAGCTTTTTACAGTCAGGGGACCTGAGGTTGTATTCGTCTGCCAAATCGATACTTCCCTCTCGAATAGTCAACTGAACTAACTAAGTTTCAACAGTCGTGGCTAGGCTGCAAGCTTAATTTCAATTCCGCAATGTAAGCCACCCCTTTTTTTCAGTTTGCTCAATTGTCAACCCTTTAATATATATTTCTTAATAGATGCGCTCTTCAATGCTCGTCTGCTTTTATACACAAGGGTATACTGACTAAGATAATAGCCATTATAATTGCCGATGGGTGACGTTCAAAGTTACGTAGTATTTATTTACAGTATTAGCACATTCTCGCCACGCTCATTGCCTCGATGCGCGCAATTGAAGCGAAGCATTGTGTGCTATGAAAAGGAAACTGAATTGGTTTGACAAAGTCGGCCGGGTTAGATAACAATTTCAGCGGACAGCGAGTAAATGCGAGACATTCATCGCTAAGAAGCTGTTTGCTTACACACTTCAATCACTTCTCTGTTTTTGTGCGACTTACAGCTGAATCTCAGGTGATCTTCCACGGCAGAGCTCGATACCAGTTGCTATATGCTGGCATTGCTCCAAGAACATATGATATCAGCGACATTGAACCTATTTGGGGTTTTCGCCCAACATGTCTGTTTATGGTCGCCATATATATATATATATATATATACCAGCCAAACTACAAATTCTGCCGATCGCAACGATGACCACAAATCGTGATGCTGCTGCTGCTGCTGTTCGTCGTTGCCACCGTCACCGCACTCAACGAGATTTGCATTCATCTGTCAGGCCACGCCGCCACAATCTCTACCCGCTTGAGCAGCATTTTCAAAACTGCTAATATCGAATTGCATCCACTAAACGGTGGAAGCTTTCAAATTGTCATTGACGAACGTACCACAGCAGCAGCAGCAGCAGCAACGGTGAAGACCGCAGAACTCCAACACGCGATAGATATAACGGGATTCGGACCAGGAAAGCAAGAAAGGAAATGGGGGGACGGAATCGATGACGACGCTTTGATGTGTGATTGATCGGCATGGCACGTTCAATGTTATGCCACAGCGTGTCGCGAGCGCAGAATCAACCAGCGTCGGCCGGCAAGATCACAGGATACAGTATATCTGATAATTCTACAGATCATCAGAAGTAACCGCTGGCTGCCGGCTGGTCCAGCCGGCGCGTGAATGCCTGTCTGGTTGAGTGTCTGTGTTGCTTGCCTGATTGCTCGCCGCTTGTAATTCCTCCTGCTGCAACCGCTGCGCTCGCTGTTGGCCCGAAGCTGTTGGTATCGAAGATGTGTAACACGATTTCGTTGACGATGCGCAGCAGAAATTTATCCGGGGGAGCTGGCTGCATTTATTTTGTTGTTGCTGCTGCTGCTGCTACTGCTGTTGTTATCGCCCTGGTGGTGATGGTGGTGTGGGTAGACGTTGTCTATGCAACGACATGTATGCGAGATGTAAACAGCGCCGATTAACACCGACAGCAGTGGTAGTTATCGGGCGACGTTGCGGTAAGGAAGAGGTGGCGTGACCAAACGGCGTGAAACACCGCTCTTTGAGAAAATCAGTCAAGATTGATTTGAGTTCGGCGGACAGCGGCTCGATTTGCAGTAAGCGTGCAATTGCATTCCAATCCGGGTAAATCGGGGTACTTCGACCCGACGGCAAGCTAGAACACCACCCTGGGGGTGGACCATGCCGAGTCGGCGGCAGACGGCAACGTCCAGCATACCGGAAGAAGCGAGCCTAGGCGGGTGTCTAGTTGTACTAACGCGACTGTGTCGGCTAGAATCGATAACCCTTTGTCGAACATTTCCTGCTTCGTGAAGGCTGATCCAGAACGATAACAACCAGAACCATGACATGCTAGCGAATAGATTTAGGACTAATGCGAGGCAGACGAGGCCTAAAAGGAGAAATCCTGGACAGGTAAGACACCAACGGATGGAATCACGAATAGATGAATCCACATTGACTTATAGCCTGCTCCCTTACATTTGCGTTTGCGGCTTGTTTAAAGTTAGATTGCGCTACAACTTGAAATCGAGAACTACAAGCTTTACAGCACAAGCTAGAGCCTACCAGGTTGTTTAAAAAAATCTAAAATGCATTTAGATAACACACAGAGGAAAAATATTGGGTACATTATTGCACAATTTAAATGTCGTGTTTCTCAGCATTGCATACGTAATCTGCCGCAGCATATGGCAGCCATCAACTATACCTAGACGGAATAATTTCAAACCTTCAATACGGGACTTAGCTTAGCCCGAATACAATGCCTGAGAAACTCATATGACACTTTACCCTAAATAACCCGGGACGATATTTGTAGTGGAACCGAAAATTTGCCAATTATTAATCATCGGCGTTGAAAGTATTGCCATAGCTTCATATACACGTTGCGGGTGGTTTTTACAACGATACTCCATAGAGCTGAATCGAGCGCCTATTTAACGTCGGGGAGCCGAGCATCACCAGAATAGCTTCATGGGCGTTTGAACGGTCGCCAAAAACTGTGGTGGTCACCATAGATCTCCGAGTGGGATTCTCCCTCGAATTCGATCGTGTCGGCTACAATTTTACTCAGGATAAAAGCAACATGTTATGCACCAGAGGTTCACTCAGTTGGAACAAGTTGTCAGAAACTGCTTGTCTCGTTGGTCATTCTTGTCGCCTGCGCACAGCACCAGAAACCCTGTGTCAGCTGACGCTGAAATCGTACCCTTCAGTAGGCGCTTGTTGAGACAAACACCCGTAGGTGGCATTGCAATAATAAGGCTAAAATGCACAGACATCAATGCATGTTTCTCACCATCTTTTGCGCGAATTGCTTTTTAAGATTTTACGCACAAGTTCCATCCGACGACGGCCGATTTTGAAATCCAGGCGCCCGGTAACGATTTTAGCTCTTACCGCAAGAATCGTTGGGTCGTAGTGACCATAAAAAAACATTAAGCAACAGGGAGAGATGTCTCCGTGTGTGGTACTGCGCTCGAGATATTCCGTAACGCAAATGAATTGGTGATGACCATAGGGGCTAAGAGGGAGCGAAGAACAGAGGGTCCAGAGATCAATACGTGGCATTTGTTCGTATTTATTTCTGAATGATTAATCAAAGCCGCAGTAGAAATGTGTGAGCGAAAGCTATTGAAAGCATGTCAATTCCATGGTTGAGTGCTCAAATGATTATTTTTCACTTGCAGGCATCTTATTAAGGAGTACTTAGGGGTACTTATACTCCCACCGAGTATAATACAATATTCGCATTATAGGTGTATTGATTGTCTATGAGTTTATCCCCAACAAGACGTCCTGATATGCATAAGTAATACCAAAGTTAGCGAAAGAAATGGTCCGCAGAATCGTGCAGTCCCACAGATTCGTTATTATCTGCTGCGGATTCTGTCAACTATGAAAATTAAGGGGAAACCCATGCCACACGGGCTGGGTAAGATTACTTCGCTGATAGCGTCTGTATAAATTCTAGAAACGTTTTGAGTATGTATATAACTTTGTTACATCATTTCACATAATGCAGTAGGTATGCCGCATCGCCAGGCTTGAATCAGCGACTCCTGGCCATTCTCAGCCAGAGGCTGTGTAGCAGATCCATGCCAAGATAACAAAAAAAATGCGAACATTTCGCGATTGGTCAAAATCAATTACTGTAAGATGAATGATTCTTGCGTTAAACGCACCCTGTGTTGGACGCTAGGTCTGGGTGGCACCTCGGGTGCCCTCGTGGGGCCCCTTCCCGGCAGATCTCGCGAATGTTGCTGCATTTGTTGCGGTTGTTGCTGGAACTCCCTGTCGTGCTGCATATCGACGAGTGGGTGCATGGCTCTCTCGAGTTCGACTCCGGCGAAACGAGGACCTGGAGGTCGCTCATAACCGCTTCCGTGTTCCGAGAAGCTCGAATTGGCCGTTGAAGAACGACTGCAGAATCGAAAAATATCGGTCGGTACACACACACACACAAGGAACAAATGGATGCGCAGCGTATCACTTAAACTGATCTCAGATATTCTTTCGGGTTAAACACTATTGTACTATTTTAGTAGACACAATAAACATACTATTCGATAAATCGCACGCTAGAGAATTGCTACAACCACCAATTTAGATTCATTCCGTTAATGTCCGTTTGCCAAAGTCACATTTGTCAATTTGTATATTGATATTTGTTATTTCCCACGAAGTTTGCGCCGTGACGATGACATGGCAAGTAATAGAGCAGCTTTATTCCGTGGCGTGTCCTAGCAACATTTCCGTTTAAAGCTTTTCGAGATTCGAGAGCGTCGACGGTACGTGAAAGGCGATATACGAAGTGTGAACGCACCTATGAAGGCGATCGATGACGGTTGATACCGAAGACGCCGTATCGTCGGATTCGTCCACATAACTTTCAGCATCTTCAGTATCCGCAAACAAATCCGTGTATGCCTCAGCCTCGGCGGGACGAGCATAACGCGGGCGTTCATCAGCCGAGGGTGCACTTCGCGTTCTCTGGAGCATCCCCCCCGAACGTCGGGGAACCAGGCCATCTACTTCGTCCGAGCCGGCAGAACCTGTCGGAGATATCGTCGGGTAATGAACAATGTTAATGCTACCCAAACTAAGGTGGAAATCGTCGAAGGTGCCCCTAACACGATTGTAGGCTCATATAAGTTTCTGACTATACGAATACTCCATCTGTCCATGTTATGAGGCACTATTACACAATAAAACGTATTACTCAAGGCGAGGGGCAACAACGGGAGTATGTGAAAAAAAAATGGTTGCTATTAATCAATATTAATCTTACGTGAATTTATATGGTTCTATACTTTAGTGTCGAATTTGTGACTATTGTATAGTCAACAACTGTAGCTCATTACTGAGAAGGCTGTTTTGATAAAATAATAGATTTGCCACATGACAAATGATCGCAAAATGTAGCTGGTTCAAGTCACCGTACATACGTGGCGTCTTGGTACAACTACCCAGCTGGTTCAGCTAGTCGAACAATAGTGATATCAACAGTTAATTGATCTATATGTTTTCAATTTTTATCTTGTTTGAATATTTCTTGTCTCATCATACCAAGGCTATTATTTTCAAAATAGATTTGAGGATGACTCATTTCGAAACGTGCTTGCAGTATACAGAATGCATATCCATCCCACGGCAGCATCGGGGAGTCAGCGCCGCCAACGCAGATACATATTGTGGGGTCGCATACTGTCGTGGTGCGAAGTGATAATTTCGACTAAAATCGCCTTTCCGGAACATCGAATTGAATATTACATGCACAAATATCTGGCCGCGGTGTGGTGGATAACCGCTTTAGGTGGTGTTTAGGAATAGGTATTCCATTCTACAATTTTTTTACAATCGATATGTATTCATCACGGGCGTTGGCCCTTCTGCCAAAGATACAGTTTAACTCTTATATGTGTTTGTTGTCCAATTTCTGCTGGCGCCGTCATGGGACACAGTCACTCTGTGTGTGTTCGTGTGAGAGCTGATTTTGCCCCACCAATCCTCGGCAGCGTTAGTGATACCGATAATAGAGGAAACTCACTCATAGGCTTTCAATGGTCTGATTTGATTAGAAAAATGCATTTTTCCCACATCCGTCTTACTATTATGTTTCAGGTAATTTAATTATCAGAGAGGAATGGAAAAGCTCGCGTTTTTCTCGGCTACATTTCCTAGTTGCACCCGCTTCTTCGGCAATGGTAGGCGACGACATTATCTCACTACCATCTTATTGCTAGTTGCTAGAAGCTCCGATCGAGAAACAGTGGTCAATGTAGGGGTGTATTATACATATGTATATATATTTTTTTTTGTCTGTTTTATCTCTTGTATAGTTCCACTTATACTCACCGTTATTAACGCCATTGATGTTGCTCATTGAGCCATCAACGTCCTTGCGTGGCGGCGGTGGAGGGGGCACGCTTTGAGACCGGGAGGCCTCCTTAACGACGTTGCTGTCCTGCCGGTATTCATCCTGTCTTAGAGCTGTATCCATCGTATCCTTTGCTGGCTTCCGTGGCGGTAACGGAGGCGGTATTGAGGGCCGTACAATGCCGCCTGACGAACTGATACGATCCAGACTTTTCGTCGACGAAGATTTACTGTTTAGTAACACACACACACACACACATACAAACGAACGTATGTTCCGACACGTTAGTGTACACAAATAAGGTCACGGCTGCTAATTAGCGGAAACCCACCACCCCCCGGCTTCTGAAGTGGAAATCGCTACTAGCAAGTCGGCGAAACAAAACTATTGCCTTAAATTGTCCATGGACAGCGCTGAGAGTAGATGCAGCGCGCGCAAGGCTCAGCAACAATCCGAACGTAACGATCACTTAATTTCCTATTCACAGAGGATGATTTCTATTGGCTTGACTACGAAAATGGTCTAAAATAGAAGCGAGGGCAATAGGATTTAGTCAGAGGCGCTGAGAACGCCAGAACGACCTCTCTCTCTCTCTCTCCCCAACAGCGACGACAGCGTAGTCACCACTTGCAATGGCGCCGGCGTCATCGCGAACCGCTGGCGACACATTCTAGGGAGGCAGTCCATAAGGCAACGCCTGACGAAGGAGGTGACTAAGAATTTCATTAAGTGCAAACACCCATAGTCAAACACGGACAGGGAAAGAGATACAGAGGTCTCAATACCAATCACTGTTTACCGCTGCTGCCCCCGCCTGCGCGTTGCATCAACCCAACGTTGTGTGAGTTAAGCCATAACATCTTTCGGGCCGAGTTTAGGCGCGCGCGCGGCGGTTTAACGCAGTTCTGTGAATTGTCACAAACTCATTCGCTGTAAGCGGGTGCGCAAATCGTTGAACAAATGCCTAACAGCTAGCTCGGCTTTTAATTAAGCTAACGAACGGAGAAAAGTGGTATTCGAAGCTAGTCCATGTCAAAGTAAATCTGAGATAAACGAGTGGATCATTTGAAAACAAAGCCACACTCGTCTAGTGAATACCAAGATCACAATGGAATACGAGTATGCGCAATGGCAAGAGACGTTATTCCAAAAGTCTGCTTGTAATGATGCTTCGCTGATCGAGTCGTCAGTGCGGGCGGGCTGAGATTGGTTGCGTTATGGGGGGGTGTATATAGTATACAGAATTGATCCGATATTGGTCGAATTGTGGAAATATGAGTATTTCCTTAGAACAAGGTGGAATAAACAGAGTTTATGCTTGGAGTCGAGAAAAAAAGGCTTCCAGTTAGGGAAAAGGCCTCGGTTTCCAGTCAAAGCAGATGCTGCTATAACTGTAAGCCTACCATCTTCTTAATTGTAAACCGGTTTTTTATCTACAGTTGACTTACGCTCTCTACTACTGAAAGGGTGCTCTCCCACTTCGGGCCAGCCCTGTGTATATCTATATTATATTATATACCATATATTTATGTTTCAGTCGAATAAAATAGCAGTGAACTAGTCAACTAAACACAACGTACACAAGATTCCCCTGCTGCATGGTCGGGTGATCTGACGTGTGCTGCTGCTGCTGTGACTGTCCATTGTGCCCTTGGACTCCCTCAGAGCTCTGAGAGAGGCGCAACGGTGGCAGCGAAGTCGTTCGAGGCTCTGTCGGAGCTTTTCTCGGTGGAATTGGCGGTGGATCGCGTTTCGCTCGGGTAACATGACCGCCATGCGGCACGGGCATTTCTCCGCTAGTCGGGCTTTGCATGCGGCCTGATCCAGCTGCACCATTATTGGCCCCATTGCCATCCATACCGCCTCCGCTGATCAACGGCGGTGCAGTAGTGAGCCCATGTGCGGGCGGTGTCTCAGGCAGGGGTGCACCGCCCATATGTCTGATGGTCAAATTGATACAGACCGGTGAGTCTCTCAAGAGCGTGACACAATCCAGGCGTGTCATGGATGTCACATCACGTTCGCCTATACGCAAGATCTCATCGCCTTCCCTGGAACGATTTCAAGATTAACACGACGACGACAACGGCAACAACAACAACAAAACGAAATGACAAAATTCAATATTAGATAGACTCGATTCGCGTTCGACAATTTGCAGGTAGCATAGAGTGTGTACTGGTTTTGTTATGAATAGGAAAAAAAAACTAAGTTTCGATCGAACTATACATGTAGTATAATATTCTGGTGATGCAAAATGTCTGTCGTTGTTTTTACTATTCGAATAGCAGTATGCTCGTTGATACAATAATTTTTAGACACCATGCGTAACATGCCAAGTGCGGTGGCTTGGACGGCTAAGTCTCTAGCTGTAAATAGCTACAGGCCGCACGTTCGAGTCCCGCTTTGCCATATGCAGCGGAACCATATAGACTGATACTATCATTTCAAGCTGAACCCACCTTATCGGAGAAACTTTGCTTTGAGCTCTCGAAGCCGGACTGTCGGGGTTGATGCTCTGTATGAACACCTTCGATACGGTGTCGCCGGCATTCGTACCGCCAACAAATTTCAGCGCCATTCCGAGTCTCTCGCCAGGAAGGCGATAGATTGTAGCATGATCAAGTATTGCCTCTTGACGAGAATTGGCTGCTGCGTTCTCATGACCGGCGGTTGCCACGGGGGCTGTGGGGTATGCCGACATGTTGCTTTTCACCTGAAATATCATCAGAATATATTCACGGAATCGTACACATACTGATTAGATTTATGTAAAATAGATTCATTCATTCACAAGGGCTGGACAGGAGGCAGTGGAGCATAGGTTGACAGATTCAGGACATCTAATGAACCTAACCATCTCAGCGTTTAAAACTTCACAGGACTTGAAGCTTTTATATAAATGCGTCTCACCAAATTGCCCACATTCGGACACTTTCAATAGCCGGTTGTTTTTAGGGCAGTATAGAATACGATACAAGTACACCTTTTACGGACGAACAATCGAGTGTACAGTGTTTAGTCTGACAATGTGTACAATTTTTAGCTACAACTATATGCAAATATGTGCGTCGCGCCGTCACCACCAGCAGTTAGCTGACACTGTTGAACTATAGCGACAGATATGGGTCCGTAAATAGACAAAATGAAGGTCTATATAACACGAGATGAATTAGTGACAGATTCAAAGCTGAGTTAATTCGGATTGTAAAAAATTCCATGTGTGATGTTATCAAACTATGTACAGGTTGAGAATGTTTACCAACTTCAACATTAGGCACGATAACTATTTTGAATGAAACACAAATGACCAATATAAATAAATACGATATGAATATGAATTTATTAATTTCATAAGTTGGTGGTTATTTTTGTGAGGTTACCCATGCAGTCGTGCCGTGACGAAGGTCTAATTGTTTTATATCTGTGACAGATGCAGATAGCGCCATAGGCTGTTTCTATACTAATAACCGTTGTACATATGCACGTATGAATAAAAAAACAATATATATATATATACGCACTCATTTGCGCTATTGTTGTCATGAGAGAATCACTCTTCGCCATCCCCCCCCCCCCTTTAATTACAGCTACATGTGTTTTCTCTGTAACGATTATTACTTTGATGAGTTATTGCCAGGTCTTGTCAACGTGCAGAAAATATCCTGGCGCAATCATCAAAAAGAAACGTCTCGTAGAAGACACGAACGGACACCTGGTAATTATTAAGGCCATGTCTAAGGCTGTCCGAATCTGTGCTGTTAGACTTCTATCAGACACCGCAACTTTGCTACTTCTATTAACGCGCATTGTCGGAACGCTAATCGTGACATATATATATATATATAGAAGTACTATGTACACACGTACATACTAGACGGCTAAGACGCTCTACACTGCCGCCATATCATCGCCGCCTGTGACAGCTCAGCGCAGTAGTGCCCGATTAGTTTGTCGTGAGTGCGTGCTTGCGTCGTAACGGTAAATGTCCAGGTGCAAATGTCAACAGTGATAGGTGCAACAACAACAGCAACAACAACGACAAGTAGCTCGTAGTAGTTAACAAGGCTGCCCCAGCCTCTGGCTGGTGCCAGCTCGCGAAGCTTCGTTGAGTGGGGCCACGTTCGCTGTCTGTCTGGCCATCCGTCCGTCACCCACCGGTAGCTTTTCGGCTCGTCCCGGCTCCATTTCGTTTCTGAGCAATCCACCGTGCTTATTGCTAACTGCCACTCATTGCTCACTAGGCCTCCGTTCAGAGCTAGTGTTAAGTACCCTGTCAGCGCTACCCGTTTGCTGGCGGGTCGCATAGGACTGCTGCTGCTGCTGCTGCTGCTGCAAGAGCAGTTCTGTCGAATTGCTTCGTCTGTTGTGGTGCACGCTTATGATGATGATGTTCGTGTTCGTTGCTGTCATTGGCGGCAGCTAGGCTGAGAGGCCGAGAGGTCACCAGACCTGACGCCAATGGCGTGGCACCATTTGGCAGCATTTGCCTCAACTTTGACGACACTTTTACTGTCTAGTGCAGCCATGTCACCTTCTAATATTCACAAGCATCCACATACGCGTGTTACATCGCACCTTTCGGCGGCGGCGCCGCCGGGTGTGTAATAGAGCAGAAAAATTGTGCGATAAGGCATCGTACAAATAACAAAGACATATATATTTATATATATATATTATAAATAGTTAGAGTGGACCTGTTGGTGGCAGTGCTAGCTGTCACCGTAAGCTACCAGTCAAGCTGCAATTCGCAAACAGGTGACTATAGCAGCGACACGACGTAACAACTCGACATCAACAAATGACAAGTGTTCCGAGTTGGCAAGTTGCAGCAGCCGCTGTTGCTGATGTGAGGAACAATGGCAGAAGGAAGTGACACTCTGTCAGGCAGAAGTCAACACTAATGCCGCTGCAAAGGACCTGACGGCGCTGCCTGCGATCTGAACAGGACATCCAGGCAACACTCCACCCGGTGGATCTGCAGGACGACGACAGAACGCGCATTCGTGTGATCTGAATCATCGAATCAACCGAATAACCGAACCAGCGATATCAACGCTATTGTCAACTGCATCATCCAGAGGAATATTGAGCAGAAGGCTGTCCATAGATAGACGGTATTATAGATTAGCGCTGCGACGAAACATTGCTGTCAGTAGAATGTTATTGTGATAATGCATAAATTGTAGCGTCAAGCCTTTCCGCCTTCTAGTCTGTTCATCGGTAGGCCAGGATAGGATCCGTGTCTCAGCTAGAATATGATCCCCCCATGCTTACCAACCCTACCTAGTTACCACATACAGACAGACACGCAGGCCGAATACAAAAGACATATGGTAAAATGTTGACAGAGTACCAGTGCAACGGAGGGTTGCAGCGATACGCGATCGAGCTAAAATGAGCGGAGACTTTGGAGTTATTACAACAAAGTGCGCACAACTGGAGACTTTTTGTCATGTGTAATTAATTTAATTAATATAATTTAATTCGAAACAGAAGTATTAGCGCCCGTCGATGGCGGCCACTGTCCGTCGGATGTGAACAGGGTCGTGTCGTATAAACGTCTTTAACATATGACACGGGCAATTGCCACCTCAATTCTATTTAGTTAACTCCCATTCGTGGCTTCCAACCCCGCTAAAGCCTTTCGGGTGGATAAATGACTGTTGCTTATTGTTCATTAGACACCTTTCGCTTTAAACGGGTTCCCAAGGAGCTACGGGCTAGCTTTCCTTTTTGAGTAACTGCATAATGAATACTGAACCAGTCACCCTCGTCGTTGGCTGCCATCAGCTGTGTCACCTATTTTTCTATGTTTATAGTACACACCTTAGCAAGACCGATGACGATAACCCGTTAATTCGGTGACTCCCAAGGCCTTCACAGCACGCTACACAATTTGAATACAAATTTATGTTGGCGTCGTTTTGACTTAAGACGCACACATTATATAACCCGTCCATTCTATTGTGCTCGAGCTACGGGAAAAAAAAATAATGATAGAACGCCACTGGTGGCAGGAGTGCCAAAGGTGTAAGTCATTAGCATATTTCGCAGCTGCTAATCTCTTCAGTACAAGTGTACATGTTCCATCTAACGCTTAAGGTGTTATCTCATTATAATCTTAACTAGGATATCGCACGTTCATAGCACAGCCCTGGGTGGAAGTACAGTTATAAGGGTATTTTCGACAACACTTCACGATTCGACTGGATTGTGTAATAATTACGACCGAAGTCAACGAAATCGTTGATAAATGAGTCTGCGCTTCGCAGTCCCCCTTACCCCCGCCCCATTCAAGAATCGGCTTCGAGCGACTGCGGTGGCGAATTATCCCTACGCGTCACAGTTTCTTCTGATACGACCCGTCTGTACGCGGCATAATGTATATCTTCTGTAGTGGTGAACTAGGCAGAAATGTGTCTCTGCTGTTTTTATGTGATCTGTTTAGAAACATCAGTATCTTGGAAATTTGAAGTGTAATAACTGAGCAGCCTGATACACCTATATATATATCCACTGTGACTGTTATTTTTTACCTTGTGATCTTTCCCCCATGGTCCGTGAGGAGCCTATCGATAGTTTGTGATTTTATGAACATCATGAATAGATAGAGTGCTGTCATCTAGAACGTTGTGTACCAGAGCAAATGCAATTGATGGTCTATTGTACACAACACCACGAAATATTGAGACAATCATAACGAATAAATGCGTTACTGTTTCCATTTCGATAATTGGTGATTAGTTTGGCTTCTTAATGATTCAGCTTTTCTGTTCACATTTTTGACATCATGCTGTGCTTACTCTACACTGTATTATTATCTTTTATAGATGTAATATTCCAGTGGGAGAATTGGATATGTGCAGCAGGTTAGCAGGATAAATATAACAGGATACACGCAGCAGCTCTAATTCCAAAGCATCCTTTAGGTTAGGCTGGTTGTAACCTAACACGAATTCGGATCAATATAAAACCAGCAACAGAACGGGCGTCGCGGGCCAAGGACCACTGCTCGTTCTACCCCTAAGGCAGTATTTTTGTTTTATACATATTACCAATTCTATACAAGGCCCAACCCCTGTTGCCTACGTACCTCAAGCACTGTGACGTTAGGCGCACTGAAAGGCCGATTGTGCGAGCCTGAATTTTGTGTCCTCACTGTTGAGTGCAGCTGGCCGTGATGCGATCCAGCCGAGACTGAGCCTCCATGTCCAGTGAGAGGTCCGATGTGTCCCTTCTCCGAGACGGGCACGACCGTTACAAAATGGTCTCCACCTGCGCTTGACATAGCGCAAAGTCCTACAAAAATGAAGACAAAGAAAATACAATTGTTCGCGTTAATGCACTGTTTTTGCTAATCAAAGCTTGAATCAAAATTCACGTTAGCGAGAGGCCCCCACGTGTAAAACGATGTCCAGTTTGTAGGAAATGAGACCCAGGGGTGTATGAGAGTCCTTTTTTTTACTTCTTTTTCCAATTTCCTGCTCCCTCATATCGTCATCTAATTAAGCGTGTAATCAGCCGCTTGTTGTTTTTATTTACTCATGGCCTCTTAGATCGGTAGTGACATCACAGATAAAATCTATGTGCTGATAATTAATTGACGCTATAACATATATATAGATCAATCATAGATCAAGCCAAGAATATTAAGTTTATACAGAGTAGAATTCAAAAGATAGCCCATCTTTCCTGCCCGCGTCCCCGTACCTTTACAGCTATTATATCTGAAATCAAACGTTGTATTTCCGGTTGTTAACTAAATGACTAAAAACTGAAATTACTATTATTATTATTATTATTATGGTTATTTTATATGAATCGGCGTGCATACACGAGCGTCGTTGGGTACGCCCAACACAAGATGAAACTAAACGATCGATAGAGGCAAGTGCCAATTATCTGTTACAAATTGACGGCGTGCTCGTCCGAAAGTACCACCGTGCGGTGGTACACGATACAGTTGATGTACGCCACTGCACGATACGCACGGAAGCCGAGCTAGCCAGCAATAAGAACCATGAGTGTGATATGACGAGCGTCTGGCGATGCTGCCATAACAGCCCTAGCAGCAGGCGCTTCTCGGGCAGCATTCATCCATATAGGACTGTAATGTGTTTATTTTCGACATATCTATGTAAATTACAGCCGCTATTAGAGGGCAATTGGGGATGGACCTGAAGGGGCAGGCTGGCGGTTGTTTTGTTCGGACGATTATCGTCGCGTCGGGAATAGAGGCGATCTGCAATGATCTGGTTCTAGCAGCAGCAGCAGCAGCAGCTCATTCGCGACTCATTACACCAGACCAGAACACAGGAGACATAATTGTTGTGTAGTACACTTACACAATTTAGCAGCCACACGGGCAAACAAACATACAAACAAGCGATTAACAGATAAATAAACAGTATTCCGAGTTTCACACACAAACACACACACAGCGATTCACCACTGCAATCACTACACCACGGTGACTACACAGAGAAAGAGATGTTGTTGACATTGCTATTGTACATTTCCGTTGATGGGCCCACATCATCAGCTGAGATAGAAAAAAGGCCACATTATCAGCTGCGCTATTTGTGTTTGGAGAGGCGCATGAATAGCTAGCTCAGAACGAAATTGGCAATTTGTTGAAACAGGCGCATTTCGTTGGCGTGTTGACTGACGATACAGTTTCCTATTCGTAATTGTAGCAGGGTGGTATTTTACATTGAATGGTCGATAGAGGTCTGTTTAGTATATATATATATATATATATATAGTGTATGATCAGTATACGACAACGTTGGCACAGCGGTCCTGTTTGTTGCTTGACTGTCAGAGGCAACAATCACTTTTACGGTCAATATATCGACACTATACATACAACCACAATTATTTCTCTCTAAATTAAATGAATCATTGACCTGCCCCAAGTCGTGTCGTTGATTTTGTCAAGGCTTTTTGTGGCAGGCATCTAGCTGCCATCGACGAAGTTCACAGTTTCCTGTGATCGACGCCTTCAGCCGAAAGCTAAGGTGGTATTCATAGGGGGGGATACCTGCCTTCACAACCTCCACCTGCATTGTTTTCAACTTACATAGTATCTCATAGCTGTCGGCGAGGTGACCTCAATTTTTCGATTTACAAATATGTTTCTCAAACATAGATTGTCAGCCAAAAAATGCATTCAAGGTCGGATGTAAACTTAACCTCGTTGTAATTAAATCGCCAAGGCGACTTGGACGGCTAATTCCCTGGCTGTAAGAAGCCAGAGGGCGCAGGTTTGAGTCCTGCTATGTGATGACCTTGTGAACAGGTGTCAATAGTAAATATTTATAACAATGATAATGAGCTCATTACTTATGGTATCCTCAACAGATCGAGTTTCAATGCGTCGCTCGGCAGTGCACATGAGCACCTTTGTGGTAAAGCTAAAGATTTGGTTGATTTGTTGTGTTGAATGACTCCATAGCCGCCGCCCCCGTGCTTAGCACGGAGTATGCAAAAATTAGTGCTGCAAGGCTTCCTGTGTCACGCAGATTTGGAATGATCCTGTCACAATGGCTCACGATATGTAAATGAAACAGCTCATGAGGAGTCATGCATTGCGCGTTACATTACCGTCTACCACTGTCCTATTGTGTGGGTATTGTCACACATAATTATCCCTCCTATAATCGCACCTCTGTTCGGCTCATATGTCTGAGGCGCGATAACGATCCAATATTAACAGTCTACCTGTTCTGCTCTCGCGTCCAGATCGCGTGACCCATCCCTTTATGGATAGTGCATTCAGTGTCAATGTGTTGGGAAGTCCGATACCTTACTAAAGGCTTCACGGATCCTGGCAAAATCACTGTGGGCAACGTATGACAGTAGTTGAAAGCGCAAATAATAGAGCAGATTTGTATATTATTATTATTAATATAAAACAACATAATAGTGCCGTTCCTCCGTTAGGCCCAGTAAACACTATTCATGTCGATCCTCATAAGAAAATAGGCTAAAATAGATAGGTATTTAGATACGAGGATTTCACGTTTAGGTTTCTTTTTGAAGGTGACCTCATGACCTTGCGAATTAGAAACATTTTCGTCAGTGGTTTCCTGATGGCCTCGGCTCAGCTAAACTCCGACTGGACTCAGTTTCGAACGAGTGGTCTTCCCGTACAATACGACAAACCTCTCAACCGAGCGGAGATGCAACCCATTGCGATGGGCTGACTCTCCGAATAGAGATGGTCAAACCTGTCACGTTCTGCGTAAAGTACGCGTGAGACCATTGCTAAAGAGCATCTATGGATTCTAAATAGGCAAAAAGTTGATTAAAAATATCGGTTATACTCAGCGATCTTTGACGAACATTTGAAACGTTCAGTATTCGACAGTCATTCGAAAATTTGTATACATACGTAGCTATGTGCAAAACATGAATGAAGCACAGGCCTTAGCGAGCGTTACTGGAATCCATCATATTAACATATATTAGTGTTTAACAAGCGCACAGATCCGAGCCATTTCCTCTCGTGGGACGTGAAGTCATTTTATTCATTACCTCATATTGAAGACGCTCAAGCTGAACGCCCTCATCGTTTCTCCATTTAGGCAGAAAGAGGTAAGGCAGGACAATTAACAAGTCATAACAGTTGTTCATGTCCAGACCTCATTGTTACTAGATTAATGTGAATATATCGAATAGGCCAAAAGCGAAACCTAAAAGCTGTCCCAAAAATAACTCAGAACACGAAACGATCTTGATGGCCTTCAACAAGCGACAACGTTTGGCTGCCCACCGTGGCCCGTCCTTCGCCGATAGATACATACATTGTTGAAATCGTTCCGACACAAAGGGACACTATCTTTTTCATTCATTACGGGCTATGAAGATATTCGAAGAACGGTTGTCATCATGCGAATAAAAAGAGGCGAACGAAACTACAAATGTGAATTCAAAATGTAACCTTACCGGGAACTAGAATACATGGTGAACTATCGACAGTGGGCCGCATAGATGCAAATGTTCTATTCTTGAAATGATATGGCTTATAATAATCAACAGCTGCTATAATGTCGTATGTATGTTGGAAATGTTCCTTCTCATTTTGGCATTTTTGGGTGCCTGACAATGAAATCCCCGCAATAACCCATATATAGAATACTATGGCAATTGAACATATCGCCGACTCTCCATTAGGATGGGTGAACCTGCCTTGTCTGATTCATATAGCTTGCCCTCACAGTACAATGGGGGATATTTTGTGAATAGTGACGCGATCAGGCAAGCGGCGACCTTCCAAATGTCAATAAGGGAAAAACAAAGAAATAATAAAAACTGATTTTTCATTAAAACTGTAAACCGTTAATTCGTTACCAGCTCGCATCTTTTAGGGCGGTAAGGGTACACCCGTGTGATAGGTGAGCCAGCCTAGAATGATGTTACCTATTTCCGTTTAGATCGATGTTTATTTCCAAATCGGCGGACGTTTGTGCGACCTGCGTAAAGATAAAGGTGGAGCTTGAAAGGAGCTGCAATTTCACACTGCTTAAGCTCTCTTATATGTCATCACGCAGCGGGGCTCGAACCCGCCGCCTCTGTCTTTCGACAACCATAGACTAAGCCGTCGAAGCCACCGCGCTGTCATCTGATAGACATAAAAGAGGTGAACATTTGATGGACCCGTGAACATCGGGTATCGATGCAAAAAATGCGATAATAAATGCAATTCTATAGGTGTAAATATACAATAACTAGAAAAGCAGTCGGGTATCGATTAGCTGGCACGAAGCCAACAACGATTTCTGTAAACGACCGGTATTGGGATGCCAGACGACCAAGGAGGTTGTATGCCGTTAGCGCTGATATAGAACGCGATTCATATCGCAGGCGACGTCTGCCATTTAACAGTATGCATGGTGGCATTTGAACGATTTCGCCACACTCACACACCACTAGGCGCTCACTGGCTTAACTTGTGCAGCAGGTGTCAATGAAAATTCGAAATTCGCTTACAGCCTCTTGATGAAATACGATAAATCCGTTCCTCATCTGTAAAGGCGTCTACCAGAAAGCCAAATTAATGTTTTTAGAAGCAATCGTAACCAGTGAAAGTAATCGCCAAAATGTATCCTCACCGGCCACCAGGCAATCCTGGCAGGTTTATGATAGCAATACAAAATCAACAGAGGGCTACGATCGCGTTTACGATATGCGCACAACCGTGAAACACGACATACACATCTGTCTCATCCGCCACCTGATCCTTTGACCCCTTGAATGATTGAGAGGATAATACTCATACCCTCAATAGAGCTCGCGTACCACATCGATTGGAAGACTGTGCCCTATTGAAGCAGGTTCGGCCGCAGCCGCTGGCCAGCCTCTTCAGAAGATACAGCCAAAATAGATAAAACGTAAAAGAAAAAACAAAAACCTCACTAACGAGAGGAACAGGAACAGCCAACGAGAGGAACTAAGAACTAGCGGAGTTTAAACAGTCGGTCAGCCAATGGACGACGCGATAACAACAACAACAACAACAACAACAACAACAACAACAACAACAACAACAACAACAACAACAACAACAACAACAACAACAACAACAACAACAACAACAACAACAACAACAACAACAACAACAACAACAACAACAACAACAACAACAACAACAACAACAACAACAACAACAACAACAACAACAACAACAACAACAACAACAACAACAACAACAACAACAACAACAACAACAACAACAACAACAACAACAACAACAACAACAACAACAACAACAACAACAACAACAACAACAACAACAACAACAACAACAACAACAACAACAACAACAACAACAACAACAACAACAACAACAACAACAACAACAACAACAACAACAACAACAACAACAACAACAACAACAACAACAACAACAACAACAACAACAACAACAACAACAACAACAACAACAACAACAACAACAACAACAACAACAACAACAACAACAACAACAACAACAACAACAACAACAACAACACAACAACAACAACAACAACAACAACAACAACAACAACAACAACAACAACAACAACAACAACAACAACAACAACAACAACAACAACAACAACAACAACAACAACAACAACAACAACAACAACAACAACAACAACAACAACACAACAACAACAACAACAACAACAACAACAACAACAACAACAACAACAACAACAACAACAACAACAACAACAACAACAACAACAACAACAACAACAACAACAACAACAACAACAACAACAACAACAACAACAACAACAACAACAACAACAACAACAACAACAACAACAACAACAACAACAACAAGCAGCATTTTCGAATTTTTGGAGGCGACGACGACGACGACGAACGCGGATCGAACGATTCACTTGGGGGGCTCACGGCGGAAGAGGAAAATTGACAGTAGTGGACCGCGACGGAGCCGAATGTGCTGTTTATGTGTACGGCGGCCTGACTCCTGAATGTGGCCAGCGGAATGGCGTTGCGAGCATCGAACAGAAGGGCGAACTGACCCACTGCCAAAACAGCTTCGGCGGCGGTAGTAACCTGCTGGCGATCGGATCGATTGGGCGGCCGGTGGTCGCCGAGCACCAGCTCATAAGGACGACAGATGGCAGCTGAAAGAAGATGCTCTTTACTCATGGCGTTGTTGCTGCTACTGCTTTTGCTGCGGGTGCCGTGTTGTGCTTTGCTGTGTGGTGGTCGCTGGCCGGTGATACTGGCCGTCCTGGATGGCTATCGATGCTTTTTTTTATTATGAACATGACGCCGTGTTGTTGGTGCACTGCCGAAGCTGACGTCTCAGTGGCTATGGACGTTCGGACGGACCTTTGGACCTTCGGTTGCTGCTGCTGCTGGTGTCCGAATCTCGTCCGTCCCCGATTTTTTCTTCATTTATTTCTGTGCAACAGAAGCATCAACCGACGCCACCACCATCATCATCATCGGCAGCAGCACCAGCAGCAGCAGCAACGTCATCGTCCGAAGCAACAACAGCGTAAGAGAAATAGGAAAAAAACGACGCCGAAGTCGTTCTGCACCCGCGGAACCTGCGCGCGCTTCTTTGCGCGCGTTTCGTCGGGGTTTCACCGGGGTTGATCATTCGGGGCTCTCTACCGGTAGAAAACGACGATGGGGCAGAAAACATCGCCGCAGAAGCGACAACCATCGAGAAAGGTGGCAGCAGTGCAGTGGCCGACCGACAGCCTCAAATGGCGGGAGCGTAGAACTGCGCCAGGAAGAAGAAGAAAAAAAATAAGAAAGAAAAACGAGAGAAACGCCAATAACTGGGTTAGCGCGTCGCTCTTCCCGTGTGACAGCGACGAAACAATCATGAACGGAGGGGATGCATTGAGGCGACGGCGTTGACCGTCAGCAAACGAATAACATGCAGATGATGAAGAACAAGACATCAGCGACGAAGGGACCCAATCGAGGCGACTGGCTGAAGAAAAAAACATCGGCAGAATACGAGGCGGCAGAATAACAGCGAAGGAGAGGTTTATCAATCAAAAACCGCTGGATATTCTCTCTGTTTTTTCTTTACTTGACTACCCTTCGCCCCCCGCCCCCCTCCCCCCGTTACGCGCCGAGGTCCGTGGTTAACGGCGATGGTGCTTGTGTGACCAACACTAGAACCTGGTAGATTGATAGATAATAATTGTGGTAATGATGATAATAATAATAATAATCATACTGGATGGATAGATGTTCTATAAAAATAATTAACCGGGAAATGGGAGGCGATAACTTCACTTATTCCTTGAGTTGTGAGCTTATGCTTCTGCGGGCGGAGGGACAGGCCTCAGGGTATAGTATCTCTGTCAGTACGGGCTGCAATATCTGGTACGCCTTATGGTGCCGGCGGCGACTTGGTAAACCGTCAGGGCAAAAAATGCATATCGATCTCGGCAGCATACAGATACGGCTTGGAAAGCGAGAATTGCAATGAAAAGCTACTGGGGTAATTTACTTCAAAAGTCCAATTTTGTTCATACCTAACAATTGTGCGTCCTTAAGAAATTTGAAGCAAACCAGCGCATCACAGAGGCCGAATAATAATTACTCAAATACAAGGTTTTATTTAATCTCTTGTTGTTTTTCTTTCTAGCTGATAATAAATTTGCAAAAATACCGAAATTTGCTGAGAGCAAAAGAACGCGTTATGATTTATGACGCCAACGAGTCTTTCGTAGAGGGCTGGACAAAGATGCAATGTATGCGTTTCGCGGTAAGAGTAGCTAGTACGTGTTGCCTATTTGTTGGCATCGATGCCAGGAGCTTGTTGTCGGATCTAGACGCTCCTGGGACGGGGAATGCTGATTGGGTTTGGCTGTCGCGGAGCTCCGAGCCACTCCAACGTCATCGTCGCTGCCTGCCATTTATTCGACAGCGGAGAAGGGCAGGGCGGGGTACCTCCTCTGATGCCCCAGAATTCAACCGACTGGTATCGACACAAATCTACATTATTATTATTATTATCATCATAATTATTACTCCTTTGGGTACTTTTCCTTTATTTCATACTGCGGAGAATTGCAGGGGGTGGGGGGTAGCCACCAGAACAGCATATACGTACCAAACGCCGACGTCCGAATGAAATTACTCTATGATCAAAAGACCAACTTGACTCAGCAGCATGACTGGACACGGTGCCAATAGCTGATAACATGGGGTAATGTTCGAGACACACAACGATTTCTCGATTCGGTGACTGTCGATTCATTCTGTCGAGTGTGGGGTAATGTGCTCGAGCAATCCGCGAGATAAAACCCAGCTAGAGTGGCTCTGTCAAAATGAACGAAGTGACAAAGAGCATCAGCCTTCCAACAACTTCCAATATTGTTCCCTATTTGTTTTGGAGCTGACGAAGTAATGGGTGAATTTCGTATTTTGACTACCTTTTCACAAATTGCGCTGACTGACCACATTAATAGGGCCGGTAGAAAAGCGAAAACCAAAAAAGTGCCGCATGGGTGTAAAATTTGGAGCAGCTGTTCGGTACAGGCTTCGTATGCTTGTCAGTAATAACTACATCACAACCAATGTTAGTGTCTCCTGAGGTTCAGTTCATGCTTTCAAGGGAATGTTTAGGCCTTTATGAAAATGGTTAATGAGGACGTGCGCCCCAGGGAAGACCCTTTAAAACACAAGTGGAATTCTTAAGGATTCATGGGACACTATGCGACTTCGCAGGCCTGCCGATGCAATAGCATTTGAAGTATTTTAGCAGACTCCCGAATATATATGTATATATATATATATGTATATATATATATATGTGTGCGTCAGCTAATGTTGTCAAAAACGTCATCAATCAAGCGCATGATAAAATGGCAACGTCCATATACGTGTTCCGTTCGTTTCAATTGGTAACAAGCAACTGGAAATCGACGACGCGTGGCCAGATAATTCCGTCAATGTAATCGTTCGTTTTTACTGTGCGAACAACCATTATCGATAAAGACCACAACCTTTTTGTGTATTAGCTAAATCATAGACGAATATCACTGGCGAATTTCGTCAAGTAATGGACCCGAACAGAGGGAGAACCCTCGCAGCATTCTCTGTTTTTTTTTTTGGTTCTGCAGTCAGATGCGATGTGTCACTGGTACAGACGGTTGAAAACGATTATAAAAATATGGAACGCCCAAAACTGTCTAAGAAGCCCCACAGACGACAATAACCCCAACGACAAGAGCGATGTAACTAACTGCATTCGATTGTATCGGGCGCAATCGTGCCTCGTTCGACATTCGCTCATCTGGCTCTAACCACTTCGGTCTCAGCCCGCAGCGTCGTATCGCCTGACCCTCCTCGTGTGGTGCGCCTGTTGTATTTACGGCGTCCCTGTCTGTGAGCGGCATCAGTGATTTGTCACGGCAGCTTGTTCTGCGTCATCTTCAATCGCAGGTATCATCCTCAAGACGTGTGGCCGTCCCTCGGCCGTCTTATACATAAATAGAATGCACTGAGACGATTAGCAGTGGCAGCGAGCACAAACCGACGGGTCAACAGTTGGTACAACGGCGACACCAAAGTCCGATGAGTGGCGGGAGTTGGTTGTCTCACAATGAACACACGAGCTGACATAGTAATGGGCGATTTCGTGCCCGAATAGACACCTGCCAGCCGGTTCAACTTAAGGGTTAAGGGCGTGTATTTGGCATCATAGTTTTGTACGGTGGCTAATGATAACAAATTAATCACAAAATGCAGCAGTGGCGTATGCTGCGGCAATCGACAACTGTGAATATTCCTCCTGCTGCAAGACAAATAATTCCAACCACTTCTACAATCGCTGTGATTCGAGATTGCAAGCGCCGAAAGGAAGCCAACTGTTGCCTCCATCTGTTCGCGTTCGCGGCGGCATCGAACGCTCTACCACCGGAAGCTCTGTGTTGTCTCTCACTCTGTGTTCGTTGTTCTTTTGATGTGTCAATGTTGCTTGGCCGTCTTGGTACTCGCCCTGCCTAGACCCTTGTCAATACATTATCGTGCTACGTATAATATTCTGCATGGGCCACGGAAAGATCTATGTCTGCCATTGTCGCCATCGGCCACTTTCACACACCAAGTCGTGTGTCGCGATATATATATATATAAAAAAATATCTGACTCTGTCTCGTCCTACTGTGGCAGCTAACCACAGTTGATCTCTAAGGCTTGTGTTTTGTTACTGCCAGTCATATCTCCCAGTCGTTTGCGCAGCTACCGTCTGACGAATCGCTATATTTAGAAACTGTTGAATAGAACGCAGCAGAGACACTAGTCCAAATCGTGTAGGCTAGCGTGTAAACTGCCGGGCGGAGAGCAGGCCAGTACTGTACGGGCGCGCTCGTTTGACGCTTGCACCACCGTCCTACGCCATTGACAACTCTCGCATGCGAGTTGAGTGGAAAAGAGACAGTGGTGGCCAGTGGCACTGTATCGCCTGTGTTCAATAGAGACAGCCAATGTTCGTCTGGCATTTTGGCGCGGTGGCCTTGAAGGAGGGAGTTCGCTGTGCTGTGATGGGCGAGCAGCACTCGTTCAGCTAGCAGACGATGATAAAGGCGGCGGTGGAGACGGCCCAGAAACGCGTAACTCCCTAGTCAGGTGTCGACGCGCCTGCCGCAACTATTAAGTTGACGGAGTCACTAATCCACGGAAGGACAGCAACAACTCTACATACGGTGGTGTCGAGCGTCTCAGAACTACTAGTCGGAATCTGGCATGTGCTCTTCTATACACGTGCAGCGCACACAAATCACGGGGCGCTGATAGAAGCGGCGATAGCAGTTGTATTAGTTGTCATAAGAAGCCAGAATTTAACGTGATATGATAGTCTGACTGTTGCGTAGTGCCGTGCGTTTAGATAGCACGTGATGGAGTTGGTCAACGGGTGCGGTTTTGTTCGTGGCGCACAAGTTCTGCCCCGGAAGATGCCTCTTAAGTTCGCTGTTTCTCTACGACTTGTGTCTGTGCGTGCTGGCGTAGGCGTGTTGGTTGTGCATTAGTACGTCCTTGAGCTATAGTGTCTCCCTCTGCCTGCATACCGTCCGTGCTTGTATTGATGTCAGTGTACCAGTGTTCGGTATAGCACAGACCAATTCATTCCTTCGTTGCCCGAGATTATTTTTGCTACTTGAGACAAGACAACAGGCGACAAGAGCTCCTGTACGGGACGTTTCAAGCGACCGAACTTTGTGCTCGGAGAGATTCGTCGTAAGCGACCAAACGCACTTCTAAATACAACATCTCTACCTTGGTACTCGTTGTTCACTCTTCGGTGGCCCGAATCATTCTTGGTACTCGATCATCAAATGCGCACAAATACTTCGTCCGCTCTAGTGGATCTGCTGCTGCTGCTACTGCTTCTGCAACAACAGGTGGTGTTGATGGAACGATATACATTATTGTTGTTATACTGATCCCAGTGAACCCCTCGCGTTCGCCGGCTGCTCGCACCTCCAGCGCCACCATCATCAGTATCATCACTAACGATAGCACAGTTACTGCTACCAGGGCCTTTTTCGTTGTTGTTGTTCCTCTCTCTCTCTCGTTCCCTTTACAATAACGACTCGTGCAAGCGTCGAAGAACGCGTCGAAGCCATTCGGTGCATTCATATGATATGTCAATGTGGTGAAACCCAGGATAACTGACGTGGTGATCAGTTTAGAGGTTTCAGTATAATTTTAACGATGGTAATGGCTGTATGAGTGCTCGGCACGTCGTCTTGGGAACAGGTACGTGTGTAACTTGCGCCACGAATAGCCGTGTGTGGGCAAACGGCTGAACGAACCGTGCTAAGTTTGTGCCTTAACCGTGGCCCTCATGAAATGGTGCTGAGCAATAACAGCTTAAATCAGCAGCCGCGGAAAACTGTCACTCATACACTGGCAGATCGTATCGCATCATTACCAGTGTCACCAAGATCAATAGCAGCCACAAGTGCACCAGCGGCACCAAGCGACACGCGCGCCAATTATGACGACCCGAAAACAAGCGGGCCGGCCGGTGCTCGATGCTGTCGTTCCTCGAGACTTCCCCCAGCGGAGCATTTACTATGTCCAACTTGATAGGGAGCGGCTTCAATCGCCGGAAGCGTGCGATATCCTTCTCAACTCGAGCGAAGGAACAACATTTACAGCACACAAAGAGGTTCTGTGTGAAAACAGTGAATTCTTCCGTGCCATGTTCACATCACAATTCATCGAATGTCGGGACAATGAGTGCCAGCTGAAGACGATCGACGAGCCAACGCTGAAAATTATCCTCGACTATTTCTATCGGAAAGACGTGAATATCTCCGATGATATGATGCTGCCAGTGTTCGCCGCGTCGCATTTCTTCTCGCTGACATGGCTGCAGGCGTACTGCGCGGCCGGAATTGCAAGGCGGCCCTTCGAGGCAGCGTTGGAGCATCCACTCTTTCTCGACTACGTGAAGACTCACGAGGGCATCGTGGACTTGATACTCGATCTTGATCTCTTGCTGACGGCCAACATAAGGCTGCAGAACCTTCTAAGTACGTGGCCAATTGACGAGGACACTCGTCTCCGAGCGATTGCTGATCGACTCCGCAAGAAGAGCCGTCAGAGAAGAGAGCTGGCCATCATATTTGAACGGTCAGTCGGTTACGCGGTCACGTTTACAGGAAATCGCACCCAGCAGTGGCTAGAACCGTCCGGGTTTAAGATTCCGCTAAGGAGTCAGCATATAGCGATCGCCCATGATCACCTCTACTACGCAACCGGCTGGCTGGTGGGCATCGTCGACAACGACGTCCCCGTCTACAAGGAGTGCAACGACGGTGGCTTGATCTGGCCACCGCTTCTGCGTAGGTACGGCTCGTCAAGCGTGATCTGGACAGAGAACAAGCGGGGAGCCCTGTATCGGCGAAGTTTGACGGCGACCAACTCGAACGTGACAAAGGAACGCTTCACACTCCGCAACGACTCGATGGTGCGACACATACCCTCAACCGATTCGATGCACTACCCCTCCATCACCGTCGTGGTCACAACGAAGGGCATTTGGGAAGTGCTTCGATGGAACGGTTACGACTATGACAGGAGTAACTTCGAAAATCTCGAGTGTCCACTCGAACGTATTGAGTGCGCCGCCATAATGCAGAATAGGCTCTATGTGATAGGGAGCAAGACAGCGAGCTCGGTTCTGAAGACGATGCTCGCCTACGACGAGAAGGATCTCAGCTGGCTGACGTTATGCGAACGAAAGCGGGATGTAGTGCCTGGAGCGTTTCTACCACTAAATGGACGGCTCTACATTCTTTCGAATGGACTACCGACCGTTGAGGTGTATGAGCCACATATCGACTCGTGGATGCTCGACGAAATGCACGAATTTGTACAAATTGGTGGATTTTCAATTATTCGTGGGCAAGCTTGATTTCATTGTTCGCCCCCGTTGGCCCAGCTCACCTGAATATGATTGTACAATAAATTTGCATATGTATCTTCTACGAATGCTACGGAACAGAACAATAAACAACACTCAGCAGCCATTCCGCAAGAGATTTCGGTTACTCCCCTATTACCACTATAACATTCGAGCGAATAATAACGATGCTACTCCAACTCCCCGTCGAGTAATTAACGCAATAATCTAATTTAACTTGATTTGGATATCCCCGTTACTATATATATATATATATATATATACGTCTAATACATGCGTGCGCTTTTGTGTTTATTGCTGTTGTCCAGTAGTATTCCAGGTTGCACTGATAATGAACATCTTTCGGGCCACAGGAATATACTGATTCCAGCTTTTGATCCATATTCGCTATCCTTAGGATAGTATGTATTGCGTATAGATTTTTAAACCTTTTGTGTTGATAGATCGGCTGGAGAATAGATTTGATTTCAATACCGTCGATGACCTCTGAGGCGTGACTTGAAAGCGCTTGGGCTTACTAGGGCTTAAATGTTAGTGCGAACCTGAGGCGGGCAGCGTCGAGGGCAACGTTGAAAGTAGCAATATGCACAGATCTAATTTGTGCTAAAAAGGTTGTGATATTTCTTGCCGTAGTGAGCTGTATAGGTGGTTAGAACCAGCGGGTTCATGTCCGCCTCGCGCGGACTCATCCGGACTGGTCGCCGCAACGACAGAAGTAGACTGGGGTCTTCCAGAATGCAATTCCTTGTACCTTCATTGGGTCGACAACTGAGCCACGAAGTATAGAAGCCATGCTATTTATCTACTCTTCTGAGCATACGGAATTGTAGATGCGCTCAATATATAGAGAAGTGTCTGGGAAGTCTTGAGATTACACGGACGGAACAACTCCTGAGTTGGAGGCTATTTTAGTACACATAGAACGGCGACGATTGTCGCGGGTCGTCGAAACGTATAGGATCACGTACGATAAGGACACAGCCAGCGTTCCCGGGTCGTATTCCACATAATGCCAAGAAGCAGTCAGCTAGTTCAGACCCAAGACATAACCTTACTCAGACGATATGGTCTTGGTGACACAGACCACCAACGAACTGCCGCAGATGCTCTATGTTTATGGGAAGACAGCAGAACTCTCGTAGAGAATGTTTCAACGAGAAAACTGCACGACTGTATTCTAATACTTTCGGAGGATATTGCAAAAGGAAGGTAACTTAAGGACAAGGCGAGCAGATCAGGGAAGCACAGAGAAAGTTCTAATTATTTGGGGGTAGAAATTACGAGTAGGGACGTCATTTATTTAAAACTAAATAGACAGCTACGTGAAATGCGGTGTACGTAGGCGCAGGGCCATTACAAGAAGGAACTTATCGTGGCCTCGCAACAGATGATTCTTAGTACCAAGAGAAATGTATTGGAAGGAATATGTTGTTCTCTTGTTATTTCTTCATAGCTGAACCTCAGCTGTCTTTCCGTGACCGGCCACGGTCCCGCTGTCAACATATCTGTCCACTTTTCCAACATGTCGGAATAGTATGTCAACGGTAGCATGAGCTAACGCAATTGTCACCATGAATGTACTACGTAGTTAATAAATTAGCACGACAAACAGTAAAGTGCACATACAAATGCACTATGAGTTGTTATGGAGGGGGGGGGGATGCATGTCAATTATTTGGGCATGTGAAGCGCAGACAAAAGCAGGTTACATACGAAGTGACACTTCGGAAAACAACGAGTTGAAAGGCCAGGAAGCAGGCTTAAGATTCACTTCATTAACGTGCAGTGTGGAGAAGATGGAAGTAGGGTAGGCGTTAGCTGAACACACAGAAACGGTGAGAGCGAAATACGAACAATGGGAAGATTTTATAATAACTATAGCCTGTGCGGCGAAAAGGATGAAACAGTTGAATCGATTGTGATCAAATATAAGCTGTTCGGAATACGCGGGCGTGGTAGACTTAATTGAGGGGTAAGGGACGGCTGATAATTGTTTTATTGATTGATTTATTGATAATTATGTACAAGCAAATACGATAGGATAACGCTGAAGTATCACAAGTCAGTACAAAGCTAAGACTGATTTCGCAGATAATTTTCTTGTATTCATTATCCCCGCTCGAGTCCCTCCTAACTACTGCTACCAAGCCATCGACTTACTTAAAATCCCATCGAACGCACAGACTTCACTCATACATTGATATGCATATCGTAGATGATACATGAGGACATTGTTTAGTGAGCTAGACGAGATAGTTCGGTTCGCTGCCAAATGAGCCCGTAGATTACGTTTACTAATCAACTGTTCTAGTCAACGACAACAGTTACCACAACGGATGACAACGACATCAATCAACGCGAATAGCAACGACTGACAGCCGCAGAGACGAACGAATTCTCTTCTGGCCTACCGGCGACTCTGGACAAACTGACCTAACGTGGTGCACAAACATATCCGACCGGCCCGCTGGATAGTTGGATGATTTCTCGCTGGATGATGATGATCACTGGACCGCAGAACGGTTGGCTACTTTTGGAGGTGGTACCACCCCTTAGCAATTACTCGCCATCTCTACCATCGACCTCCCACCCTACGGGTACGACCCTACCATCAACCCCGCCGGGAGTAGCATCGTTCGTCTATGCTCGTTCTCACGACCCTTGCCGCCGGCCGTCAGCGGGCAGTATCTTAGGATTGCTGCCTCCATTAATAATAATTATAATAACAGTAGTACAACAACAACCAAAGGCACACATGAATGGACACCTTTCTCTGCCCATCTCCATGTTTGTATCGCTGTGAAATTGACACTCCTTATTGCTGTCGTGATAGTCATACTTGTGCATAGTCATTTCAAGTCTGGTAATCTCGCAGCAAGAGGCGAGCTGATTAATGGTGGCAGCCCCGCCATTTCTGTTAAAATCATACGCCCGGACATCATATTTCAGGAGGCTGTTTCTCGAGTGACCAGGCAGTTGGTTTCTCACATGACGATATATATATATATATATGCACCTGTTCATGAGGAAATCAATCACTATATACTATGGGCGTGCACACGAGTCGCTGCGCGTTCTGGCCCGCTAAGGCGCATCTGTTTGGAACCGTTTGCCATGGAAACTACGAACAGCGTCACGATTCGTGATCGCCGGTTGAGTCCCCAGAGATCGCGGTTTGCAGTTGACATTGCCTGACGTCAGATCGGTCTGTTGAGGAATAGCGCAGATAAATTCAGCATGGCTGACCGGCCGGATAAGGCCGGAATGTATACGAAATAGCAATGAATACATTCTAGCCAACAACACAATGCTCCTAATGGGAGGGGGTGTATACCCCCTCCCATTAGGATCTGTCAAGAGAGGGGGTGAATACCTCCCACTCCTGACAGATCCTCGAAGCCATTGTAGCAAGGACCCCATAGATCTCTTTGTTCAATCGGTGCAAAAAATCGTGTTAATCAATCTTCGATAAGATAATCCAGTCGTATTCACAGCAGGTTCAAACTATTCCTGCTGCGACTGGATTTATGCCTAATCTCACTACAAGGGAGGTACGGAGTCAGCTGTTACAGTTGTTTTAAGTACCTGTGCACTCATGGCTAATTTTCTATATTATATCACATCCATGGTGTAACACCATTATGTACGGAGAAAAGCTGCTATTAGCTGCCAATCAGGTGCGACCGGTGACAACTCTCTCAAGTTGTTTATTTATTGCCACTTCGTTGTGTGCGCAATCACTGAGATTGATCGGGATGATTTTTGGAAACCCGGCAGTTCCTAAATTGCGTTTACAGCAGTTCCCATTGTATCTTCTCTGCAACTAATACGTAATGCTGGCAAATATTCGTTTAAAGCTGGACTGTTCATTAAACAAAGTGTGAGCGTAATCAATGCAGGGAACGGATAAGCGGTAACATGACATGCCTCAACGATATTGTCACGTTGCTGTAATCGTTACTGCTATGTATATTTATGTTGCTGAAAGAAAATGGAATAGCTTTAATACATCTAATTTCTGAAGAGTTGCTCGAGTGCGATTGTATAGCTGACAAACACCTAACCGGTTTCTTGCTGGCCAAAATTGAAAAACACCTGCATTATTGAACTGCAGCCCCTTTAATATACCAGTAGAACCATGAACCTCACTAACTAGCAAAAGCCCAGATGTGTATCTATCATATATCAGTCTCCATTATCATTATCCACGTTTCTTTACCAGTTTGTAATTCTACGCCAATATCATACTCAAATAATGACATTCTAGGATCGAAGTTCCGGCAGTGTATGCCTACATATTCCATTTTTTGTTTTTGGAGCTGATCGCCCCGAAAGTTCGAACCTTTATCCTCAATTAGCGTGTGAGCTTTGATTGATTGCACGACGCGTAGTAGTTGTGATTATAACAAATCTCAATGCTAGCAAGCATCTGTTCAACGAGTTAATCTCAACGACGAGATGTTGCCCAACAAGTGATTGTACCAATTCAAAGCCCTTTTGTAGACCTTCCACTCGGAGGGTACTTCTTGTTTGAGGATCTTCTAAACGCGCAAGATCAATATCTAGAACAGTGGTAGAAGCGGCACAGGTGGCAGTACTCATTGCCGCGGAAGTAGAATATATTATGATATAAACTGTGTTCGCGATGTCTTCATATCATCGTCACATTTAAGTCATGATATCCATTTGTTGATTTCTGTATGTAACACGACACGGCTGCAACGTTAGTCGAATATGCACATTCTCCAATTGCCACACACCGGGAAGCCTTTCTGGTCGATAACCTCGGACGGATTAGATTAGGTAGATAAGAGTGACGTCATTTCTCGTACAAATGCCATACGGGTAAGAAGTGCCAAGAAGTGTGTTCAATGAGAGAGGATTTGAGATTCGTTAAATACGAAAGCCGGTAGTGTTCACAATTATGAACAGGTCTTGGGTAGCATTCGTGAATGCCATCAACTGAACAATTGTTGCATGTCGCAACTTAGGTGATAATGCAAATATAGTTCGTGTGCATATCATGAGACTTTTCGACCACTCTATATATAATATAAGATAATAATAATAATCATTTGAATTCGATATTTATATGCTGATGTATATTGACTACTCCACATGGGGGGAAAATGCTGTCTTAACCAACAAGCGGGCCAGACACTGTTGGGACACTGTTGAGACTCACGAGGAGTAACGTGTTTGCAACTGTAATGTTAGAATAATTGGAATAAAAATGACTTGAAATATTATACTTTGAGATGCATTTTGTTTTTCGTCTAGAGCGCATTGGTTAGATATGAATAGAGTTCAATAATGTTCTAGAGGTGTTTTGTTAAAACCCAAGCGTAAGTTTTACATGAAGACTCTATTCTTTCGGTTCATATGTCGCTATATAGTCACAAAATATTTAGCCATTGCTGTGGCGTAGTGCATCTCATGAACGCCTTACGCCAAAAAACTGTAATATGTTTCGGTCGAATCCGTTGAACATTCTAAAATGTATATGCCGCTTATGCCAAATGTAAAAGATGACCATTTTGAAGCTGTCGTCGTCGTCGTCGTCGGCGTCGAAATTGACAAATTGTGAAAATGACAAACAGCACACATATAGCAAAGTTGCTTCGAAACGTTATACAATTATATAGTACTATACCTCGTAACCGTAATAGATAGAAGAAGACGTGGATGGGGCTATCTCTAGGCAGAGCGATTTCGTGCACCGATGGGTGCCAGGGACTTTTTCCCGCCAGCAGAACTACGAGCGAAGCGAGCAGGAATATAAATGCAGTCTCTCATTGTCATAGTGACGGCGCGAAAAATCTAACGGTACTTCTTCAGCAGGTATCCGGCAGTTGCGATTTCCGCTGTTAGTGACATTTCCTTGAGAAAGCCAACGAAGCCAAGCGCTCCATCTCTCTCACAGGAACAGACCAGCCGCCTCTGGTCAGCCGCCCATTGTCACCAAGCGCTGTACGACGCATCGGGGGCATCAACACTTCGTTCCATTGTCTCTTTCGACAGCGGACCCGCGGTAACACTGACTCGAAGAGACTGGCGACTTCTTAGCAACGACAACGGGTAGTGCCGACAAACAAGAAGTCGCCGAGCGTAATAGCTGCCTCACAGCACGACGTTGAGCAGAGCGATTCGAAGGACCAGGATGAATTCAGTTCGCTCGATAGGCGGAATATCGCTTGGAGTTGTAGCCAATTTCCATGGTGCTTCCTTCGCTCAACAATAATCAAATGAAATAGCGCGATCTCATTTTGAGGTCGCCTTCTCATTGCAAGGAGCGGACATGTAGCAGTTGTGCTGCTGAATTTCTGCAGCGTGGACTGTGCGCATCTCGGTGGCATCGCCATGACGGTATTCGTTTATGAATTATGATGCCGTCTTCACTGTCGCTGTGGGCCTCGGCACAATGATGCAAGCAGCGTGCGACCCGGGCTGTGCTCGGTCCAATCGTGAACAGGCGATAATGTTGCTCTCATTTATTTTGTGTTTAATCTTCAATGTAGACATGTGTTGGTGTTGTGGCCTTGCGTTTTGCCGGTGAAAGCTCCGAACACGAGGACTTCTCTGAGTGCGCACAAGCTCCTTCTATAATAGTATGTTTTTATTCCTGCCTGGCTTTCTTGTTGCCGGCCAAAGCTGCCCGTCTCGTTCAACTCAAGTTGAAGTAAAGCGTCGCACGACTAATGGTACGATAGGGCACGCGGCACTCGTGGTTCCATTCAATTCCATGGTTTCCGCCGCTGTTCGTTGTGTTTTATATCATTGACGGCTTCTTGAGTTAGCCCGTTACCAACAAGGTCTATATAATAGCTGGTCATAGCCTGCGCTAGCTTGCAATTGCCACTCGATTCATGTGGCGGTGTGAGGCGCGCCACGACGCGATGCAATGGGTGTCGGAACAACGGACTCGATGATCGACGTCGTCTGGGTGGTCGTCCAAACCTTGATGTAAGTGGCGCAGCTATGGTAGTTCGCCAGGGATAAGGCGGCTGGAGGCAGGCAAGCAGTAATACAATGAACTAATCGAGACGAACTGAATCGACGGCCAGTGCGCGACTAGTCCAACTCCCCATCCTCCCCAAAAATCGACGATATTCATAAAAAAAAATAAACGCCTCGACTGCCGATCTGGAGGTGAGTGGCGCATGTTCGTCCGCCGGCGAAAAATTTTTGCAATCGTCAGCGGCGGCGGCGGCGGCTGCGGCCGATTGTTTTGTTAGTGATGACGCGAATCGTAGGCGATTGCTCCGTCTCGCTCGTGTTTTTGTTTTTCGCCATTTTGCCACGATGACGCATTACGTTCCCACGCTGGTGGGATCTTTTCTTTTTTGTGTTTCAACTCGTAATAACGGTACTTGTCGCGTGGCGGGCCATGAACCAATGGATTCGCTGTCCCAGTAGCCCGGGAGCTTTATCTGTTTGAACCAACCACTGTTTTGACAACTTTGTCCTCCGACGACTCATTTCGTTCAGGTCTTGATGCCATGCGTGGTCAATGTCAACGGCTGCTCTGATAGACAGAACGTATGCGATTGTTGGCTGATTTATAGCGACGTTGTATAGCTATGTGGTCTATGTATAATATATCCGTTTGGCAACAAAGCTCCCATGTTCATCGAATGAACTCATTACACCATTTATACGTGTATGCACGGCTTACCTTAGTTGGCATATACCTGATTTTACATGTGTATTCTATGGCTTGGTAGTGTTTTCGTAACGCCAATAAAAATTAACGAAGATTGCCCCCCTTGATAGCTCATCACAGTTAATATCTGAAGGTTAAGCGCTTTATCACATAGGAACAGACGCGTGATGGCTTTAAATACATCTCCACACCTAAAAATTACGTTCGCGTTTAGTTAGCAGATTTGCTTTTCTGCTAACTTCATGGTTCTTATTTTATTCCGCTCACATCAGAATGGTAATAAGTCATTTATCGTATCTAGCATCTCGCGTCTCTCATGTATACCAAGCAACTTACCGATATTCGATAGTTGGCATACAGTTATACTTTGGCACAGACCATTATTATTACCATCTATCCGAGGGGGTAGTAAATAATTTGGAGAAGTTGAGCATTGTTAAACTGCAGTTCTTTTAATAAAGCAATATAACCTTCCCCTGTATAAAATAAAGCAGGCAACGTACGGTTTCGAATAAATGTTTGAGCGTGTTACAAATATTATCTATCTTAAATATTATATATACAATCTATTCGAATATATCATGGATACAACATATAGTATAGTATGAGGAACCTGTCGCCACAGCGAACCTGAGTATACACGACATGAAAACACATCTAGGGACTCTGTGAGACGTTAGCCTGTTCTAGCCCATAGGTGCTTACAAAAGCTCTACCTGGAGTATAATGGTATGGAGTATAATGAAGAGGCTGACTTAGCACCACAAGGTGAGTATCAGCGAAAATCGCTAGCATATAATCATGATGAGGAGGATTGTTATATATGTCAAACTTGGTGCTTTTCTGCTTTATTGCTGTGTCTATCAAACGCATACATACCCTATCGATTCTTCGCCGCCTACGAATGTACATGCGTACACGACTATTGTCCCCTACAGATATTGTCTATACGGGCAAACTTGGTGTGATGGCATGATGTACTACTCACGGTGTTCTGCCCGCCTGATTATTTGTCGGCTGCGGTAGCTTCCCTCAGCCACCAGACAGGCAACCGATTCTATGGAACCTGCCACCAGCGCCGGAACAGCAGCAGCAGCAAGGATCACCCCCGATCATCTGGTTAACGGGACACGACACTTCCGGCTTTCATACTGAAGACTCGGCGGATCCAGTTTCGGTCGTTCGCTTGTTCAACCAATGGCGTTTTATCCCTACAGCAGAGCACGGCCTTTTCGACAACGTCCAACTGCGATCTGCAGGCGACGCAACCAGAAGACGCCTGCGACCGAGGCGCCTCGGCCCCATCCAACGTCTGCAGGCGTCCGTCTTCACGACGTTCTAGCAACCGACACTGCCGCCTCTATTGCAGACAACATCAGGCGTTCGTTCAGAGAAATCTGTCGATCTGCCGTTGCAATTACGGCATTCGATTATCGACATGTCTGCTAGCTCCGATCGGGACTAAACTATCGGGGCTAAATATAATAACCCATCAGCAGAAGATGCCGCAGCAGGATAAACGCGAAAAAGCATACCTTTGTATATATATATATATATATATGTGTGTAGATAGGAGTACTAACTACACTACCGGCTCGATCGTTTCACCGTATGATAGTATCGGCTTCACGGCTGTGACGGTGGTCTGCCGAAGTTGTGTTGTGTGCTGGTGTCGCTCGTGTTGTTCAACAGTGCGGCTTCGTATGGCCAAAGCGAACGATTCTGCTTCCCTGATACTTGTTGCTGCTGCTTTCTTTTTTTTTGTGATACTTCTACTGCGAACGAGACGCTGCTAGTGGCCGCGCATCGTGTGCCCAAAGCTACCGAGTACAGATTGAATATTACAGGATTCGGCGGCGACACCAGCAGCTACTGTTGTTGTTGTTGCGGTTGTTACTGCCGCTGCCACTGGATGTTAGCGTATTATAGAGAGGGGTTCCTTTGAGGGGAGTCCGAACCGGACCAATTCCCAAATGCCTAATGAACCTAACCTAACCATAGCTGCTTTTGTGTGGAAAGGGTATCCTACTTTGCGCACTGCCCTTATTTCGAACGCTTCCTTGGCACCAGCGTTCGCTTACGGCGCCGGCGCCGCTGCCGCCGACGTCTTTGACCCAGAAGGTGAGACCCATGCCGGCAGATTATCCCTCCACGTTTGAACTGATCAACGGACGTTTCTCGCTGCACTTCTGCATGTCATCTCCGCCGGCGGCGGAATATCAGCTGCTAGAACGAGAAGAGCGATAGGGAGGATTCAGCAGTCGCTGGGCCACTTTACATGTCGTCGTCGTCGGCGGCGAAACTTCACAGAGACAACGAGATGCTGTGGCCACTAATCGTCCAAGCAATTTCCAGATACATGACCATCGTTTGCAGTGGCTCGGCCAACGTCAGACGGATCAGAAGGAGATCCGCCTCATTTTGCAGAGATATCGCTGACCACCAGTTTAAAGGGCTATCAGTTGAAACCTGTCGAAAATTATGGCCTGATACAAATGTTTCATGATAAGCGATTTCGTTAAAATGTTGGCACGAATTTCGAATGATAAATACTACACCCACTTGTACTGGTGAGCAAACATGCTCTAGATGATGCGATCTTTATTGGCGAGAAATCTGTGAGTCGCTCTTCAATCGGAGAACATTCGGTAAGTACAGTCAGATAAGGACAGTATGATATGAAACGCTTTCGTCCCTTGGTTACAATGATGTACGTCAGAGCTAAGAGCTGCCGTCAGTATCTTCCTAATGCGATGATGTATTGATTCGGAGATACGACGCAAGGTAAAGGTAAAGCTTTATTGATTTATTGAAGGAACTGCATACAATACTTAAGTTCTCTTATATGTCATGCAACGGGATTCGAACCTGTGGCTTCTGGCTATATATATATATATATATATATTAACCAATTCATTCCAATGACTTGTGAACAGGTATTCAGAAAGCCATCGAAAGTAATTAGTTAAAGGCCAAATGCGAACCTGCTTATTTAAATGAAAAAAGCAATAAATTAATAAGAATTTCCTGTTATTCCATCGTAGCCTGCATTTCTAGAGGGCGCCTGCGGTCTGTCTTGCCGTCTTGGCATCGACGATCTTCCTGCACTGCCGAAAAAAATGTCGATTTCGCGATTCACCAATTCGATCGGCTTAAATTAGCCAGCTACATGATCGTTTCCGATCCCCCTCCCCCACACCGCCAGAGCTATTCCGTCGTGGCAGATCACGCAGGAGCTATTAAAGTGAGGAACTGCACTTCGACTTCGTATACCCTCCTCTCTACAAAAACAAGCGAAGCCTTTTTTCGTTCATCGCCGGTATTCACCACCCAGAGCCGTCACCCCGACGACGGCGGCGGCACCATTTTTGTTCGACTTATTAATGGCGTCGTTGCCTCGTCCGATTTACCTTCCGTCATTGCCTCCCGTTCCGCGGAGAGGAAGTTCGCTGCGTGTTGCATTATTATAGCACGGTGGGAGCCAATGTAAACATGCTCACTGCATGTCTTCACTGCCATCTGCTAATCTTTCCTCACATTCGTATAACATCGCGCACGTACGAAATATATACGCCGATGCATGGATAGCTTCCGCCGACACAGCGGGCACCGGACGCAGTTACGGGAGGGACCACTTTGGCACCTATTTTCGCTGCTGTTTTGCTTGACTCGCTGAAATAGCTGCTGTTAGGCCACTCTGCCGCCGTTGGCGTGGTAACAGAATTGCAACACGCGCACAGCAACCAGCCGACGGTGACAGGCCTGCAGGGCATTTGTACGCCGGGCAAGCGGGCGGGTCGCATCTCATGCGTTCGCGGTGTCGGATCCGAGCGGCAAATCCAAGCAGCGGTAACAACACTAACAACAATCGCATCGAAGCAAATCGAGCTGTCTGCAGGCTTGGGGGTATCCTCGTTCGACGCTGCAATCGTTATCCGTTTTTGTTATTAAGCTGCCAGCACTGCATTGGAAGGACAGCTTGCTTGGGTTCTCCTTTGCATCTTGTACTTGGTAGAGAGGTATGTTCGTTTTCCTTAATTGGCGTCACTTCCACTGCTTTCCTCTTGATATCGGCAGGATGTATTTCCTCCTTTGGTAGCTGCTCGTAGCGAACGACGCGAATTAGGTAAGGGATCGTAACCGAATGGCCTAAGCAGAAAGGGCTGCTTGACCTATCGAATTAGCCTGTTTCTGACCACATGCTGGGGTATAGGTGATGGGGTGTGTACACGCGCCCGATGGCAACATCCTCCAGGACAAGGTCTTCGTGAGAACAACTAAACTTCATGATTGTGCTATATATACACACATATAAATTCGAACGAGGAGAGGAACTGCTCGAGTTGTTAGTAGGTCGTGAGCGTTCATATTGTTTACATCGTGCCATCCTACAGGATGGCACGATTTCTTCTTCTGAGATGATTTCAGCAGTCAGTCATGTCAGAAGAAGAAATGCTTCCATGTCAACCCTAAAAGTGCGTACCCACTAAGGTGATGTGTCCACAGAAATAAGGCGATCTTTATGTGTTGTTTGTTAGAGCTATAAAGATAATGATATCAATGAAGATATGATGCTCACTCAATGTCATCATACGCCAGATCTGTTGCTAACTAAACACATACCTACCTGTGGCCTATAGGTTTTTATTTCATTACCGAGAGAACGCTGCGATGTCATCTCAGCCCAGCAGATCGCCAACCCATCTGGCATTATATCTAGAAAGATTTTGTGGAAGGCGAAATGTAACTTATACGCGCAACTTTACCTTTACACTAAACAGCCAATCTGCGGCACTAACCACTACATACCGTACACATAATTATGTGCAACTTATCTCAACAGTATCAACAAACACCAAACGATATATACATATACATATATATATATATAGCTTGCTAGTGTCTCGTCTGTCTGTCCATGTGTACGTGTTCGCCGCACACACGCCACTCTGTCCATGCAACCGGCCGCCTCCTGCACTTAGCCGCTAATAAGAGCGATACAACAGAGCGAGATATGAAAGCAAGTTCTCATTGTTTGTCGCCCCACCGTTTGTTCAAGGGGTGATAGCACCGGTGGCCGACACCGGTAGTGAGAGCGTCCGTGAACCGCCAGCGACTAAGTACCGTTATTCATTCACTACCCGACACCGCAATGAGCGGACGAATGCTGCCCTGAGTGAGGCTGGTTGCCCCGTTCTGTGCAACTGTTTGCCCCCCACCCTCCGAAACTGATAGGCGGCGTCACCGGCAAACACAACGACGCCGCGGCCGCCGCGGCGGTAACAGGAGCAGGAGGCACGGGCATCCATTCTTCAGCAACAATGGCCCACACAGGCTTGCTCACACAGATAGATCACAGCAAACGCAGACGTGGACGGCGGCGCTTGCGTGGCCAGCAGTGAATCCACGATCCGATTGAAGGAAGCACCACTCGTAACGGTGTCGTCGGCAGTAGCAGGTCTCGCTCGGATGACTCGGGGGGAAGGGGGGGAGGCCTGGTTATCACCACGACCAGCTACGATCTGGCTACACACATCGAGCGAGCGAGCGAGCGAGCTGGCATCGACAATAACGAACAAAGGTGCTGGTGGCAACTCGGCGAATTCAGCAGAACAGAAGCTGAAGCGCGTCCCGCTCTATAGTTCGTTGTCATCGTTGTTGGTGTTAGGGCAGACCCGCTGTCTATTCGCAAATGAGACAAATAATAGCAGAGATGGTTTTCGCGCACTGTCGTCGCATTTGGATACGAGAAACAGTAGCGGTGGCTAGACGATGCGAAGGAAGGAAGTACAGCTCTGGATACGCTCGCTGGCCACCGGCCCATTGACGGAATATTGAATTCGAACTGGCGCCAGATACTGAGATAACAGGCAACGTCCGAGATAAATAAACGCAAGTAGAAACTGAGAAAATGGAGAGGAAGAAGAAGAAGAACAAAATGGAACAAACCATGTACAACGCGCATTTCGCTATTGGGTAACAACTGAATATGCATATGTACGTATCTGGGACAAGCAAAGATGTTCACGACGTTTGCTGCTCATGGTCATGGCGCAGGTATGGATTGTAGGTGGATTTACCCGTTTGAGAACGGGCTCTACTCGATACCATTGCATCTATATATCGGCGCTTTTGAATTCATTAGAATTTCGTTGTATCCTGTAACTAATCATAAACACTAACGAAACAGGACTTTCATCGCTCGGTATTTTCCTTCATAACATGGAACATTTCTTTCGATACAAATGATGAGAGGCAATTTTCGCAATAATGAAAGCAACGAAAAGTTTGGCAAGAGCTTGATTTTCTTTCCAAAATCAATACGAGCAGCTTCCTTCGAATCTGGTGAACCTCGGCGAAATTCGATTTAGCCACAGCTGCCCTGCGCCAATCAATGACAATGGGATCTCAATTTTGTAGAAATTTCACTCAGGTCATTTAATAGCGGGCGGGTTTTCGTGTACGCGCTAACTCCTTGCAGACCCCATTGTAGCACGCTTAGTGTGAAATAGCTCCATATGGATTGCGAGTTACCGCCTATATAATCTGCTATCACCATTGTAATGATCACATTTATTTATGGTTGTTGTTGTGGCTGTTGTTGTCGTCGCTGAATGCGTCGAATCCACCTTTGATAGTTTATTTACACCTGAACAGGATAAATCGCCCGTAAGTCAGTAGTGGCCACTGTGTGTCAGGGTTCCCGCCGCTCGGCTTGTCAACCGCTGTGTGTCATTCACTGGACAATGTAGTCAAGAGCAATTCACAATCATTATCGGCGAGGCATTTTTTGCTTTTGCGACTTCAAGTTGCACGGAGCGCGCGGTGCCATACAACGGCCATGGGTATCGTTCGATAGCTGCGCCGCCGTATACCGGCGAGGGCGAGCGAGAGAGAGAGAGCTTGCCAATCTACTAAGGTAACTACCATATATCACCATTGCGGCGACCACCATCATCGCTGCTAGCTACCAAGCTGCATTGAATTGTAGCTTCTATCTCGGTCGAGCGCTTGCTTTTGTTTTTCACTGGTGGCTGACTCACTGACTGACTGGCTGCAATGCTCCCCCCGTCCCCGTTCACCGCGCGGTCCCGCTTTTCTCTTCTTTTTATCGACGATGGCCGTCCGGGTGGTCAACAATTTGCCGCGCAGGATCCCGAGCCGACCGAAAGGTTGGCGCATTGCTGCGCTCTGCCCGAAAGAACCTTGCTATCATTATCATTGTCTGCGCACGACGACACAAGACAAGCGATAGGCATCTGCGTGTGTTAAAGCTAAAAGCTAAAATCGAAATCTTAGCAACGTTTTAGATTTTGTACCAATCCCTGGGGATGCCGCTGCCGGCTCGACTGCTGTTGTCGCAACAGCGCCAATTGTCCTCGTCCCGAAACGGGATTCTGTAATCTCTGATCATATTTCGAAAAGTTACGATTGTCTTTTGTTTTTCAGTTCATTACATCGACTAAATTCTACCTCAGCTGTTTATTAGGAACGACCCAGTATTTCCATACTTGCAACAGCTAGTTTATGCTCAGATCGTCCGACGGACGTTATTGTCGTGATAATTGTGAGTGCGCCGCGTTGGCATTCAATTTGATATAAAGCAAAGCTCGTACAACTGAGGTCACCGCTCGTCACCGCTCAGGCCACTGCATCGCCAGCTACCCCTCATGTGGGAGAACTATCGGCGAACTTCGAGAGATCGTCACATTCAGTTTCGAATTAGAAACGGATGACAAATTGGTCTGAAGTGAAATCGTTCCTAAGATTCGAACGAGAAGATTTTCCCTATTCGATTCTTTATTATATCGATTTGTTTCTGCTAGCTCTTTGTTACATATATAATCGCTGAAATTTGTTTCCCCGAAACAGCTTTGAACAAGCCGTTTGAAACGTGGCATAAATACGTTGTTAAATATGTTGTTATAATACATAAAAATCACGGCTGGCCGACGTGGTCAGCGCTGTAGCGTTACTTCGTGAGAATCGACGCTGCCGTACCGTGCTCGATCGGGGAAGTCGCACTAAAACGTAAGCACACGCACATTTATGTCAAAGCAAACGGACACGTTCGATGTGGCACTCGCAGATCATTCAACCCCTCCACCGTCTCCGCAACCGCCGCAACCCCCCCGCGAATATCTCGATCACGGCGATTGCTTGCTGATAAGATATCACCTCGGAATAAATCTCCAATAACATGTCATGACACGCATATTCAGTTAATGTGCCAATGAGGAGTCAGGCCAAAGGCCACCAGTTCGTGGTCTGGAAAAAGCGGCTCAATGGTCTTCTCCCACGGTGCGATTTCCCGATAATGGAGGCGAGTCCTGTTTTTGTGATTGTTAGTACAAGTATGATTCGGTCAGTCATGCAGACGGAGAGACTTGCGATACCATTGTCGAAGTTTCTTCTAGTTTCTTTTGTCTAGTGGTCTCTCCGATCCATATCTAGGAGCGTTGTGTGCTCGACTGTTTCTTGCGCATGCATTTGCGCAACGAGCTGGCGGCGGTGCCTCGGCAACACACAGTGCTCGTGTCTGTATGCATTAGTCGTTGGCATATCGCAGTCCAGTGTTCGGGTCGCATTCGGTTCGAGTTCGACAGCCGATAGGATAATAGCAGATGGTCGACCACCGGCGTAACGAATCCCGCTGTCGACGGACCGCTCCGTCGGCGGGCTGCGGCGGACGCTAGCACTGACGTTTTCTGTAGCAAGCCAGTCGCTGTACAGAGGATCACCTGCCGGCACGTCGTCGTAGTCGCAGTCTGTAAGCCATATGGTAGAGACGTCCGCCGGAAAACAACGTTTTGTGCCCGTTCAGTGGCACACCGGCCGCACCGGACTGACATCTGCTAGATCTAATACTGCGACTACTACAAACAACTACTGCTACCGTTGATCTAGGCATGCAAGAAGCAAAACATTGACCCGTTTCTCCCTTGCTTCTTCAAACGGTTCTGGTTTGCTCTCGTTCTGTCTGTGGCCATATATTCAAATACTGTTCCGCTCCGAGCGGCCATGACATCAGTTTCAACCATTTCAGCTGAAACGGCCATTTGTTCCGATCTCGAACGTAACGCTTCGGGTCCGTCGTTGTCTGACGTCTTGTGTCCAGCTCTTCTGCACGATACTGAACTCAGAAGCTCTCGTGGAAATATGTATGACCGGGTTGATTCGATCATTGCAACGCTCTCACCCATAGCCGGCAGCCCGGCAATATCGGTCAATCCTTGACACCTGACTTTCGCCTTCATCATCTAATCGGTTTTCACCTTTAAGCAGCGATTCGTGGCAGTCGTGTGATAGCTAGCTTAACTCCCCCTCGCGCGCATCTCTCGAAGCTTTAACCAACGGCTTGGCGCATCGGCCCATCGCCGAACATCGGGAAATGTTGGCTGACGACCATTGAACGCTATTCTGCAACCCATTCGTTCACAGCATGAGAAGCACCAAAGCTACCAGCCGCCCCCCACCCACTATATGGGACTGCAGGTGGACTGCTGCTGGCCTGCATTTATGCCTGCGGGCGTGTGTGTATGGATGCATATGTGACTGCAACGGTACTTCTTCGTGGAGTCCCTAACAGAAGACGACGGGACTGGCAAAGAGGCTAACGCCACAAGTCAACCCAGTGTGTTTGTAGCGTGGGTGGGGTTCGACCGCGGTCGTCAGCCGGCGATCGCCTAGCTGGTTGGCTCCCGCAAGGTAGGGTACGGTAGGAGTTTGTCGTCCACCTTCGACTTCGCTTATGTATGCCGTGTGTACGCGTGTGGATAAGCTCCCTATTCGGTGGGTCGGTCGGCTTTTCGGTGCAGAAGAAGCTGGAAGGAAGGGAACGTGGAAGGAGAGAGAGAGAGAGAGGGGGAGCGGCTCCCTGAAGACGCAACGCTGAAACGCTGCCGTTCAACGACGAGTGACTGTCAGTCAATCTGTTTAGCCGGTCAAACCTGAGCCCGACTTGGCGCTTCTTTTGGGCCCGATCGCGACCCGTGTGTCAAGCGAGCGTCGGCCGTCCCGCCGTGCGGTGGTTGCGGTCTTCATCGCTATCAGGATCACCAACATCATCATCATCATTCGACGTTTACTGCCAGTTCGACAGTTCCACAGTTCGACGACCTCAGCGCTCCTGATTTTGGCAAAACGTCAAACTGACTCTGTCCGTTGCGCAGAGACACACAAACGCACACGTAAACGTGAACGTCACAACTACGATAAAGCAAGGCTATGCCGCGACACAAACGCTGAATACGAGTAAATACGAACGACACACACGTGAACTGACCAGCTTTAAGAAAGGTAAGAAAAAAACCAACGAGTCAGTAACTCGCCAACAGCAGCAGCAGCAATAGCACCAACGGCGACGACAATAATAATAGTAATAGCTGTGGCTTAGATCGGTGCGTCTAGTATGGTCACCCGCTCTTATCTGCGGTATCTTGCCATTGAATTTCAGATATATGTATATGGTAGTAATAAGAGGAGTTCTTTCATTTGAATATATATAGTTTAGACATCATCCCTGCGTGGTCAGAAATACGCCCTCCACACACATATATATATATATATATATATATATATATATATATATGCCTATCTATATAATTATATAGATAATAGACAGAAACAAAACATAATATACTTACTAATATTGATAACTATCAGATTTCTGCTGTGAAACGACCCTGCAACCGTATCTGTATCATAGGAATTGGCAAAGAGATGGCGGTGGTAGTCAGCTAATAAATGGTATCACTCACTAATCAATAACAGATAGCCAGGTGGTGGTGGTAGCAGTACCGTAATATCTATGCATTTACTTATTAACGTTGCTCAATGGTGTTGTAGTATAGAAACAGGAAAATAATTATCACCCCATGAAAATGACTATGCTTTACGATCACGACAACAGGTGATTGGTGACTCTATCAGAATATCGTTTGTGATTTCAATATACGCCTTGGTGTCGTGTTAATTAGATAACTAAATTAGCCGTACTTACGAACTGTCCAGTAAAAAAAACTCCGCTCTATCCAGAACTTCGCATAAAACCTCACTTGTACGCCTATTTGTCCTTTGCCTTAAATCGACCTAAAGGATCCTAACGAATTTTCATGGTTGATTTTGGGCCGTGTCGTAATTCTAGTGGACATTTCTGTGAGATTCTGTGTATTGGCCTGATCGGGAGTAGGTGGAACAGCAAGAGGGAATTATACATCTTCATTTGGGAACGGTTCGCTGGTTTCACTACGGCAATTTCTAATAGACTGCTATACAACATCGAGTCTGGTGGGGTGCCTGTCGTTTGACATTTATGCTATTTCCTAGAAAAATATGGAGGGGACACAGATACTGCGGGCTTGCTCGAATGTTCCATCATCCTGTAACGATTGAGGGAACGATGCAGTGTGGCTACATTGGTCAGTGTGAATCTGACGCGAGAATTTCGACAATCTCGAAAATGATCGACAAAATAAAAATAATCCTAATCGGGCGGACTCTCCGCTGATATTTGCCGTCTGCGGAATTGCTTTTCGCATCGCTCCGTAAGGCCGACCTCTAAACGTGGACGTGCAAGGCGTACACAAACGCCCCACGCAACCGGACTCGACTGAACGTCTAACCTAATCAACCCGTCTCTGCCATCTTCAAGGAAATTCTAATGGGAGGCTTACGTGGTGCTGACGAAATCGAAATCGATGTCTCATCATCAAAGTGAGTCTGTTGGGCACAACTGAAACGCCTTTCCAGCACTCTATCGAATAATAACAATAACAGCAATAATTAATATCATTATTATTATTATCATAACTGAAAAAAAATGTCTTAAACAGTCACATCCTTCCCTCGGCTCTCCTTCTGTCCTCTGTCTGTCCGATTTATTTAAGTAAATATGATACTACTCGTTATGCTGTTGACCTTTTCTCGAATTTTTCTATTTGCATTGATCCGATAAGAACCGACGGTCAACTAGCCGTTCCCTTTCTGTTAGCCGAGCGACAGCCGGCTCCGTTAGCCGTAGCTGATGTTGGGTCGCTATTCGATTTGTGTCAACGACGGCAGTGAAGCGACAGCCACGTCAATGACCCCCCCCCTCGCCCCATCCCGTATATGCCGATGAGCGTACGTATTCTGCCGCATGAGGTATTGTACGATGGATTTATCCCATGTATCGTTGTCTGCTGCAGCTGCTGTTGTTGCTGTTGTCGTTACGTCAACAGTGGGTTTTTGGTGCCGCGAGATGTTCGAGCCGCTATGTTCCTTCTCGAAAAGGGCGTCCACAAAGCCGGTCTCCACACCGTCGAATACGACGAGGCGGGCGGGCAAATCTACCTCTTGTGTATTTATGTTTGCGCACTTCGTAAGAAGAACAGGCAGAAAAAAAGCTGTGGCGAAGTGCATATATATATATATATATCAACGGCGGCAGCGACAGCCAAAAAAAAATTGAGACAAACTCAAAAAGCCGCCGACGGATACAACTCGTTGGCAACGGCGTGGCATTGGTGGCCGACACCAAAACACCTGAGGCCACAAATCGCACAGCAGCAGCAGTGGTAGTAGGTTAACTCAAAAATGATTGTTGTTGTTCTCAATGACGACGACCGCCGTAGAAATCGTTGTCAGCTGTAGCGGTCGCTTCAACAGCTCGTTGCGGTTGAGAACGGTTATTGGGAATTCGAACGGTGGCATGCTGGTGGTATTATATATATATATATATATATATATCTAGTAGGCCAACTGTGTTCAGTTGATTGGAGTCGTAGTGAGTGGGAAACCTGATGAAATGCTTAGCGGGACGGGTGGCAGCTACCACTTCATCATGATCGTGTTCTGCTTCGAACGACCGACGATTATTCCTGGCCTATTGCCGTTGACGCTAGTACCGTTTCCAGTCCGCAGGTGATCTACTGGACCTCGTAGACAGACACATAATGAGAGATGGGTTATGCTTGGGTACCCTAGTTGCGTTTGGGTGCTGTCCTTTCATAGGATAGATACTTAGCGTTTCGTGTAATGCGTTTGACGGGCCCATCTGCTACATGTGCCAAAATCAACCCCTGAATCGGAACCATTGCTGGATTAATCGTCGTCATCCGCCCTATGGCTATTAAATATGGGGTTAATTTATTCATCATAGTGTGCATGGTGCACGACTCTACCAGTTGTGTCGTTAGAGATCTTTAATAGATGATAGCGATAAAATCAATTAGAAATGACAAACAATAAGAATGACTGGGCGCGCAGTACCTAACGTTATGTGGGACGAATCAGCATTTGAATATTCAAAGATAACCTCCCCTAGATTTGTTCTCTTCGATTTTGGGATGGTATCGCGTTTGTGGAATCAACAAAGGAGGAACGTTGCTTATTCGCCTACGAAGTTACACAAGTTTCCCAACACCTCGAATATTCTTGAAGACAATGGCCGATGAGGACCGCTCGCGAAACCCCACGTGGCTCGGCTATGGGAGCTCACATCTGCTAAGAATCTCACATACCACCCGTGTAGACATCCTTGCCTAGCGTCTGGACGTCATCATTGGACGCGATAACGCCATCGTCTCAAATCGGCCGGGAACAACAGTGGAGTCATCCAGAAAGACAGCGTCTTTGCAGTATAATCTCGATGCTGATGACCCTGTTTTCCGACCTTACTATGAAACCAAAAATAGGTGCTACTGAAGTACACGACAAGCGTTCGATCATTTAATAGTAGCAAAAGTCATTTCTTATGCATGACGTGACCCCGACGTCGGGGCAATTGCCCGTAACGTGAAATATCCAGTGCGTATGCTTGTGGCGTTCAAAGCGTGTCTGTAAGATAGACAATTCGCTTCCTGCGACGCTTAGGAAGACTGGCACCCACCCACCCTTCGCAGGTACCGAGATTTCCATTTGATATATTTGTGCTTACGCCGCGTGCGTCTGTGGCCATTTTCTCTACCCGTGACTTTGACCGCTCATCGAAGATCGCAGGGACATATCTTCACTTACCTGTAATTAGAAAAAAAAACGAGATATAGTAAATCAACTGTTTGTTGACTTTTGTCAGCTCTACAGAATAACGAAGCGGCTATTTACCACGAGCACATTTCACCATACCTGTTCCTGCTTTTCTACTAAGCTTAAAACGAAACCCGACTAACCATTATTGTTTCCTCCTCAATAATTATCTCGTGCTAACAAGTGTACGACAGCACTCACATCGGATATCGTGTGCACCTGTCACAGTGTTATCATACAGCTGCCGTTGCTACTGACCCAGGTCGAGTTGATCTAGGTATCGCCTAGATATTAGGCCAGCACGTGTTGTCCTCCTTGTTGCTTCCATGTCAATTTCCATCATTTTTCCTCGCTTATTTGTTACCCGAGCCTCGTGATTACTCGCTGCTGGGGGCCTCACCTCGCGTGTCCATCACTCCGGCCCGTTGTTAAATAGAACACGTCTGTAGTGCCGTCCACAGCGGCATATGGGATCTACATGACGACGCTAGTAGCAATAATAAGAAGACGTCAAAAGCAGCGCCACCTTTGAAGCCACCGTCTTTTCTTCTCCATCTCCTACCCTTAAGACAGTTAACCGTAACACGAAACAGACTTGCTGCTGCTGATGACAATGTCATTATTCATGCTTCTGGATTTCAGTCGTAGTCATGGATTTCCTTGCATACACCCTATGAGGCGCTCCGTTGAGCTCTTTTGGGCTAGCTATGCTTTAGGGACCGGCGTTTGCCTCCATATTCCGTTATTAGATGCTCAGCTCAACTCTTCATTTCTTTGTTCTCCTCGTGTGTGTGTGTGTGTATCTATTACATGTATTATATATAAATGGTACACAATCGTGACGACGACAGCAAGAGTCATCATCAACGTCCGGCATTCGAGTGTGCGGAGTAAAGTGAATGGACAATTGTTTCAAGTTCTGCCCACTGTCGTTCAAAATAGTTCTAATAGGTGGAGAGAGGTGACGAGGCGGTGATAGCGAGTGACGAACGATTCTGTTGAATTTGCTGAACGACGACGACGACGGTAATAATCATGATGATGATGAACTACATACTAGATAGGCACACAGGCAGAAGTGCCACTTGGGTCAGACGTCTAATCAGTGGGCTGCTGGCCGGGCCCGATTTGAGAAGGGTCGGATGCAGCCATAGTGCCATAGGGGAGCTGTGTGAAATCGGCACCATCTCAAATCGAAAAGAAAAGGAGGGATCCTCCACATCATCCTCACCCAAGCTTTACATATAAGAACCAAATGGTCGGGGCTAGGGTTGTGGGTTGTGCCACGTTCACGTTATTCCTGTCTGCCGTAGACGATTATGCAACACTTCTCTTCTCTGCTTCCTTATTGCTGGCTGGGCAGAAACTGGAGATTTCAGTTTCTGCCTCGCTACCGATAGATCTGTTGTCTTTCTCTGCCCTAGAAATAGAGAAAGGATCCATCACTCGCCGAAAGCGCTACCGACTCAGAAAGCTACACGCAGGAGCGGCGGCGACGGCGGACGACGACACCAGCCACCTTTTCATTTGGCGCACAAACGGCGACATCTTCCACAGCTTGTTTCTGTCTTTCAGTCACTTCGATTCCTTCACCCATCCCCTGGTACGGCCGTGCCGGATGTGTGCGTGTCTGCTATGCCAGGCTAGCGTCTGTATTCCAGGCCGAGACGTGCTGAGAGAGACGAGTGCCGAAAGGAAGGCACAGCGTCAGCCGCACCACATTACCTATAACATTATCCCCACCACCACCACCGCCATCACTTCATCTGTGCCGCCATCGCGAGTTCTTCCTCATTATCGCCATCATCGGCATTGGCATCTATCGCGTTCTTCGTCATCACATTAGTTGTCGCTCTTGGGCCAACGCTGTCTGTCCCTATCTACCTATTCGCTGTCCTCTCACCGTCGGGCGACCAGAGGGTAACACGAGGCCAGGACCGACCACCGGAGCCGTGAACGGGGTGGCTCGGCGGGGAGACCAGCCGGCGAACCGCCACAACTCTTCCGCCGGACCAACAGCAGCGACAAACTAAATAGCGATCCATTAACAGATCCTTGTCACTGAACGGCGGCGGCGACGCTGCTAGACGCTCCGGAGCCATCATCACAGTCGCCGCCGCCGCCGTCAGCAACAACAGCGCACCATAGAAACACTATACTAGTCGTATTGGCAGCAGCAGCAGCAGTTGTACCTCACTAGTTGAAGTAGTACCTCACTCATCCCTCAATCAGTTTGTTGACCCCCATCTTCTTTGACTTCTTTCTGTGTTGTCCAACGCCGTTCGTTTTCGTCGTCCGCTGCCATCCTCCTCTCTTCAGAACTTCGTCGTCGTTGCAGACCTCGACGGCCCCCATCGTCGTCCGCTCATCATAGACTTCGCAGTAGTCCTCTGCTCTTTCTATTTGTCCTCATCCTTCGTCGCATTTAACAGTCGTCGCCATCGTCATCTTCGTTTGCACTAGAGGTGGCCGCGGGAGGAACAGACTACGGGAACCGCTGCGATTTATAATGCACCCCCCCCCTTGCGACAACATACACAACAGCGTCAGGAACAGCAGGCCCTTGGTGTGTTCGTCGACGGTCGAAACTCCGTGGTGTTATCCGACTGCGAAAGACAGATCAAAGAGCAGTCACCGGGTGAACACCGGTACAAACGTAGTGAAAGCAGTCGTCAGTGCGCCAACGAACCCACGAATAACAATCAGCCAGCATGTGCTAGGCAGTACATGAGCAGAGACATGTGGGATCTGCAGCTTGGAAGATAGCTAATAGCTTCTTGTATGTAGTTTCTATCTGCAACAATGCCTGTGTTATGCAGTGCTCTGCGCTTTTGTTCTAATCTCTTGTTCGCTGTTTGAGAGCTTCATATAGGGGCTATAATGAGTCCATTTCGTAGTGGCGTTCGCATTCTGTCGGTGCCTAGCGTGGTTCAATCTCTCCATTCATCCCAAATGTTCCGTGTTCTCGCGTTATTCTTTTTTGCAATTTTGGATCCACACAGAGTTCGCTCGTAAGTTCCACTCCTAAGTCGTTCCTTTTTGGCCTTGCCAGCGTTATATATATATATATATATATATATATATGGAACCTGTAAGAACTGGTGGCGCGGTGCATTCGTGTACGCGTTGCAACCAGATGAGACGCTTAGGTCCACGGGTTCGATCCCCACCGTTGCGTATTTGCATACTTCGGGGTCCGTCTTAAAAAGCCATACAAAAAGCAACTCCGTAGACGTTAAGTGTTTAAGGCTGAAAGTCAGCCCGAACACATTTACATTGAGCACTTAGGCGTGTTTTCTGTTACTTTTCATGGTTGCAGGATTTTTCCTCTCGCCTGTTTCATTTGTCTCTATTTGCTATCATTCGACGCCGTGTCGCTGGCTGAGCGTCTGATAATTTCGTCCTTATCATACAATACTCAAATGAAGGTCGCCATATCGTAACGAAGAGGGAGTTCCTTGAAGAATGCCTTTGGTTCTGTTTAGAGCATAAAAATTCAATTAATGAGCTCAGCTGGGGCGAACTTTATCGGTACTTGCGGTTTATATTTGGATATTCTAGCAAGTTGGACAGCCTCCTTATTCAGTTCATAGGTATAGCAAAATCGCCTAGCGGACAAACTCTACGGATTACCCTATATATATATATATATATATATATATATATATATATATATATATATCAGTGTTAGCATTCCGAATGCTATCATTATCTAGCCCAATTCATGAGGGAATGACTACCTACACCATCTCTGCGATTTTACGCATCTATGTATGTAGATATGATAGTTACCTCGATTGCGTTCCCCCTATAGCTGGCCCCTGTATATATCGGTGTCTTCATGCCCACTTGACGTCGTCGAACCGAACGACGATTCATCGTTTGCCACGGATGCCTCATAGCACCAACAATAATAATAATAATAATAGTAGAACATTAATAACAATGCTAATAACCACAACAATTATCATTATAATAATAATAATAGGAATTGTTGCAGTAAATAGGAACTGCATGCAGCCCTGCATACAGCCAAAACAATCATATGGAGGCCAATTTCGTGATTACTCCACGACTTCGTGTGCTCTTTCCTCTATGCCGCTGTATCTATGTTTCTTTTTCATGTCTTCTCCTGTATTTTCCACCGGTGCCTTTTGCCAATCCCCACTCGATTCCACCTCCCCACAACCACCCCCCACCCCCCACCACCACCACAGAATATCGACGTTTCCCCTTTATCTTTCCCTCAGATTCGCTATTTCTGGAGGTGTACATTCCCATGTGTTTCGTTTGCTAATGTGCCTTGATGGCTGGACGTGAGCCTGGACGTATGCATAGTCATCTATCCCTCGTGAGATTACGTCCGTCATTCATTCGTTGTCAGCATTGTCGTGAGATCTGCATTTGCTACCGCTCGAGCAGAAACAGCAGTAGCCAAAATTGTTGTTGTTGGTGTTTCTGCCGCTGCTGTTGTCGCTTCCAGTTGGTCGGTCGGTCGGCGACGCCGCCGTTCGTAAAATGACGAGAGACACTGACTCGCCAGTCGAGCCAAGCTGAACGATTCGGCGGACGCGCCGATGCCGAACCAACCGGAGCCGAAGCAAACGCTGCAGCTTCGATCGCGTTCCCCGCAGGCGTGACACGACGGAATGTATGCGTAACCGCGGCCGTACTTTGGTCGCAAACTGTCGAACTGTTCAGCGCTGGAACAGTTCTTGGTGCTGATGGTAGTGATGGTTCAATGAACCATCACCACCATCGCCGCTGCCGCCGTCGCCGCGGCGCTTTTTCTCTCAGTCGGCCTCTGTCCGCGCCGGCTCCCCCACCACCGCTCAACGTTCAGACGAACTCTGCAGCAGCAGCAGGAACGTCAACAACGCGAGTAACAACAACGACGAGTAGCCTTACCATGCCCCGAAGCTTCCGAGCGACGCCGCCAGACTCCCGATTGATACGCCCGTTGTCTTCTCTCTAGTGGCGGAACGACATTCTCTCCAGTGGCACCTCCATACGCCAGCGAATGGAGAACTGAGGAACAGAAGTTCCGGATCTGACGGCTCCCTAGTAAGAAGGCAAGTTGGTGAAAACTGCCAAGAAGAACTACGGCCACCCAACCACTATGCCCAGCACGAACAGCGACCGCACGATCCGCGACGGCCATCACGAAAACGGAACCAACACAGAAGCAGGACCTGCTCAACCACCATCAAAATGTGCTTCAATGAATTTCAGCCTATTCAAGCTGAAATGACAGCCAAATTATTAGCGTAGTAGAATGAGAGCAGGACGAGGCCACCAAACCAACGGAACCAAGGAGCCTTGCGTCGCTCTAACGTTATATACGTTGTTGATGAGGAAACTTGGGAAAATCTCCACATATTAGAAAGAAGAACAAGCCACCGATGGCCACGGCGAGCAGTAACAGGGCACCGGCAGACTCGCGTGGTCACCTTGTATGTCCTCATAGGCGGGAGTTTTTAGTTTTCCTATATCTTCATGGTTTCTCTTGTATTCGCTTATCTTGCTTATGCAATGGAATCAATCTTAGCGTGTCGGTGACCGCGCCCCCCATAGACTTCTCAAGAAACACTCAAACTATTAGGGTAAAACATCTACTAATTAATGCTATAACAATTAGCAGAAGAGCTACAAATTTAACATATTATATATAGACAAAACGTCAACTTCGTACTGCAATAGAACGTTTCACACCGCTCAAGCCTAAAGAGAATATTTCACTTAAAGGAATCAATTTGTCTCGCTACGTCTGCAGCTAAATCGGTAGCATGAAATGATAATGATTCAACTCCTCCATTCATTGGCTAGTTGCTTCGTGGCTCGTAGGAATTTCTTTCTCCCCCGTTTGTGCATCCAGACTGTGCGGTACTCTGTCATTTTCGAAGATTACATGTTATACCATATAGAAGAAGCGGTTGGCCCGTCATTAAATATATATATATATATATACATATATATATATATACATGGGGCTCGTTCGTCGCGGTACGTCGGCAGAACAAGGGATGATTCCTGTAGAGGTAAGAGCGCATTAAATTTGTGTACATGTCTCTCCAACACAATTTTGTTATTAGTTCAGTTAGAGCACTGGCTAATCACATATGAACAGGCCAAATCGTTGCCTTAGGCCAGTTTTTTGTTTGGAGGAAGAAAAATAAATGAAAGCGACTCTGAACTTCTCTGCCCAAGGCAAGGAACTTGGCAGAAACACTGGTGAACAGCAGTGATAAATTCGAACGAAATTGCAGATATAAGCGACTGGGAGTAAAGGAATTTGCTGTCTTGTTATCGATGGCAGGTTTTTGTCCCCTCGGCCTTTTTGCTCGAATTTCAGCTGCGCGAAATTCTGTCGGATCAGATCGAAACAACCCGATGATCACTCGAAACAATTTAGACATTCTGTCTGCACTCTACCGTTTCTCCAGCCGGCGTCAGATTAAATAATTTCTTATTTGCACTGTCCAGCATCACGTCAGGAACACGCACATCTCTCTCTGATTCTCTCTCGCCCTGAGTCAAGGCAAGAGAGAATCAGTAATCTCATCGTGTTTGTACGACAAACACTGTCAAATCATAAAGGATTCAATTCACCCACCTCTTCCCGACGGACGTGTATCCATTACATGCCACATGTGCTATCAATAATAGCGATAATAATAACAATAATAATAATAATAATATGCTCGATTCTTCTCTCCGTTTCCTTTTTGCTTGAATCTACCACCCCGTTTGCTTTCCACCGACAGCGCAAACGTCAACAGACAGAATTTTTCGTTGTGAAGATGCCGTTTCTCTTCTCCGTCTACTCGTTGACGTCATCGTCATCATCAGCAGCAGCAGCAGCAATAGCGCCGGCACCATCACCGATTCGTCGCAACCTCATTTTTTTTTCACCCTTCTCTACAACAGCGAATGCAATGCATACAGGGGACGTTTCATTTCATTGGTCGTTGGCTATCCTTCTGTAGGACAGCAGCGTTAACGTCGAGGTAACCCCCCCCCCGGCTTGGAAACAGGCTTGTTCTACGAAGGCGGTAATTGAGCGCGCCCCGGACGTCTCAGCAGGCAGCGTGATGGCGATTGGCCGACGTTGACGGTAGTGCGGCCGCCGGGCTCGGCGACGCCGACGGGTTCGTGCAGCCGTAGAATGTTCGAAAGTGGACAAAACCCTGTGAGCAGTTACAGCTCACAGGGTATTATAGCTTGGAACAACCCGTTCCCTTGACACACACACACACAGTTCCCCCGGACCCCGACTGCAATGGATCCGTCCGAAATGCCGCAAAGCGTAGCTCACTTGTAGGGCTATTTGTGAGCGATTCGTGAAGGGAACCCCACCATGGAGCACCGTCTCAACACACCGTTCGCGACAGCGAAGCTTTCTGGTTCCGGTCTTTGGTCGATCTGGCCTGCGGTGTCGGCGTCGTCAAACACCGCTTCTGGCAAAATTTTCCGGTGCTGCCGCTGCAGAAGGGCCAACCGGTTGGCCGGCTAAACCGTCTCCCGTCCGCCATTGGGTGCAAGGTAACTACTGGATGCAGATGGCAGAAGCTACCTATTTCGATGCCGTATATGTACGTAGCACTTGAACGTAGTCCGGAATTTATTGCTGTTGCAGTTGTACAAGAGTCGTTGTCAATGTTGTCGCTGTCGTCGTTCGCGCACTGGACGCCGGTACGGAAGCTCGTCGTCACAGCGAACCTCGATACTCGTTGAAACACCCAACTTACTAAACGTATGTTTGTATATACAATTCGTAAGTGCGTACGAAAATATGGCAGCTTTCGAGTGTTTGGCTATGTAGAAGCCCATAATTTGCTAATAACCCAGATACTCCAAGCACCGCTTGTGCTGTGCGCTAACGCTATGGAAATGAACATTTTTGGACCATAATAATTCACTTGATAATAATTCACAAATAACTAATAATAATTAATTTTGGGTACTGCGATGTCGACTGCTTACTGTCATTGGGATACTCCGAGGGGTCAAGTCCAACTTTAGGAAGAGACAAGACTATCTGGGAACGTCAACGAAAAGGGTCTCGAAGTATTAAATAGATGTTGTATTATTTTTTCCTCAGCTCTCCTCAGCTGCTCGCCTATTGAATCTGTTACACTCACTCATATGCACAGCACGTATTCCTATCCGTTTTCTCGTGTTGTTCTGCTCTTTGTATACCTGCAGGCAAACAGAAAGGCGATATGACAACATAACAATTCTTCATCCACCACCAGCACCACACTCCGACACTCGTTTAGATCCATTGTACGTGACGTTCCTACACCTCGCCTTACCCGTCCTGGCATACACAACGAGACCAGGAAGTCCGAACGAACGAGTATAATGGGGTCAGTTCAACAGCGCTCTTCCCAATCTTTTGCCGGTTATGATTAGCAGCTACACCGAACAGTCTTGCGACGCGGCAGGCCCGCGAGGGGCAGCTGTCGTGTCGAACTGCGTGCCACTCCCAGCCCGAATCATGCCCGAATATGTCGAATCATGTTCAAGTACCTATATTAACCGTAGCGAGAAATAGTGACGGGTGGTTACAGGCCGTCTCGTCTCTCTGCCCCCACCTATCCATCATAGTATCAACATCACTAATACTAATAGATACCAGAGACGGCCATCTATCCATTCGCTGCTGGTATTTCCACACGTCATACACATTTCTTATTATTATTATTATTATATATAATATGCAGACACACATACGTGCGCGCGATCGCATCTCATGCGAAAGTGATGACTCACTACAGAAAGCCATTCTTCTCTATCATCAACACCATCAAGATCTTCATCATCATCATCGCCATCATCACGAACAACAACAATATCAACAACAAGCAGTCGTGTTCGCCTTCCTGTTCTCTTGCCTCTGTTCTCTTATTCTTCTTCTTCTGCATTTCGATAGGGGTCTTCCAAGATAATGAAGACGTTCGAGAAGCGAACGTGTGTCATGGTTGGTCCGAACTCTTCCTCACTCTTTCTCTCTCCCTTCACTTTGGTGGTCACTATGGTCACTATAACATTGCCGTAGGACGAGCTGTTGTTGTTGCCTTCTGCCGATTGCGGTAGGGAGACAGGCGGCAGCTGAGATTCATTCCCCTCCTTCACTCAAATGATGACAGTCGCGGCGTGGGTGCCGGGAGAAGTCGGATTGTGACAGCAAGTGGCCAGTGATGGTTGGATAGTGATATGAGCAGTGATCACTTACTTACTGTAACCCTTCCTCGTAGGATACGAACATGACGACCGCGGTAAACGGTGGTGAACTCAAGAAAGACCTGGCTGGCGTCTTTTTTTTTCTTTACGTCTATATCTGTAGTTAAGTCTTTATCACTGTCGTTCTTTATTACGTTGAATGTCACCGCCACCGTCGCCCGATAGGCCCCCCTATTATCGACGCTGCCGTCTCGTCAAGTAACGCGCGAATCATCACCAACGTTGCTAAGAGGCTATGAATACAACGAAAAGCTACTGTAGCCTGAAGAGCAGTTCAGTAGATGAGCTGCCATCCGTTGCTCGCATTGCTATGATTATTATTATACGTCGGGGTACACGATCCGCGCATGCGACAACAATAACAACAACAACTCCCTTCGTCTTAGCACGAGTTGGCTTCGCAGCGTGCAGTTCCCTAGGGTGTCCCCGAAGCCGCCTCGCCATACTCCCCGCCGCAGAACGTTCCCAGTAACGGTATGCCCAGCGATAGTGGCCCACCCAGCGAACGAGTCGCTAGGCCCATCTGCAGATGAGCCGACCGACTGGGTGCGTTCACACAACGCATATTGGCCTATAGATAATATGATGGTACTGAAGAACCATAATCGCCACCAACAGCTTCTACCTGGTTGGTTGTAGGCACGTCGCGACGAATAAACTATCATCAAGGGAGCGAAGCTCGGACACAGAGAGGTAAATGCAAACAATGAGAGTGAAAGTGCCCACTGCCGCTGTTCTTTCTGCCCGGCCTTCCTGCCAAGGAATAGCTGTGCAGCTCGTCAATGGGTCTGTCCACACGCTGCACACAACGTCCGTCCACGCGATGGTCTGCGGCAATAATGGTCGACCACCAGCGCTCACCGGTGACTTGTAGCAGCAGCAGCAACAGTAGCTGCTGTACCACTGGTGCTGATAATACTGGTGGTCGTATACCGTGGCTGCTGGTGTTATGGCGCTATAGCGGCAATTTGATCGAAGGGGCGGGAGCCATTCGCTTTTCGGGCACCCACTACGAACCACTGGTCAGTCACTGGCTTAAGGGGGATGACGTATGCTTAGTCTCCATTCATGTTATGCCAATTGTGATCGGCGACGCGATTCCTCATCCATTCATGGACCCACTCCTTCCTCAGTTGTTGTTGTTATTGTTGTTTTTACTGCGGCTCTTGTTGACGTCGCAGTTAAGAGGTTGATTAACGTTTATTAACGACCACAGTAGGCGCTGCTAAGCGGAATTAAGGACGATGGATTGAAAGCAACAGGTGGCGAACTCACGCCCACGTTTTGATAGGAGACTATTTGGTGGGGCTGAGAACACGAGCAGTGTGTCCTACTCACCCACAGGAGGACACTGTGCACCGGGACCGAATCCTTTAGGTACCGGCTCCAGTTGAGCTTCTATGGTATGGTATACTCGTCAACGTTCCAGACGTCGAAATGTATTGTAATCAAACAAAAAATATAAATATATATATATATATATATATATATATAGGCGTTAAGAGTAATTAAAACCGTGTTCTTAAAAAACCGCAACACGATTGCCATCTAATTTCGATCACCGGCAGCATTCAATCGACACGGTGGCGGCTCTCGCAAAGGGCGGCAAGCGCCTATCTTCGTTCTACGTCGACTAACACCACTACTGCAGTAGAACAAGTCGGCCACGTTTGCACGGCTGCATGTCAACTCATCGCCATGGAGTCGGAGCGTGCTATACTGCCAGCGATTCATCGTCCGTTATCTTTCTCTACACTCGCGTATACAGCTTACGTATACGCCGGTAATGTGCAATACAGCTGCGAATAACTCCGGAACGAAACTGATAAGCGGGCAAGACAGGTGTCAGACGTTCACAACGCGAGAGAAAAAAAAAACGCGTTGCCCGGTTCTGTCCGATATCCCAGCTACCTGTCGGTCCCGTGTTGAAACAAATGCGCTCATCTGTCAATAATAAAGGCAGCCACAACATCTCGCCGTGCGCTGTCAGCAGTAGCCGTGACAGCGACGTTATTCGTTCGATGCTCCGCTAGTGAGGAGCGCCACCGCGAGTCGACTTCAACGATCGCCGGCGCACGCTGCGGCGGTGACGGTTGACCGCTGTGTTTTCGATCCTGTCGTCGGTCCGGCCACTGAAGCGAAAAGGGCCACAAAAAATCGTACCGCCAAGTAAATAGCAGCAAATATAGCGTGGTGTTGGCATTTCGTCCACTGCTCCGCGGCTCGGGATCTTCGTCCGAGACGTGTTCCTGTTTTAACGAAGATTAACTATCCTGATTTGCCAAACGCATTGGACAGACGCCGCTGACAGCGCAGACGCTTTCTTTTTTTGTTTTTTGGCTTTCGTCGATTTTTTCTCGTGTTGTTGTTACTTTGCCTCTGTATGCTTTGTTATCTCTCGCTGATATCTCGCTAAGCACGCCCCGTCAGTAGCCGGCCATAGTGTAATTAGGTTACGGCGCGAGAGCATGTACAGTTGGGGGATTCAGTCGAATGCCGAAGATACGAGTGACGAACGTGTAGCGAAGCAACAAAAATGACACGCACAACAATTCTAGAAAACTATGAAACACCTTAGAGATAACACTTGAGTGCTCCATCAACGTGATTTTATTTCATATTGATTGCATTCCCTTTATTAGCATAGATCCGCATCGAGACCTCGACGACAAATTCGAATTCTGACAGCTTGACTCGGGGTCGCAAGATGAAGATTAAGCAGAGACTGGTCCAGCGTAGAGGAGACAGTTTGGGGGAGGACGGGAGTATATGGATATTGTGATTGAATATATAGAGAAATTTGTCGTTTGTGCTAACGCTCTTGTTCTGACTTTGTTGCTTTGCACGACGAAATGCTCTGTTCTGCTTGTTGCCGCTTTGCCGTAGTAGTTTACCAAAACGAAATATACCAACTAATTTCGTCGTAGGACGATTTAATTTTGCGCTTTTATCCATCTCTCGAAGATACAACGTGATTAAAGAACGTCCGCCGGTTTCAGCTGAAAACCAAGATGTTGCTGATCGCTACCAATCGCACCCATTTATTGCTATTCATCTGTTGATACCGTATTATAATCAGTTCGTGACGAATTGATTTGACGCTTTTTGCTGGCATATACAGAGAGAATAAGATCGACTCCCACGACACTTTGGAGTTGAGCGTATGTGAGCTCATTGTTACCAGGTGTGCACTCTGTTCTCGAAAGGGACTGTATTAAATGCCTACAGTGAAATTCGCTTTTATCAACAAACAAAAATACCTCGTTCCTATCAGTTTCCCGTTGGGATTCGACTTCATATTTCACTATTTACTAAGCTGACACATTATTAAGGGGCACTACTCCAATTTTTGGGCCTCGTTGCAAAAGACAGCTGTCATATCGTCGTAAGAACTACACTTAGGCAGAAAATGAGATGAACGGAGAAATCCAGCTGTAGGCCTCTGGCAGTGAGTGACATTTGACACTCGTGTGGGTGCTGTGTGACGCCGGGCCCGACGTAAAGGATCCATTATACAAAGTGACTGCCCGGTCATCTACTTGCGATTACAGCTGTTCCCCCCTTCGGTTGAGTTAGGTCATTGGCTACTTTCGCCACTTGTTTTATGCCCGGGGGAACTTACGAGGCCTTCATCGTTATCTCGTGGGCCTATCCACACGTCAACGATAACAACAATCAACCAGTTCCCAACTGGACGATCGCATAACAAGTTATTGCTTTCCAGTTATGTAACACCGCAATCCACTCACTGGCTCACTAGCCATCCGTAACCAGCGGGCGGCCCGCGGCACAATTCGCATCGACTGAATACAACGCTCTGAAAGGGTCACCACAGTTCGGACACAACAACAGGTGAATTGAGCCATTCGTCGCAACAGCAGCATCAGCAGCATGTTCTAGAGTGTCACCAGCAGCGGCAGCGGTGCCCCATACACAACTACAGTGCTAGACGGACGTCAGCGCAATATGGCCAAGTGACAACGAGGCGGCTAGCGCCGTCCATTCGATGCCATCGAGATACGACACGCTCACTGATGCGTACACGTCCATTGAGACGAGATGCGCCGGCGAGACGCACGCTGGACTAATGCAGGTCGACTGACGTAGGAGAGTTCAATTAAAATCTCAAAAGGTGACGAAGACGACAAAGTGACAGCGGAGCCGGCGTGCGTCCTATGCCGATTACATAGCTTCTGCTGATCTCGCATTCACGTCCTTGGATCTTGGTGCTCGCTTGTGATCGCGCTTGGACAATCATGCCAGCGATTGCGGTGGTGACATCGAGGCAGCAATGTATTGTAGACAATGTATGCAAACGTACACATATTTCATAGGTGTATGTTTTGCAAGATGTTTATTATTACTATTATATAATTATTATCATTATGCATTTTATTGGAGATGGTTGATATTTCGCTTATGTGTACTATATCAATAGTAATAATAATAATAATAACCATCATCGATGCTGAGACAGGAATTGTGCACCGCGACGGTACATACTCGGGCACACTCTGGCTGGCACAGTATCTCATAAAACTACTACCACAACGACTACTGCCACATCCACCGCAATCAGTAGCGATGAGAAATAGTAGTCCAATATTCGATCTATCACCTTCCTGCAAGATTCACCCATTCATCTGCTGCTGCTGGTGAAACAATTCAGTGACAAAATGGATTATAACCACCGTTCAACGGCACCATCTCAGTCGACATCATCAGCATCATTGGAACATCCGAGGGTTGACGGATTGACTCGAAAACACAGACAGAAGGATATTTTCAAATATTTGCTAATATCATTTGTCAAATCCCTCTCTCTTCCTCATTCGCTCGCATTCGTTCGATAACAACTCGTGGAAGGTTTGACTGCTACGCTGCTTGTGCTGCTGCTGCTGCTACTGCTGTTGGCAGTATACTACACTCGTACTATTTTGATTCCCTCAGCACTCATCACTTGTTCCTGTTCCTTGATTTCTTCGGCTTCCTCGGCTGATGTCTGTGTTCGCTTCATCAACAGACATTTCGCGCAGCGGAAGAAGCGCGTCCCAGCAGCGAACCATCGTCACCGTCGTATAACCACACATATATATATATATATATATATATATATATATATATATATAATAACTGATCATCTCTCCGTTTGCCGCTCGAGACGCCACAGTGATTCATATAGAACCGACGGCAGAAGCGGCGTCGGCGTCCCAAATACGTCTTCTTGTCTTTCTGCCCCGTTGGCGGCTGTCGGACATCGGCCATATAGCAGAACAGAACAGATAAGCCACTTCGTCGATGATTGGGTCACACGCGGCACGTCGGGCCGCTGGCAATGGCTACGGGCGAGGGCCACGAAGCCAACACTCTGCGGGCTGCAACATAACTGTGCCGACCGCGGCGACGTTCGACTGCACCGTTCGTCATGCCGATCTTGACGTTGCTGCTAGCTGCGTATGCAGCTGAATCGCTGCTTGCTGCTCGAGTGCCGATCGCACGCGGGCGAGCCATTGAAGAGGCTGTAGAAACAGAGCACACGTAGCCGCTCGTAGCGACAACGAGTGAACGCGGCGAGTCTTTATGCGTTATGCTTTACGCGTAGACGTTTATGTATAATAGTAACAATGAACGGAATCCTATCGGTGTAAGGGAATCGGTGTTTAGTGTGATACATTGATACGGAGATGATATTGAGGCGTGCGTCAACGATCTCACAGGCTAGTGTTGAGAAAATTCACTTGAGCACGGCGTGCCAGTTATGGATGTAAGATGGTTTTTGCGAAAATAAATGTGCATTTCAATTGAATTGAAAGTTGATACGATTCGATTGTACTGTCTACAGCAGACACGATCGTGTTTTGCGAGAGGCGCAACCGGTTTGGTGTTTTAGAGCTTTAAAAACGACGAAAATCTTTAAAGTTGGAACAGTGGCAGCAACAACAAAATAAATAAACCATAATTACTAAGAAACGACTTAGTCAGTCGTGCGAGATCCCACTCGGACAAGTCATCCCGAGCAATCTGTATGAGGAAGTAATGTTGTTACCTGTTTCGAGGTGACGCTATTTGGCGAAATGTGTACCAACATATCGGGGATCATTTTATATAAACACCAAAGAGGTGCGTATATGGCAAAACGTGGAAAACGTTTACACGACGAGAAGGTGTCCAGCGGTGTTCAAAAATGTTGACTTGACAAAGTCGTGTTCCAGGCTGCGCGCAACATTGAACATTTTTTTTGCCAAAAAAAAAAAGAAACAAATATATATATATATATTGTGAACTAGATCTCGTGTAGACGTTTTACTATTTCGAGCTGTTCTGTTTTTGAAAGCTTTGCGACTAAGCGCTACAATAAAGAAATATTGGCCCGCATGTCGATATTTCTCGTCGAGACGAGAGTCGTGTCCACGTTGATTTGCACACAACTCTGTCATAGAAGATAGCTGAACGTCACGTCGAAGTGGACGCTCACGTCTCAACGCAGTATTGGTCTATCGATATTTTGTGCATCGCCGCCGCCGCCGCCGCCGCCACCGCGAGTCCAATCCAAAGGGTGGCAGGGGATGTGGAACTTTAGCCGCCCTACGAGCTCCTAGCAAAACATCGCCGAGATGCTTGTTTTAACGCACGCCAGTGTTGGTGGGGTGGCCAGTTTTCGGTGTAACACGAATGAAAACATGAAGAAACGATACAGGTTGCGTTCGACGATCCGATGTCTACATAACGGGTTTTGTTGCGTTCGGTTAGCGAAAATGAATCTCGACAAAAATAGAACCAGCCGAGATATTGAAAATAGCGAAACTGAGGTAGGTATTGAAAATTATCATCAGTAAACAGCGAACAGCAAAAAAAAACAACTGTCGAACCGGATGCTGGTCGTGATGTTCGTCATGTCGGTCTGTGATGTGATGATGTTGCGTGTTGTTGGAACAATCGAAATAGATCGTATTTGCAACACGAGACAAACCCTGTATCTCTACTAACACGAGTTTAATAGCATTCAAACGTTGTGTCAATATCGACTGCCGTTTATCGCCTGTGATCTATCGTGTATGCTTGTGTTCGTCAAATGGCACAAATTCACTGTATTCTTTTTTCGGGGTTAAGTTTCCTTACCGAATATTTCGATAGTAAATATGTGGCCTGTATATCTCTGCGACGTCCTCCATTTGCATGATTTGCCGACGTACAGGTTTTCATTTGAAAGATCTCCGCCTGCTTGTCGCTAATGCTTCAGCCCGTTGATGTCACACACTGTTAGGATGAGGTAATCAGCTCCACCCGATCGTCTGCACAGGAATAAAATAATAATTGGAGACGTTTAACTCCAACTGATGAACAAGTTCATCATCATCGTTCTCCATTACAAATTATCAACCGGATACACTTAATTTAACACTTTAGAGGCTATCTTAGCGTATATATCGTGTGCATACGCAAACACGTAGCCGCTGTAAGCGACTTCTGCCACTGATCGTGATGTCGAGTGTCCAGCCCTTGTCAGGCTTGAAGTGCCCCAATAATGACTTTGTGTATTTCATCACTTAGCAAGAGTACACAATGGGCGCATGAGGATAATATCCGTGTGCGTGTCAGAGTGAACATGGCGGAGAGAAAGGGGCCCGAGTAGTAGGAGGGCTATGGTACCGTTTCACGCTACATTACTCTATATAATCTAATAATAATAATAATAGTAATAATAATATGAGCTTGGCTATTCATGACAGAATCACGGAGTACCCCAGTAAGATTCCGTTTTCACCGCCTACTCCGCTGTGTCTGCTCCGATGAGACGCCCTTGTCTGATGCAAAGCTGAGGCGGCAGAACCATCAATAATGAGTTAGGGAGTCCCGACGAGCACCGACAGAAATCGCGTTTGTTACCGCACCGTTGTTCGGACCGCCCCCAAGATCATGGCAATGCCGCGAACAACAAACAGTTGTTAGAAAACAGCGTAACTCTCACAACAACAATCGCGAACAACAAAGATCAGCAGTAGCGGCAACAGCAGCAGCAACATACAACAATAATAAGCGGACAATGAAGGTCTCAGAGGTCACAGGAGGATTGGATTGAACAACACCAGCAACACTAACAGCGTCGACAGTAGTGGTAACAAAAACGTTATCAACAGCAGCAGCTACAACAGCTAAGCGACAACTGGAGGCAGCATCAGCAGCAGTAGCAGAAACAACCCTGCGGCCTGCCATGTGATCGACGTCATCGGATCAGAGACATAGTCGGAAAATGCGAGGTACGGACGACCAGCCAGCCCTTCAATGCGTCCTGACCAAATGCATAGACGCATTTGTTCTAAGCTTTATTCTAACAACAATATCAGCAATAATACTCAATGGGTGGACAAAGCAGCAATGTCATCGGTTATAGATGACATCAACAACAGCAACAACAAACACTATCGCTGTCGTCTCTGGTAGGAACGCGCCAAGGGTAGCAAGCGACATATGGCGTGCCTCTAGCGTGCAAGACCATCGAAAAGCATTGGATCCACATTGGACTCACGTCACTTTATCGTATTCTAGAAGCACCTTTATTCCGCTAGTAATACTTAAAGTTTAAGAGCTGAGGCCTGTCATATAGGGGAACAGATGAGGGTCAGCTCAAAAAAAAAAAGAAAAAAAGTAATACTTGTGGGAGATTGAAGCGCTCACTGTGCTGTGAAACGCGTGCTGGTGTCACATGTACAGTAGTTGACAATCGCGATGGGTTTGGCCGATCTTCGCAAATACTGTCCCAGAGCAGAATAATGCAAAGGAGTCGCTTCACAGTTCGCTCCACGCATTTGGTGGATAATTGCATCGAATTCAATAATTGCGAGCCAAACTGGGCGATTTTGAAAGATTATAGTTGCGTTGCCTGTTTCGCGTAGGCTTGTCAAGCATGCTTCAAGCTCGGTTTGAACAACGGTATTGGTGTTGGTATGAGCGGGCGTTAAGAAGAGCGTTTGCGAGTTTTGTGCAATTGTTTGTTGGTGTTGTTATATCTGCGAGCTTAGATGTACAGCTACCTTTGTTTATAACATATGTCGATTATTGTTACATTGTATGTTGAATAGAAGTGGCAATAAGATTGATCCCGATCGATTGTTCCTATCAATCAGCGTTGCACTTAATGGCGCTGTTGCAGTATAGTCAAACCTCTAGAGTGCTGTAGAAGACGATATACCATATTTATCGAGGAGCTGCCGCTCCTCGACACTCGCGTCGACCCATTATCTGGGGACAATACCGATTCCAACAAAGAGTCAACTCGTTCAATCCGGAAACACTTGTCGATCTATTGGTACACCATAACTGTGCATTACTTTGTCATATGTGTACGATCGAAGCGTGCCGAGCGTCTCGAGCCCTCGCGCACTTTTTGTAGAGCAGCGTCGGAATCAGCCCAGTCAATCGTGATCCAGCACTCGTCCACGCTACGTGCTCACCGAGTAAGAGTATCTCGATTGCCCACTGACCGGCTGGTAGTCGCTGTCTGCCGGCACAACGACACGACGTAGAATCCTGTGGCTATACAGTAAGCATATCGCTGCAGTATTTAGTGGCCGTTGCTGCAAAACCCGCTCTTATTTCGACGTCTATCCTTTGCCATCAGCCGCACGGACACTGCCGAATTTCGCCATGCGTTACATTTTTCTTCATTCGTCTTCATCATCTTTCGCTCTTCGATGCTGGCCGTAGCCGACATTTGCCACCGTTTGGGCCACCACCAGCAACAGCAGCAGCAACAGCACCACCACCACCACAATCATTATTGTCACCATCTTCGGGTCGTTGTCTGGAGACGTTCGCCATAGATCGTAGTCATCTGCTCGCCGTCGTCGCCAACTCTCTCTCTCTCCCTCTCTCATCGCTTTGAACTCGTTGTACTGTTACTGCTGACTGGCGGGGTGCTTCCACCGAGTGAATAGCAGCAGTCCACTCAGAGGTCATCATCCATGGCTGACGACATGCAACGACAATCGGTAGATGACGACACAACATCATCAGCAACAAGCGGCCTCGCGACAGCAGCAGCAGCGTGCCAAGTAACGGCATGACGTGCTACGAGCAGACAACAACAACAGCAACGACAACGACAACAGCGGCACCAATGTGGATCTGTTCCCCCGTTTCGGTGTCTGTCTCATCCGAGACAGATAGATCGACGGACAGATTGTTGTCACTTCCTGCCTGTCCCAGCGTCTCTCCTGCCCACGGCGGACGCACACAGATAGATTCTCTACACGAGCCGACAAGAAGTCACTGATCCGCTGCGCGCAACAAGTATGGAGGGACGTCGATCTGATGTTTTGCTTTGATTCTACCACTGCGACCCCAAGCAGCAGCAGCACCACCAACGCGTCTGTGACAACTACTGCATATTGTCTCGGGAGGATGGGGAGGCATGAAATGGACACGAGAACAACCGAACTATGTGATTTGTTTTTTTTTTTTTTTTTCTTCACGAAGAATGCACTCCACACGGGCGATTGTAGAGTCGCTCGATGCTGGTGTATGCGGGCTCTTCAGTCCGCGCGCACCCTCAGCCGATCACCTAAAACTGTGTGAATCTCGTGTTGTCGCGCTTCTACTGTGCGCGTCGGTTGTCTGGAACCCAATAAGAAGTCGGTGAGACGAAAATACTTGGAGAAAATACCTAGCTGGTTCCTCCACGACGCCGAAACCACCGGTGCCACCTGAATCGCTACAGATTACAGCTACGACGAGTAAGCTCCGATGGATCGAAATCGAACGAGCGCGAGTATTTTAAAAAGAAGAAAGATCCCGCGACGAGGAACGTTGCGATGAATATTTCACATCTTGTTTGTACAGAAGGCTAGCACAAAGTGATTTGTCACACCATCGAAACAACTGGGCAAAATGGAAGGATGTAGCATTCGTTCATGCTGAGAATATCGTCGAAACCTCTTAACTTGTGATCGGAGTAATTATCATGTCCAATCCGTGAATTGCGCAGTAATGCGACTGCATTTGGTAATACACCATTTTGTAATAATAATAACAAAAAAAAACTAAGTATTTCAGCACTAATAAATACACATTTATATGTGCATCGCTGGGGCGCTAACGTTAACTCTGTGCGAATCTTCCTTTCGGGCGCAGTATCCGATCCACATTCAGAAGAAGAAGGTGGTAACGTTTGATACGAAAGCAAACATCAAAGCCTGCTCGTATTCTATTTTGAGGCCGACCAAATCCCCGACAGTGAAGCAGTCCAATAATCACGAACCGAATGTGGCCCATTATCGTTCACCAGTGTTTCTCTGGTGCCTCTCTTAGGTATCCCAATCCTCCTTCAGGTAAGAAGTACATTAGCTTACTGCACCTTGCCAAGCTTCACCATGAAACTAACTCTGTGGCTTGAATCGTTCTGGCTGTTGACCGCTCCTCGTCCAGCGGTTGCTGTCACGCACGTTAACAATGACGATATTCCGTTACATGCTGTTGTTTTTCTCTTCGCGTTCGGTGTTATGACGAACGCTGCTGTGTTCCTCATTCTCAGAAGGCTGTTTCGGCTGCCTCGTGTCGCTATCAACGACGGACCCTTCAGGGGCACTTTGGGCCCTCTGAGCAATTGCAGGTAGCGATATATAGGATTATTTTCTTCCTCCCCCGCCCTGCCCTCGGCCCTCTAATAGCGCTGGCGGTGGTCTTATCGCAGACAGAAGTAAGAAGACGATGAGCCGACAGAAGCAGAGATCAACGTCGGACAATCATCGTCACTCTACACAATTCCTGTGGGGTGGCTGCGCGGGCATGGCCGAGATGAGCGAGAATTACGTACCGCCTTTAGCGAGATGAAGGGACCGTGTTCGTATACTCGACAAGTTCCTCTAGGCCTACCTTCCCATCGGGGATTAAGTAGCTTATTACTTGCTTGCATAGGGCCGCTTACAATCTGCGGTGAAGGTGATGACTAGAGGGAACAACCAAAAATATGTATATATGTGTGACGAAATAGCAAAAACAAAAATATACAAGGTATAAAAATCTTGCGATGCTATTGTCCCAGTTATTTGCCAATCTCGAGGCATCCAAAGTTACCTGTTAGACGCTTAAAACTCTTTTCAGTTTCAGCCAACAAAGCAAGCTAGCACGAATATTTCGTACCACCCGTTTTGGTTAATAAAGGTGTATCTCTATTGTATTGTATATGTACATTATACATAACATACATAGAGAAAGAGAGGTCGATTCCGCAGCTAATTCCGCAGCTAAATTTGTTCACAGTGAATTGCGTTTGCAATTCACTTCTCGCATCAAGCAACTTGACATTTTCACTCAACAGCCCCCCCCCCGAACGGCAGAATACTTTTCAGCAGCGGAAATTCGTCACGTCAGCATCCCGTGTTCATATTCGATAATAGTACGACTTCCTGCCCGATGTCCTACGGTATGATATGATTGGTGGAATAATATCCCATCGTTATCTTCTCTCGACTCTCTCGTACGCTCCCGTTGCGTCACGCCGCTGTCTCGAACTCGGTGATGTCCGTCTGCTTGTTTAGAATTTTTTCAATTTTGTTCACTGCCGTTATCGAATGTGTCTCTTTCGAAATGTGGCACAGCGAGAGAGCGAGAGGGAGAGAGAGAGAGTAGCAAAGATGTCGGGGGAAAAAATGGAAGGGTTGTTTCTAGTATCAGGAGGCCGTCAACCGTAATAGCGGCAAACCGGTAGTAGCAGCGACAACAGCGGCAACAGCAGTAGTAGCTGTAGAAGCGAAGAAGTAGTTGTGGTCGCTGTAGGACGACTACGCTAGCACGCCATTGGCAGCAATTCCGCCAGTTGTGTGTCCGTTACGGTTGCTGGCGATAATAATGGTATCACCATTGAAAACGTTCGCTACATAGCTACTATAGCGGTATTGCAAACGAGAGTTGTCGTCGTTTGACGTCCATATATATATATATATATATATATCCATCTATCTCATCTCATAGCGTTCATCGAAGAGGTACATAGGTGGCGATGCTGTTCGATTGATCTGAATGCTTTCAACTCGCCTTCGCCGATCGAGGCAAAGCTCCATCAAGCGGACGCGGGACGGCGAAGGCGGCCAAATATGACGGCTACACTTGGGATATATTAGTACGCGCACGAACAGGGAAAGTGACACAGATAGAAGGACACCCATTTGATATGTGCAGATACCCACAATGGCGATCCTCAATAATCGTTCGTCTGGCAAGCAAAACTCCGGCACCTGAGAGTGACGTCGAATGAAGGCGCCCTCGGTCGAGCGGTCGGTTGGATGACGGCAGGAAATGAAAGTGGGGTGGATATGCTGGGGGGTGGGGCAAAAAATGTTGTAAAAATAGCCACAACCCATAGAGGTATGATCGGCGGTAACGGGTTGGCCATTCATTTCGTGGCGGCGTATTGGATTTAGCACACATAGCTACACTACTGATTGTGACACTTTATGACGCCGCAGGTAGCGTGTCGTGGTGATTGATAATCAGCTCGAAGGGATGCTGAGGGTGTGGACAAAGCGGTGGGGAGTAGATATCTATCGGGGTTTGTTCTCATATAATGACGTTCGGAAGGAGGACTTTGTTTTGAAGAACGAAAAATTAGACACAAGTAGAAGAAATAAATAGGATGGTACGGTGAACCTTCAATAAGCAATCTGCAGTTTCGAGAGGCGGGAGGGGTTTGCTTATACCCGATCAGACTGTACGATCCGATCGTCAGTATTGAGCTACTCAACCACATGGTCGGTGCACTTATCGCTTGCCGGCTTCAGGATCCACAATTTTTGAAGGATATTTTATTAGATTCTCATCTCGTCTCGTCGAATCAGCATCTCATATCTACCTCGATGCCTCGTCGATGTCACCGGCATGCATCGGTTAGCATATTCGTGTTGTATGTACCTTATAGTGTTCGGGAACTGGTCAGTTGTAAAAAAAATTCCGAGTCTCCTCCAATCGACTTCAGCGCTCCTCACCTGGTCACAGACCATCATGAACTTGGTTTACGCCGGCGACACACCGAGATCTCATCGATGTATGGCGCACACAAAATTCGACGATCAGATCAGAAGGAATAGTCCCAACCGCGATCCTTATCTAAAAAATGATAACACAGCCCCCCCTTCAGCTCCCGCTAAAATGGTCCAACGAATAGCCGTCGATATTTTGCCTGATGATTGAGCGGTGACGACCGCCGCGACAACAGCAGCCGGCAACAAGCGGAATACGATAATGAGCGAGCACGACTTGAACTCTTCACGGGTTGAAGATTTAATGTGTACGCGATGGTAATAGCATACCATAACTGCGTCAGTCCTCGGGTAAGCGTGACGGACATACGGATAAACGCACGAAATATGTCGTAGCGAAAACGCAAGCGATGAGAACGTAGGTAGGAACAAACACAAATAAACCACTTACCAACACAGATAAACAAAGATAGAGATGGACACACACACACACACAACTGAATAGTGACTCGTAAACAGGCCTACTAGTGCTTGACCACGTTATAGTACTGCGAAATGATGGTGATAATAATAATAAAGAGTCTGTGACTGTTTTGCCTGCTTCGACTCATGCCGCCATCAACAACGGAGCTTTCAGAGGCACTTTGGGCCCTCCGAGCAATTGTTTCGTTCGCAGTAAAATTTCAATTAATATCAACTTGTGGCAATTATTATTATTGTTCTCATTACAACAACTACTACTAATACTATTATATATACGTATAATTTTATTGCTCGTTTTATTAATATGATTAGGCGGCAATAGCACAAATGACCGAAACCAATAGCCAATGTGGTAGTAACATGCGCAAAGTGCCGCACAAGAGCAACATTGCCGCGTAATGCAATGCATGATATGAATTTACGTACGCGAGCGAGGTTGGTACCTATCGGATCTGGGAATCCACCGTCGTTCACAGGATACCATCAATGGAAAGCTAAGCGGACCATCTCAGTTTATCGCAAAGCAACCGAAGAGCTAAATCGCATTGAACATTTACACCGGAGGCCAGGAAAGAACGAACATTACGGGATTTTATTGTTGTTGTTGTTGGTGTGGTTGTGGTGGTAGAGCGATTTTTAGCTCAACACCGACAGAACCCCCCACTGCTACTGACCCCATGGCATCGTTGCAGGATATGAGGGCTTGGACAGGCGTCGCGGTTTGCTAGACGTTGACTAACGATACTGTCTTTCCTGCTTCACATGGATTTGTCATTTGCGTTCACTATCCCGACAGCTGTAGGCACAAATATATATATCTACATTAACAACAGCTGGCAGAGAACTCAACAGGCGTGCTATTGCGGTTAATCCCGCTACCGCTATTGTGGTGTTGTTACGAGCAATGTTGCAATCCGTTGCAGCGTCCGACACTCTGGGAACGGGCGGGCGGGCGGTCGGTGGGGGGGCAGCCAATAAGCAGGCAGGTAGACTTTAGTTAATTTCACAGGTAACAACAAGCTACAGTACCCACGGGGGCGGGATTGTTACCCCTGCGCTTACTTCAGCCGTGTCGGGCTTATGTCAAATTCTGCGTAAACTTAGTTCGCCGTCCCTGCCATGATGCTATCCACTACAGGAGAAGCAGCCGCCGCCGCCGCCGGCGCTGCCCCGTTATCTGAACACGAAAACGTACTACTGTTACGCCATGATATCCCGCGGCACGCGGCAACCCCACAGACCCCCGGCGCGCTTCCCCACGGGGGGCAGAGGCGCCCGCAATCTAAGCGCAGGCAGACCTAAGAGGCAGATTCACCGTTCAATAACAAGGACTGTCATAATTACCGTAAAGATAACATCAGCACTAAATCAGCACAATGTGGAATGCTCCCCAGGAGCGGGAACGTACACGAACACCAGTACAAGGAGCACTAGAACACTACACGTAGTAAAAAAAAAACATCATAGTAATTAGTATCGCTGTTCTGCTTCATAATTGAGCTACATTTTTGGCTCGCCGCCATTACGTCGCTACTGAGATGTTCTAAATGGACTAGTTTCGACAGTTCAACTTGTCAACGCTAATAGGAGTATATTGCACAAAATTGCAAATGAGATTGTATTCGAATACACAGAATTCGCTTGGTGGATCTACAGGGTGCTACCTGGTGCATCGTCATTTTTTTAATGAACTATTTCCACGGACAGTTATATATATATAAGGATTATAATAATGGGAGAATCATATGAACTAAACAAAGGCGACGATTTATTCTCGTGACTCAGTGTAAATTAAATATAATATTTAGAGTTTCGTAGAGAATGGATGTGCTGCAAAGTAAACTCAATGCGAAAGTGGACAGCGCGGTCTATTGTCCAGGTGTAGCAGAGCATTAAATGGTTAAACCTACCCGACAACACAATCAAGCAGAAAACAAAGAACGACTTTATCTAAACTCAGAAGCATAAAAACTGTTTGATGATTCTTATCACAATTAGTATGAATCGCTAGTCAACGGACACGAATATGGGCACATATATACGTCAGCTTGTCTATATATAGACATAAAATTTAGATACTAACAGATCGTCGCTGAGCAGCAATGTGCTTCTCTGCAGACGAGATGCAGGACAATATGAAGACTTTAATCACTAATAATACGAGTGAGTATTATAGAATAATCACATGAAATGGGCCGCCTATAAGAATCAACTAGACACACGCGACACGCATCGCACTGTCCAAGTGTGGCAGTGACCAACAACTGAATCCTTGGCTTGTGGCTGGCTGACTCGGATTCTGCGACTGCTTACCACATGGCCACCTAGTTTGTTCGGTAATCAAGCGCGTACCCACGTCAAAACAGGCTGGCCGCTGGCTGATTGATGACGGTAGACAATTAGCCAGTGGCGCCTCGTGGATCCTCTCACCTGCTCCCCCACCCACCCCCCCCCCCTCCGCTCTGACTTATTAACCTTGCCCTTCATGAACCCCCTCAGCCGTCGCGAATTAGAGGGCCATTGTGACATTTAGGGTGAACGTCGCGGGTAAACATAGTCATCATTGTCATGCGCGCTGTGGTCGTCGTCCACGCACATCGTTGGCGTTTCGGCGCTCATTTGGTTCGTTCTATTCGACTTGGACACTCGGAGCACAGCTCTGGCTGGCAATAGGGGACTAGCCGGCCGCGCGGCTTACGCCGCCGGTGACGCTCGCGATCCGCGCACAGCTTTATGGATGGCAGTCTGTCAGGAGCTATCATTTCAAGATGCTGCTCGTCGGCTCCGTTCATCTGGAATCACCTGATACGGTCCAGCCGAATGGCTGCATGCATGCAGCGAATCTGTTTAAAGTGTTAATAATAACGATACACTCTCTATGAATGGGCCTCTTCAAGGTGCTAACACGAGCGTTCTTCGGGTGTTGTTCGCGTGCGAGTGTGTGTGTGTGCTACCTCATCTATCTTACTTGAGGATGCTCAGCAAGACACATATCGTCATACGCTGCCAGCAAACACCATCAGCCGACAAGGGAAGGGCGTCGCCACCGCCGGGATGGCCACTCGGTGAGAGCTCGAGCCGAGAACGCGAATTTGAGTGTCCTTGTAACGTTCCTCTTTTGAGGAACATGATCAAAGGGTCGACCCAATGTCGCGTGGCTATATCAGAATATGCAGCATTTTTATTGCTTGCTTTGTTCAATGGCACTCAAAGTTCTATTGTACATTAGTAGTCTATATACAATACACTTCCCAGACTATCTCGCATCTGTTGACCAAACGATTTTGCGTCAGACGCCTTTGATATTGTTTGTTATCAGCCATCAACCACATGAGCCTGTTCTTATGGAACAATGTATAGGCTTTGCTGATCTTTATTAACCCACAACCGATTGCCACTGCGACGCTGACCGATGTTATTGTGTGTGTGTGTGTGTGTGAATAGCTGCAATAGAAGTCTGAGAATCTGCCCGCTGAAAAAGGTGCTGGGTAGAAAAAAAAATGTCAACTCACCAGTATTAACACCAGTAGCGATCATCAAGTTGATTGCGTTGGTAATGTTGATACTGCTGTGATACTCGGGAGGATGATACTGTCGTTAATGACAACAACAACAACCCGACACAAAATAGTCTCTTACTTGCATATTTCGGTGGAAAAAAAAAATATATATATAATGTCATGTATTTATACTCCTCCTCACAGTATGTGTATTGTACGCGTGTGTCCCTGTCAGAAAAGAATACAAACGAAAGATAGACAGCACCATCGGAACACGCCGCTTCTATCAAGCCACAGTCGCAGCTATAATATCATGCATAGCCATGAGCTGATTCTAAGGTTCTGGCGGCGCTGTGGCACGACTTTCGCGTGGCAGAACCGTCAACTAGCCGCGCACACAGTAGCCGCAACAGCGACAACAACAACAAAGTAATAATAATAATAAGACACCGACGCCAGTAGAAGCGTGCAGCGGCGGCGACGGCAGCAGCAACCACAGAAAACAAGCGCTAGCAACGCAGGGAACGACAGCTATCAACAGCAACAACAACAACTCCGGTAATGGGTACCAGAGGAAGCGGTAGCCGCAGCAGCTGGCGCAGAAGACTTTACTGAAACAACAACGGAGGCAACGATAACAACGCCAAAGGCTCAATCACATCTGGCCCCAGATCCGCACGAGGTGACAGCAAAGCCACCGCTCTCCAGACGCGTATGCATTTGTGTGTGTCTGTGTGTGTCTACAGATCATTTGCAGTGACCACTGTACCACAAGCGTTCGATCGCTTGTTAGCTTGGTTGGCGACGTATTTGTAGTACCAAGCAATTATAGGCACAATCATCGGCAATGTATTGCCGATGAACAATAGCAGCGAACGCGGCGATGACGACGATAGCAATAGCAATTGCAAGGGAGGAACAGGCGACCACTAACTGGCAGCGGCATTGCGAGGATCATTAACTAATCGACCTCCATCGGCAGACCACGAGAAGAACGACCCGATAAAACACGCACACTATCGCGCCCAGAGTCTCAGTGGAATTGTACGTAGAATACAATGGCACTCGTACCGCATACAAATGTAACGGATATAGACATTCGGCGCGCAGGGCAGCAGCACTGAGAGTGGTCGGTCTGTCTGAGTGTGTTTGCGTGTGTGTGTGTGGTTAAAAACAAAAACTGACAACAAAAACTCAACAGCAGCGCACGAATTGTTTCGTCCCATTGAAGGGTTAGCGGCAGTTGCCCACTGTTAACTATACAATCGGCTACAAATCGTGGATTTACTCATTGCCGCTGGTACCGTTCTTCTCAGAGTGCTTTTTGCTCATGGCTTTCTTTTTTGTAGTTTTCAATTGTAACAAGCATGTTGCATGAATCATTTCGTTGAGCACGTCGTTGCTGCTCGAGTGAGTCAGTCTTTTGAGTCCAAACCTCGAGGTGTTGATAGACGCCGACAGACAACAGCGTGTCTTGGCGTCGATTGAGTACCTGGTGAAGTGTAACATCGCAATTTGAGACTCTAGCAGATCACAGGTGACTGATGCAATGTCACTCTATGAGTAGCTCTTAACTAACTAACTTGTGAACTTCTTAACAATACCGAGGTGTTTGCTCCCAACTGGGCGTCAAACTGCTCGAGAGTCGTTAATGATCGACGGTGTCCTGCCCAACCTGCTGCTAGGCTACCTGTCTTGCGATTGTTATTATCTGGGTTCTGCTAAAAGTTAGACCGCATTTCGTAACACACGCTATATGTTTGTGTGTATATATATATATATATATTGATATCCGCTCTGAAACGTTGAATGTGATACCATGCATCGCTCACCCAAAAATTGACTCCTACCGTTCATGTCCTAGTGCTCGGTTGGTTAGCAACACATCACATATCATCGGGCACCAACACTGAATTGGATGGATGTAAAACTGGAATCGCCTTGTCTTGCGATGGCAATGCAAGAACAGGCTTATGAGCGTCGATCAAACCAGCATCAGCACCGCCACCACGACAACATCATGATATCGTGGCCGATGGAGGTGGCAGTAATATAATTTAACAATAAGCGGCACATTGTACTGCTACCTGTGCTTGTTCGACTGCCTGTGTTGTGTTGCCGTGTTGTGTTTGGCGTCATTGCCCATGCGTCTGATACTCGTCCACATACCGTGCATGTAATATTATAGCTATTATTTTCATTATTTTTAGTACAAAGCATTACGCACTATTCGATATATGTATATATATATATATATATATATAGACATGGAGACGGCTCAATGTGAATATTGAGTGAGAATGACGAGATACAATGTCATGAACTTTGTAGTTTGGTAACCGCGGCCGCGGAAGCAGCGGCACTGTAACAGGCAGCAAACGAACGCGAAGAATGTGCGCTGGAGGCGCTGGCCAAAAGCGGCACCGACCGTCCGAGTCAACAATCGCCGCAGACGACAGCAAAATTGCACCACAGCGTAGGCAGAACGATGAACCGTGAGGTCGAACCATGAGCCGCAGCCATAGGAGGCAAGCCCGTCTAAATGGCTAACCAAACCTCTCGAGAGGGAATCAATCGTCAAAATGCTGGTGGCGTTCTTTGTGTCACACAGAGACTATTCGATATGTGGACGAACAGATGCAAAGTACAATAACACGCGGCGACAGCGGCCGGAGAACAGTAGTGGAATGTGTCATGAGTAGAATGCCGTCTATATATATATGTATATATATATATACGTTTAGTGACTAGAAAGAGCATGCTATTATATGCAGGGCATTGTATACATCATATGGTATAGAGTCATAGTACAGCTAGCTATGTATAATAGCTATCCAGGGAGTCAGCCAGCTAGTGACGCAGTCGGTTGCAGGGACTGGTGCGGGTAGCGATGTACTGATCGACGTCGCACGTTGATGCAACGTGCAATGTGTATATGTACACATGTATGTATACACTGCCTGCTGGCGATGACGATGGCGAACTTCGATACCAAAAGAAGCTACCGCAGCGCGCAAACAACCAGCGGTAGGATACAATGGGCCTGTGTTCGCGTGTGCCATCTACGTGCAGTGTGGAGGTGGAGAAGCAGCCAACGAAATTAGCCACGGCGAATGTCTAGCCGTGATGGGCAATGGGGGCCAAATTAAAGATTTGTTTTTTTTTTCGCGGACGTCTCCGAGCCGGCGAGAGTGTAACACTACTGGTACGGTCGTGCTAGCACGCTTTCCTCCCGAGCGCTGGGCGCGGCTGCATTTGGAAAACTTCGAAGAACAGAGGGAGGTTGCGGAGGCGGGGTGGGGTACAATGATGGGAATGCTCTGCTCTACGATATTAACGATGCCTCGTCCAGCTCTGTGACGCGTGACACATGACTCCCTGGTGTTGCTTGAGGCTGACGGCGTCAGCAGCAGCAGCCGCCGCCGACTTCAGCGAATGTTGCCGTTTGTTGCCGGCAGATGCGCTAAGCAGTTGGGACGTTCCCACCACGTAACAACAGGAACGCCACCGGCCGTAGTATAACAAGTGCGCGTAATGTAAACGCCTCCCCCGCGTTCATGCCTCTCTGCAGTTAGATCCGATGCAAATTTGATCATCATCACGGGTAGTACTAACTCGTTCGCGCGCGAACAACCAAGCCGGGTGTTAATAGACAAGACGGCGTTTGGGCCCTAAATAGCTTCACCCGGGTCACGGAGCTTGGAGGGAGGCACTAGCAGCCGTTCCCGCTGTTTACTACGAATCCCCCCCCCAGACGGGTATCGCTTGCCGTGAGCTGGCTACAACTATTGCAGTATTGGGGATCAGACGTCATTCCAGCAAAGACGAGAATAATATTTCTACGTTTGATAATTTTGCTTCGTGTTCAGCAGTAAACTCGCCGCGAACCAGCAATCGCGTAGGCACACAAACCCTGTGTGCATATATATATATATATACAATATTTGTATGTCATCGGTGGTCGCCTGTTGAGAGCAGGCAAGCTGGTACAGCATTACCAACTATAATTTGTGACGACGGTCGTCGGGAATGTCGTTCGCTATATTGTCTCGTAGCATTCAGTGCAAAATCCTTTCTGGGTCTGGAGTTACAAATGCTTATTTTGGGGCGCTTATAAGATGTCGTATACAAGTGTGTTCAACTGCTTCGACAAATTCACTATATTATATACACATTTCTCTCTCTCTCTCTCTATTCCTCTGTACCATGACAGCTATCTTTATGGTGTCGCTGGTGAATTGTTTTTCTCACGAACAACAACTACTACCGAACACCTCTAACCATCTTCCATAAATCGAGACGCATTCGAGCGATATGCGCACCGATTTGAGTTGATTTAAAGTAAATACTACGAACAGCAAATGCACATATGTAGTCCCGGACCATTATTCCCCGATTTTCCGACCCCGTCGCCCGATACAAGGCGATGTAACGCGTGATTTTTTTCAAACAGCTACACAATATCGACAATTGCTTAATGTTCAACGTCGCATACCGTAGAATATATGTAATATCAGCCCCTATAACTTACACGATATAATCCCATTTCATAAAACGGCATTGTTGCGGTGTGAGCAGTTATGAGACAAACGCCATCGTAGACATCATCATTATCGGACGACGGCCCCGCCTAGATCGTGACACTTGTGGATTAGTAGACTAACACTCCGTTGGCTATCGAGGAGGCGTCCCAAGGAGGATCTTGGCACTGCGTAATGGGTAGTTAACGGATGAGTGGCCATTGAGTTTCTCAGGCTACTTGGTCAATTTGCCGTTGTTACAGTTTCCGAGATGGGCTTGGGTTTCTTTTTAAAGTAGAGGAATCCAATCGATTGACGATACGGGCATGCCGTGCAGGTGTAACGCGTGAAATATCGACACAGTAAAGTATGAGGGTTAGGCTTCTGGATGTGAGAAATATCCAACATATACGAGGCTCTATCATACCCAACGAATTTATTATAGTCAGAAACGACACGATACCTAAACTTCAAGAAGGCCCTACAATAAACTATAATTATTATTAATTGTTATTATTATTGTTATTGTTATTATTATTATTATTATTATTATTATTATTATGTAAGAGCCTCCATTTTCGTTGCTTAATGAGACAGCTACTCTAGACAACTTTTACATCTCTACGAGTTCATAGGTGGTTAAATTAAGCTGTCGTTCACATCGCAATCACAGGAAATTTATGCAGGTAACTGCATTCGAAACGTCGATTTGCCAACATCGCTAATACGGTACAACTAGAAGCTCCACAACGGTTATGAGACTATTAACCATGATTGTAACTATAGCTTTGGCAAAAGCCAACTTCTCCACGTAACTGCTCGAAATCTCTCGTTCAATATACAGCAGATAGCGCGATATACAATTTGGTTTCCAATTGCCAACTGTTAACATTCACTGACCACTTCACGTCGAGATACGATTCAGTAGTCTCAATTTAGGCCCAGACGAATAGTGAATAGATACCGAATACATACATAGGTGGCAATAGTACATAGGCCTACGATCACTATCTTCACTATAATTTTATTTCCCGCACGATAATCGATATTGGCGCCCCGTAACTCTTACCAGCGATCGACGATCATGGATGTAGGAGAGCAGGCGCGTACCCGCATCGTTGAGACGGATCGTTTCCCTCCGATGCAACGCTGCTGGGTGACCTGAGCCACGATATGACAGAAATCAACTTCGTCGACGACGCGTTCAGATCAAAGATCCGTTGGCGGCCTATCTCGCCGGAGCGTTTCGATTGCCACTACAAATCATCAGTGGCTTCCCAGGCCGGTAGCTTCTGTGGCGAGCTCCGTTCTGCAGAGAGATCTTCGCCGAGTTTCGCCATCGGCAATCAGGTTACGGCATTTCGCTCTATTGGGCGGGGAGGCGGGGGGATCCCGCTTCGGCAGTAACTAAACAAAAATCCGCTATGCTGACGCCGATTGGAGCATAGCGATGCTGGCCGTGATCCAATTCGATCATATATCCACCACCCCTTGCTGCAGTCTCCTCCCCGCGTTCACCCTCTCTCTCTCTCTCCCTATATATATATACATATATATATATATATATATATATATGTGGATCATCTAGATGGAGGAGGTCTCCTTTTCTTTTTATCTTCTTCGATTAGCCGTCGCATCAATTTCGGATCACATCACTTCTGCGTTCGGCAACACTTCGAACAAGATCACATCTGATTATTATTCCTGATTTCGGCCGCTTCGACGGGGGTTGTGTTTTTTTTTGTGCCTCGCTGTGTTTTCGAGCCGTCACCGATACCGCGCGAACAACTTGGCCTGCCGGTATTGTTCATCGCCACCACCGCCGTCCTTTTGACAGCCACCGTCTCGCGTCTTGTGCGTCCCATGTCTTTGCTTTAACTAATGTGACCTGATTTTATCGATCTCGCCTCTCGTCTCATCCTTTCTTTCTCTCGCTCTCTCCCTCTGGGTCCCCGCGATACGCTTAGCAGAATTTGACGCCGGGTCCAGTGACTGATAAACTCAGAGGCAGCGGTGGCACGTGGAAAAATACCCAGAAAGCGAGAAACGATAGAAAATGATAACTTGTGGTCGACGCGATTGGTGGAACAGGCACAGAAATACGGCATTGACAACGGCAATACAATGCAATGCAATCATATCAAATGCATCTTCAACAATCTTCAACAGCGACAAGACCCTAGCTAAAAAGAATCGCGTACAGACGTATGACAGTCCACATGATCCGCTCAACATAAGAGGCCCCGGTATACCTCTGTTCAGTTTTTGTACGAGCTCCACACAGAGACATAGCTAGTGCGTCAAAGAGCTCACTCTGGCCCCGTTGCCCTCTGGCCCATGGAACATCCCTCATGTTGGCATGCTGCCTCTGTTGCATTCACTCCGGTCGCTGCTAATGCTGTTGTTTATTGCCTGATGCTACGATATTGCGCCGACACCGCTCTCCGCAGATACCTATCTGCCTTTGGTGGTAACGAAGCTGCCTTGGCATCAGTATCACCAGGCTGCCAGGTCGAGTGGCCGCACGCCAAAAGTCCTGCCGCTGTTATTGTTGTTGTCGTCGTTGTTGATGATGTTGTTGTTGTTGTTGTTGTTGTTACTGCTACAGCTGCTGGTGGTAGTACCAGCGTTGTTGTTTTTTTCTTGCCGTTCTTGCTCCATTCCTCTTCGGTATAACTTACAATTATCGTTCCGCTAGGTACAATATAATAATAGTAAGGTGAGGGAGAGCGAGAGAGAGAGAGAGAGTTAGTGGGCACGCGTGGCGGCGACTTCACGGCTATCGGAGGCGACTCGTCGTCCTCGACAACTCTCTGCAGCTGAAGATCACTGACTTCATCGCTCTGTCGGCCGCTGATTCTTCGCGAAAACCGCTAGTCTTACTGCCGCTTAGTCCCATTTCCCCCAGCTCCGCGCTCGATTCTCTTCTCTATCTGATGTCGCTAAGATCTTCTGATGGGTAATTGATAGGTAATATTTCAAAGCGCCTCGAAGACTTGTGACACTGCCGAAGAACGGTGCGAGGTCTAGCTGTAGGCAGAAGCGAATTACAGAAGACGAACAGCAACAGCAGCAGCAAAGGCGACGTACCTTGATGCATATGAGAGCCGATACAGAAACGCGAAGCGAGAAGAGATCCAGCCAGACCACGGCAGAGGGCCATAGCCGAACAACGACCCCAGTCACACGGCCACCACCACCACCAATGACAAGTTGGCTAATTTCACTATTCTTCATTAACGAATTGATAAACTCGAGTCGTTTAACACGTCTGGTTGTCGCTGTAATTGCTGCTGCTGCTTGGTTCGAATCTGATGTATAAATAATATGTGTGGTTCGTGGCATTTTGAGGGCCACATACGCACTGCTGCTGTTGCACTGTTGTACGATGAAATTGTCATTATTATGTTGTAGCGGGATAAAGAAACAGTTATTGACTTATTTTTTCTTTTGCCGCGGGTCATGTCAGGTGGTTGTCAACTGCTGTGTGGATAGACGGCGCTTTGTTTTCTGTGGTAGACGAGCTTTGTTAAGTAGCCACTCGAGACGAGGGGGGAGGGTTGTTTGTAACTCTTTAGATTTGCCTAGGATTATTTAGCGAACTATTTATTGTTCTCAGGAGACACAAGCTTACCATGATTATCATTAGCTACCGGTGCATAGAAACAACGTGGAGTGATGAAGAAACGTCACAGAGCTGAAATAGATTAACATCATTTCTTAATTGATATCTCTCTGAAATCTACTCATTAATTACGTTTCGATTCGTCTCCAACCTGTTCACGTTGTCTTGCAATGAAATGATATTACAGACAGCGGCGGCAGATACAACGCCAACTGTTGGCTCTGTGATGTCGGCCGAAGGACGACCGAACTCAGAAATAAGGTATCTTATCTCTCTGCTGCCAATGCCTCCATTTGGCTACCCTTATAACGCCCACAAAGCGATGCTCTAACTGATAATGACTAGAATACATTATCTGTTGACAATTATATACACTGTCTGTGACGTCACCCTTGAGTCCGTACAGCTAACTTCACCGTTGTCGTTTTTTTCTTGTATAAAGCGTTCCACCTCATGTCGTCAGCATCCTCTCAGATATGTCTGAGTACTTGGCGTGGTCTAATTAACATTCGCTAAGCCAGTGGCTCATTTTACCTCGGCTATTTGTCGCGCGCACACCTCAACGGAGTTGTACAGAGATATGTTTCTGTTTGCAATAATCATTACGCTAATACTAATTGTCCGATAGCTGTTATCGATGCAGTTCTCCTAGATTGTCATTTTCCAATGACATGACGCCCGTTCGGTAGATAAGGTACCTTGTCTAATGTGCTACCGTCGCCCCGCCCCCAACCTCGTCACCCTCTGTTTCTTGGCGATCGCCGACTCACTGAACAACAAATTGATGCCATCAATCACAGTGAACAAGTTAGATTTGAGACAACGGAAGAAAGCAAACGCCTTCCCAGCTGTTACAAATGTCGTTTCGCCAAGCTAACACTTAATGAACACAGTTGGCGTAGACGGCGATACGAGATCTCATTGGATGTCGCAGGGGCTCATTGATGGCCGAAAACAGCGGTGTATGGTGCTCTCTCTCTCGAGACGATCAGCTATCAGACTGCTCCCCGTCGTCGAAATGGTTTAGAGATGCTCGACACCATATGCCATCGTGTATATTGTCGAGGAAGCGATAGTTGTATCTCCTAGTCGGACCAAATAACTCTGAGTGATTCTTGCCTGCGACCCCATCGAGTTGACATTTGCCTCACGAAGAACACGACGACATAACAAGTAAAATAGTAACGGCATCCTCACCACTTCTGACGCAACATTGCGACTCATACCCGCCTCGTTACTCCCGTCGGTGTGGCTTCCAATTGGACGTCGAGCGAATGCAATTGGAAAATCAATTTCGCCTCAGTGAGACCAGCCAGTTCACTGTGATGCCTGCGAGATCTGGGAAGTTTACCGCCTTCTTCGCCGTTCGTACAAAACAGAGCGTAGAATGAAGGACAAGAAGCAAATCAACGCGCGATCAAGCGCGACGGCGAGAAAACTCCACCACGGGTATTTTTGCCAGAAACAACAGAACTCTACCTTCGCATCGGCAATAGGCTGACAGCAAACGCCTCGGTAGCAGAGACCCGCTGAAAGTGCAAACGGCCGCTTGTTATGTAATCGCCCGCTGACTAACGGCAGGACAGAGCACATCGGCCAGCGGATCGCTCAGAAATTCCCGTCTCAGATGTAGATCGGAGAATCGATTGGATAAAGTGGCGCAAACGCGTTGTACTTGCCATACCCGTTGATTTCTGGCCACTGGCTACTGGCCAGGCTAGTCGAATTTCACGTCTTGTTCAGGTTTCATATGAGCAAACGGAGTAGCTGTATAATGCAATTCATTTTGATGCACTATTCTTTAGATATAATAATAATAATAATCTCATTTACTTCGTACTGTTCGCGTAAGTATACAGAGTACTTTAAAATGTATATATTTCGTCCAAAAATAATCGAGACCGGGTGTGGCTGCTCGAGGGCAATGCTAGGGCACATCGTAGCAATAAAATTACGTCCTCGCTTAAGGTGAACTAGATCGAGCAATGGCATCAACTCCTTATTCTCCTGATTTAAACCAGTGTGACTATGGTTGCTTCCATCGATTAAAGAGTGGTATAGGTGGCAAAAGGCATGCAAACATCGAGTTACTCTGAGAAGACTTAAATAACGAAGTTAAAAATGGTAATAGAAATGGTGCATACCTAGCCGTTAGAAGGCTGCCAGAACTCTGGGACCAGTGTATTAATGAAAGAGGTGCATACATCTAGCTCATACTAAAGAATCTTTGTTTTAACTCACTCAGTTTATATATATTGAAATTTATATGTGTCTTATTATTTTTGGGTCAACCTGATATATATAAATAAAATTTCCGGACTTCAGAGCCAACATTTAACGTCCAAGGTACTGTTTTCGCCATTGCGATTCATAAGCCGGACCGTATTAAATGCAAATGTTCAACGGTGGGGATCGAATCCGTGCATCAGCGTGTCTCATCCGATTGCGAGGCGCACACGAATGCACCACGCCACGGGTCTCGACACACATACAAATCGAAACTATATATATATACATGCTTCATCAGCATTGCACTGACATTGAGTACAAGCAGGTGAGGAGTGTTGCAAGCCGACAGTAAATAGTGTACATATGCCGGTAGCACCGGTCCGGGATTGACAAGCGTTTCCGAGGTGTTCGTCTACGAGAGCGCACATTTGACTTCTACGATCACTTGTTGCTATTGTGATCATCAGTTCAGCGTTCGTCATCCGTTGCTATCATAGCGGGGTGCGTGGCTCGTATACCTCGCATGCATCTCAAAGCGAAATGCATTTCTATATTTACCTTCACGTGCTAATGCACATATACGATATGCATTGTATAATGCATATTCCCGTCTGTACTGTATTTTTCGCCGCTGCTGCTGTGATGGCAGCCATCACCATGAGATCTATGCATTAGTGAGCCACCACGTCACCTACGACGTCTCTTACACACGTCATCAATTTGAGAAGCCAGGCTTTCTTTTATGCTCTGTTCGAAGCGAAATTGTGAGTGAGGCTACTGCCCGCGGTCTACTGCCACCGCCGCCGCAGCCGTCTTCAATGGATAAAAATGCTCAACGGAGGGACGCCGGGCAGGGGATACGTGCAGAGATGAACGGGGAGCCGAACAAAAACACGCCTGTTTTGTTTGATAACAATAGGTTTGTTGCCTGCAGGCTGACTTGGCCGGCCTGTCGATCGCTTGCTCGGTAGATAGACGTCATAATACCCGACAGTACATTTCGATGATTGTCATATCTGTGTATATGGGTGTGTGTGACAGTTAGAACAGACAGTGGGCATAATCCGCAGCGTCGAAGAGCGGCAGATGGTGGCCATAACCGAGGACTTCGTTCGTGAACGTCCAAGCGAACGTTCCCTGTTTTCCTGTCCTTTCCGGCGGTGATAGGCATTCGGTTGTCATCATTCACCATCGCCTTTTTCATTGCATTTTCTTGATAACATTTAGCACATAATAATAATAATAATAATAATGCTCGTCTTATACCGAAAGTGTGATAGCGAACCATATGAATATATTATCATGCTGGGAGTCCTTCTCTCTTTCTCTCCTCCTCTCTCTCTCTCTGTTCTCGTCCTGTCTCCCGATATAATACGCTTCTTTTTTGCCATGGTTTCCACTTCCACTGCACCTACCTCCTGTGGCCGACTGGCCCCGCGCAATTTTTGTACTATTGTCGATTTTCTTTCCGCAGTAGCCGCCGCCGCCGCCGCCGCTGTCATCATCTCTATTTTGCCCTATTCCTGCCCTTCCTACTTTCGTTAGCAGCACTCGGCCGCCGCCGCACAAACTGCCGGTCACATAACGATTCATTGTCGACAAGGCGCGAGAGGGGACGCGCGCTGAACGGGACATTTTCGTTGCCGTTGATCAAGCGACAGCTTGTGCTGGTTATTTTACGACCTAACCGGGACAACGGCGAAACGCCGAGCAAACACCACTTCGCGTGGACATATCTGTGTCCGTATGAGTCTGTCCGGCCGTGGATTCATCGGAAGATGTCTGCGTCTGTGCAATGCGCCGTGTCGTCTGGACAACGTAGACCGTGGCCGACGGCACCCGTTCGCGCTACAGAGCCAAACACGCGCTATTATACTAAAAATAAAATAGTTACGGTACGGGCGACACGGGACGATGTGTTGTACAAGACAGACATGTAACACGCCCCGAACAAGATCATCGGAGATCACCGACGGGCAACGGGCAACATTGACGAGCGTCCCCGTAGTGAAAGTGTCTTGCGAGCTGTGAGGTTCTTTCCAATCTGTCGTGCCCATACAACACCGTAGGTTAACTAGGTGACTGACCGCTGATAATGGTATGCAAATCTCTCACCAGTCTGTTGACTATACAGCAGGGATAGGAGTTATAACAAGAACAGGACTAACAACAGAATCTACAGCATGGACTGTGAAGGTGGTGTCTTACACAGCTCGTTTTGCAGAACGTCGATTCACGATCAGCGTGATCGATAAATCGGCATTTGATACTTATATGATGTGTGGTACCAGCTTCGACGGCAGGGTTTGCTTATGGACATAACATACGACCTAGACACTTTTAAAGACACTTTTATATCTAAAATTGAGAATAATTTAGTTAAAAGTGCGCTCAGTTATTTTATTAGCAGTGATTGAAATTCTTCTCCTGTACCACGGTGTTTGCAATCGATTGTGAATTAGAAAGATTATTTGAAATTTTAGTATACTCTGAGGAAGGCGAATGCGATATAAGCTGATAGCTTGTGTCGTGGCCGTCGGGAAGTGGTGATTGCTAATTTGAACTATGGAAACGTGTTGGCTGCTGTACTCGTTAATTGCAACCTAGTTAGTTGGAGGTGGGTGATAAGAATTGACTTAACAAAGGATCGACCGAAATACGAACGCTCTGTCATGTCGAGGTCACCATCCGGCCAGGAACGACCAAGTTGCTTTATTTTCGATTTCTGTCTTATGGCGATGTAGCAAGCGGCTCACGATAGCCTCAACCGTATGTATGTACCATTCATTAATTATGTGGCCCGATTATGAGTCCTAGCTAATTATTTCATACGCATAGGATTCCCGTGTTCTTAGTATTGATTTGGTTAGTTAGTGAGGGCGCACTCATGTCGTGTAGCCTACGTCGAATTCCCTGTATGCACTTTACATTATGTTATGTGTTAGTATATATATATATTTACATACAATTTAGCAGCCAAGTATATGTGGATCAATTAGGTCGTGGCCTGGAAAAAATAGACACGTTTATGTTGCGAGGCGGCAGCTAAAAAAAAACGTCACGTAAAACACAACGCAACAGTTATTGTAAATGAATAATGGGTTATAATTTTAATTTTCTTTTAGCACAATTTTAAATCGACAAAAATTTATTTTCTTGTTATAGTGCGCCTGTCGTAACTCGCTCTGCGATTATTAGGTGATGTCATCGCATCGGTACAGACGACTGAGGCAGGATGAACTACAGTGGGCCGCGGTGAATGAGACGCGAATACCGAACGATCAGGCTGGGTAGGGTGACTCCGCCGAGGCCGCCGCCGCCGCCGCCGCCGCCGACGTCACTGCTCCAGAGCTCCAGGGTGCACCTCGTCATTCAATCGCTCGCTGGCTCGACCGGCTGGTCGATCGTTGCTTGGTCACTTCGCTCAAAATTCCCTGAGGTGCAATATCGTTCTTCTGCTCCGCTCTATTTTGAGCAGCTCGCCTTAGCTCAGCTCTGCAGAAACAAACAAATGAGTGTCGCTTCGAAACAGACGCTTGACGCCTCGACGTGCGCCCCTCTCCCCGGCCGACATCGATCACAACGCGCGCGCGCACACGCAGCAGCAGCAGAAGAAATCACACAAACTCATTCATCGAACCTGTGGGCTCTATGCGCACGAGCATGCATACGTCGACGGCTTGCTAGAAGCTGCCGATTGTAGCCAGCAAACGACAAATCTGGCTAACCTTGACAACACGACGTTATCGGCTTGCGCCGGCGGGAGGGGCAAGCTCGATGCAACCGCTATGACATGTAAGCAAGGCATTTGGCACACGAGTTGTGGACGGAACGGACACCCGTCCAAGCGAACGTCGAATCGACGATCACCAAGCGACTGAAGAACTTGGCCAGCAAGCGTTTCCTTGCCACAATTTGCATATCGATGCTCGTCGGCGCGCTGGTTCAGGATCGGCCAGCCAGCCAGGCAGCAGACAGACAGACAGACGATTCCAGCCGGTTCTGCTGGGCCTGGTCCTGCTGTTGCGCTCATGGGGAGATAGACAATTTATTCGAATTAGATATAGCGGTGTCATCCGATGGTCCCCTTAATCACAAATGAAGACGTCATGTGCTAAAGTGGCATCGTCGGTTTCATCTCATTCATGAAGAGTCTGTTCATATTGCCCTATAAATGAGAGTGGTGAATTAGTGGTCGGAGAACGATCGTTGCTACACCGCTGCCAATCAGCTGGTAGCTAAATAATTTCGGTTTTGTGCGAAACAGCAACTGGACTGCTAAGTGTTTACCAGATAAATATTCTCGTCGTCGGCCAGTGCCGGTCGCTGTTCCCGCTGTTGTGACACATCCTTGTATAATAGATCATTACGGCATCGGTCTTTCTCATACTGACATTGCTATTTTCACATCGAGGTCGCCTGTAACCACTGTGAATGCACGATTGCGATTAATACGTATTCAATTCCGTCAATTGATGCGGCCGTTATGGGATAGTGGATAGCAGGCAACGATAACGGCCTCTGCGGCGTTTACTTCGGGGTACATAATAGAGGACATTTAAGACATTATTCAATGAACAGTAAAGATAATTAATGCGTATGTTCGGCGTGAAATCATAATATTAATGACGGGAGCATACTACGAATTCAAGTCGCCAAGGTTTCGAATCATTCAGCTAAATGCGGTCGTTTGTCTTAAGCGAGACTGAGCACTTTCTCGGCCTTTATACCACCGAAATATAGACATGACCAAGTGACTGATACTGTATGACATTCTGTTTGAAAATATTGCTTTTATATTTTCACCTATTTAGCTCGAGTAAATGTCAAATTGACAACATGACAAATAACCACTGACAATTTGGAATGTTCCATCTTCACATATATATATATATATATTGTCCCCTGCATGGTCTGGTGGTGAGCGTCTTAGACTACTAGACCGGAGGGACACGTGTGCGTTGGGTTCAACTCCTGTCAGACGCGGAGAATCTTTGGAGTTCTTTATCATCTTTAATTATCTGAGGATTCTTGTCAGGTACGAGTAAGGCAGAGAATAAGCAAAGATGGCCCCGACAGGTCCTCATAGTAATACCTAAAGGTTAAGAGCTGAGGCCAGTCAGATAGGGGAACAGCTGAGGGTCAGCTCGAAAAACAGTTAAGATATATATATGTATACATATATTGTGTAGGGCTTAACCTGCTCTTTGCACCGTTCTTCAGATAACTGTGGATCCGACATCTGAGAATCAATGGGCTTAATTAACGAGAGAGAGAGGGAGGGAGAGAGACAAGATATGAATCGGAAATAAACAAACAATTTGCTTACTTTGTCTAAATCTGGGCTTGGTTACCGTTAACTTTGCATAACGCTAACGTCTTACTAGGCCAAACTACGCAGCCACCTTTCATTTTCGTCTACCTGATAGTTGTGCCACATCAGGTGTACATTCGCCCAATCGAGCAGCGTCTACACCTCTGTATCCGTTTTTTTCCAGGCTGGCCAAAGGCTACCTGCCATTGTGTTATATCATTGTGGTTCAAGCGTCGTCATCGAGCATTGACGTAGGCCCAGAATTGGAACGACCACAACCAGCTTCGTCTATTGTACAGCACTTGGCGGTGGTGGTAGCTATTGGACAAAGCGCGTCGAGCGAAGGAGATGGATAAAGAATGGGACTCTCGGAATGTGGAAGCATGCCATTTGCCGCCAGGCGAGATTCGCCTGATGTTGACTATATATATATATATATATATAGGCAACGTAAAGTTCGCTCTATCGTCGATGCTTGTATTATTCCAATGGGTCGCATTTCAAATGCTAGGACCAATAGATTTTTGTAGACAAATTACGATCGTGCGGAGGTCCAACATTGTGCTCCGTATTGGAGCCGCAGGGGCTGGCCAGGAGCTCATCTGGGGCTGCTCCATGAAGTCGCTCCATAAGACCGTTCGCTCACCTACGGCTATCATTACATATTACACATCATCTACTTATGATTAATATGTTGTAGTTATTCTTTATCGGCGCAGGTGTCTTGTTAGTGTGCTATTGTGATGATTGTTATCACTCTGAATTTCAATACCATTTTACAATTCCGTATTATTTCCATGATTATTATTATTATTATTCGTCTCGACATCAAATATTCCCACCGGCGTCTGATGGCGACGGGATGATGTCTTTCGTAGAGACGAATGTTGTTGTATTCTATTTTGTATTGTCTTCTCATTTCAATTTCTTTAATGAATCACATCGACAGCATTTCAGCGTGGCCATCCTACTACACAAGTAAAGTGAAACAAACAACTGAAGAACTGCACAAACTACGTACACGCGCATACGTGCACACATATATGGAGACAAATCTGTGTGGTATAGCAGGCAGACATGCGTGATCTCGCAGATAGGCACGTCTGCTGGAACAGGCAAACACGCAACTCAAATCGAACAGCGGTGTTTGTGCCAGGCAACTGATGCTGGACCTTCGTACGTGATCTTTATCGGCTTTCTCGTGCCGAACTCCGTGCCGAATCCGCGCAGCCTGCATAGGTACTCCAGCACATCATACGTGTTCAAACGGATTCTTGAAAGTATTGTTACTTAAACTCCCTGAAACGTCCACCTTTACAAGGCGGGGTCAGATAAGTTCGTCGAATAAGTTCTGCTACTATCTCAGGGAATTCTCTTCTCTCGATCAAAGATCCATCCAGTAGACGATAGAACGGTGGAGCCCAATGAGTCAGCCAGACGAACCCGAAGGTAGCTGCCAGTTGGATTACGTCGTGTCTACTTAGAGAGGAACAGCCCACTGGAATGCGGCTCCGCCATGCGAAGCCGTCTCAAGGTCATGTAATCTGACGAACCACATCAAGGGTAAATATATATATATATATATATATGGTACCTGGGAACTGTCCCAAGCAGCAAAATGAACATGCTCAATAACACGAAGAAACTAGCACGGGAGCTGTACGATCTGGCCGGTTTCGTCAACTACTGTCATTTGTCATCCACCAATCACTCCCTCTCTGCCGCCCCCATCCCTCCAATTCTCTCTCTCTCTCTCTCTTTCTCTGTCTCTCTTATGAGACAATGGAACGGATTCAATTTCACAGGGCACACAAAGGCTTAACGGTACCCGCCGTTTCTGCTGCCTATGTCAACACGCCATGCTAATATGTCGCGCTCACCCGCCCGAGTCTTCGTGTCGCTCGGCGGATCTCCGACGGAATCGTCTCCGCGGGGGTGCATTTGTCCAGATGGGTTATCTTGATTGCAACGTCTGCGCGTACAATTCGCCTCACGGTTGCATTCACTCAGCATTAGTCGAAGAGCGACCTTTAGCCTTCTCGCATCGTGCCACCCTGTTGACACCCTGCGCGCGTGTTCGTGTGCGCCGCCACCTAACGGATCGCTTTATTCACCCACGGCAGTGACGTGATTCATTCAACTCAATTGCGTGAAATGTTCGTACGCCCATCGCGCGACATCGATGACGACCGTATGGCGATACTGAGCCGGCCGCGTAACCATGAAGTCGCCGTACGCGGACGGCTGTCGTCAACTATGTAGTCTATAATCTTGGTGGCATTCTTTTACCAGGCGGCAGCCGAAACAGCCATCCTTGACATACACACGCACGCAAGCTGCATAGTTCGCCGTATGCGCGAACGAGACAGAGCATATACGATGTAGAATTTTTCTTCTGGAATCAACGATACGATCACTGATCGGACGGACCGAATCAGCTATTAGTCGGAGGGGGGAGGTGTTAACGTTATATTTATTAGTGTATGCACCTTGACTTGTGCATAGTCAAGGTGATATGGGCGTTAGCAGCATTTTTTTACGTTGAAGCCATGTGATGCAGTGAGATGAGGTCAATGCTTCAACGTTCATCGAGGCACTCTTGAATGTGAAGTTCTGTCCGAACGTGAAGATCACCCCTGTTGGTGTTCCATTCGGCCAACGGTGTCTATGGCTGATTCGGGCGTGTTTATTCGAAATGCGATCATATGTGGCGAACGCTTAATCGTCGTCATCATCAACATTTAACTTATTAATTCTCATTAGAGAACAAAAACAACGAGAAATGTAAGACACAGTTGATGTTGTGCTAGGTGCAAACCCTAATTGTGAAATCTCGTAGTGGCGTATGACAGCAGCAATTACGAGATTTAAACTGATGATGCATTTGATAAAACATGAATGATGCTGACACCAGCATGAATTAAAAATCGAACTTAAAAGTATTGTTGTAAGACACCTCCACAAGATTTGGCCCCCACGAATTAAGCGATTAGTTGACGGAATTAGCCAACTTAATCCCTCAGGTTGTTGGCACAACCCCGAGCTACGCATCGCCTCTGTCGAGAGTCGGGACTTGTAGCAGATACCTGGTTATTTTAATATGTTGTGTTATTAATAATAATAAGGGCATGACGATTGGACCATTTGTCGCACGCGATGACATCGATTAGAAAGCAACTTAAAGCTCCTTTTTCTTGCAAATCGATTCAGTTCATCAACATCAGTGTGTGATACAGCTGTTCCGTTTATCGCTTCGTAGATGTCATGCGCAAATGACTAAATCACTCTATAGGCATCGTTCACCACACGACTATTCCACATCGATGTTCCTCCAGTCGAAATTAATTTCTGTCACCCTCATAGCATTTAAGAAGCAGCTGACACGCTCAGATACAGCACCGCGAATTGTTACGCTGTTGGCTATTCTTCGTCATCATCTTCGAACCGCCAGCAACAGCAGCAGCAGCGCGGCAATACAGCGTCATCACACGTTTGTATTCTCCTCTTCGCGCGTGTTCCACAGGCAGCCAGCAATATCTACCACAGTAGACAAGTTGGGTCAACGGTGGACAGCTGATTTGCCTGTGCCATCGCTCCATCCATCATTCTACATCTCCACTGGCCCACGCCGATGGCATATACAAACACACACACACACAGACATCCACGCAGATAGACACCCAGCGACAGACTGGGTAGCCCAGAGACACGCATCATCCTCCGGCCGAGCTATACATATTTACTATACTATACTATGCTATTAGCTATGGTCGCACGAAGAGTATTTACGTGTCCGTGTGCTTCTCAATCGCTTCGTGCCGTTACCAGCGCCAGTCGCTGTCAGAGCTCTCTGTCGCCACCTAGCGTGCAAGCTATTATAGTAAGCAAGACGCCGCTGCTTTGGCCCTCGACGACGAACTGTCAAATTATAGTGGCACCGATGTCCAGGGGAACGTTGAAATTTACATGGACGGGGAGCACTGTCAGTATACGTTCGAGTGAAGGGAGGCAACATGAACATGAGGCCGGTCGCGCAGAGATCGGCGCCGGCAGTCTGTGGCATTCTATGATACCAATGAAGACCGACTCCGTTGAGCCGTTCAGCTTGTCGTCAGCCGGCACAGCGAGTCACGAAACACAGCACTGACGTGTACTGCTGGTGATGTTCTCCAGTATGAAAGTATACGCTATACAATGCCTAGCATAATCCCTTATTGAAGTATACACCAAAGGGTCTCCCCACCTAAACTCTGCAGGTGCCTAATATGCATCATTTTTCATGCGCACGTGTATTTGAGCGTGAATGTAAGAAATGGTTAAGCAGGTACAATTTGCACCGTATGTGTCGCTGATGCAGTAACGACATCAACGAGCGAAAGTGATCTCCCAGTTGAAGACCAATACATGTATACATATAGTATGGGTCCATGTTTTTCGTTCGACGTCGTATGTTTCAATGACAAACGTCTCCCTCATGGTGTTCGGATACTGTAGTTTAGAAGCGAATGAGCGTCATGATCACTTAGATAATAAATTGAAATGAAATGAAATGATGACCCTCTCGTATCATACGTACCTTACGGAGGTGAAGGTGCTCCTGCAGTAGTTGTAGTTACAATACGGTTCCACGTTGTTCAATTGCTTATCCTTTGTTGGTTGTATGGTCAGAGTTTGGTCTTGATGTTCTTGTTACTATTCTTATTCTTATTATAATTATTATTATTATGATTATTATTATCCAATTGTATAGGTTATCATGTTATCCATTGAACTGTCCGCCACTGGGCGAGTTTATCCTGTGTGGCAAATTTCCGCTATTTTATTATGCTTTCCAGCAGAGTGAAGAGACGAACTCCTATGTTTCACTGATCACACTTCGTCGCTCAGTCTCGTCACTGTGGCCCACTGGACGCTAAAGGTTGAGAACTTTCTTCAAGGTGAAATAGCCAGATCTCACACATCGAACCTGCCCCCTCCGCGATCTCCGCCACTTTTAAGTGGCACAAACAAACAGCAAACAGAGCCGCCGGGAGTATGTCCACTTTGCTAGTCCGACGATCCAGACACGGACCAAGAGGCACTTCACAGCATGACTTGCCCGCGCAACGTTGTTTTTCGAACGATCATTGACAAACGGCCAATCGAGAAGCACCGAGTACAAAAACGTGTGTTTTTTCGTCCAGGAACGGGTGATGTACTCGCTCGTCTCATGTATCTATCTGTCCATCGATTTGTGCATGGGTCTCGGTCTCGTAGCTGCGAGCTGAATACACCAATTCTCCACACAACGGCACGAACCAGCTCAGTAAGTAGCCAGCAATCACACAGGCGACAGCCAGACAGTTCCTGTCCTACTATTCCTAGTGTTGTATTTGAGGCAATCCACACCCCACTCGAACTCGAACTTATAGACACTAATTCTACACTAATAGCAACAACAACAACAGCAGCAACAGAACAATAACAGCAACAAACAACAGCAACAACAACAGCGGCAACAACAATAGCTAAACTATGGTCAACATAATAACACTATAATCCTTTTGGCCGGTCATCGCTGCACTCGATTCTTTCACTTTTTTCAATTTCGTTAAGGACAAAAAGCAAAAGCTAATCGTGTATCGACACAAACACGATTCCTTCCACTGTCGTGTAAGGCGGTGGACGCTGTAGCGCAGCACACACACAGTGTGTCTTCGGCTGACCACGGATCGCGGGCAAGCGGACGCCGTCGATAGCAAACTGCAGCGCACGTTGACGTCCAACTGCAGCGGTCCTCCGTTCACCGCCGGTGTCGGGACACGCACTGGCTTCTTCGGCGGCTCGACGCGCCGCCCGGCGGCCCGCTGCTCCAACAGACACAGGAGAGAGAGCCAGATAGTCAGGCAGGGAGGCAAGGAGCCGCAGGAGCGGCTCAGCAACACGGACCGGTCGCACAGCAACAACAACAACAGCAACAGCAGCAACAACAACAAGCGGACATGTGAACAGAACGCGCCGCCAGATAGAACCGCCAGCGCAACTGCGGTAGAAGATGCCGCTATCGCCGCCGCCGCTGCCGTGGCTCGAGCCAGTCGCCTGCGCTGTGCCGTCCGCAACCGCTGTGTTTCGCAGGGCTAGCGTTACGCGCTGCGTCGAGGGAAAGCAAGGCAAGACAGAGAGCTCGGCAGAGCAACAAGCACAGATCGCCGTGCGGCTGCTGCCACTGTTGTTGTTGTTGCTGCTGCTGCGGTGGCGCGATGCCTGCGCTTCGGCGATAGCAACGTAAAGCGGCAGAGCGGCGGACGAAGATTCCCCATCTCCTTCTTGTTGTTGTTGTCCTCCTCCTCCTCCTCCTCCTCCTTCTCGTTCACCTCCTTGCTTCGTTTTCCTCGGGGTCGCACACAGGCAGACAGCAGCTGACCAGCGGAGGGGAGGTGAGTTGGAGATGGCTGAGACGGACGGATCGACGAACAGACGCCGGAGAAGTCGCCGGAGCAAATTGCCCTGGCGGAACAAGCGTCGCCGTCGCCGCTATCGACATGGCAACAACATCGGACGTGGCCGCTGTCGTTGACAATACGAGACGATATCAGGCGGGTCATTCAGCGAAGAAACTGACTGACAATCTGGCATATATATATATATATATATATGTATATATATGCAAGCATCAGGTATCTCGACTGCGGCAGCGAACCATCGCGTAAATTTACCGTGTAACGCAGAGTATGACTCCGGCCCGTGCCTGTATTAGAGTCAAGCGGGCAGGGGGCAGAGTGGAATTTTATGTATGCGGACACGCGTTAGAATGATTGATGATTGATTCATTGACTCGAACTGCTGATCGATCGACCTGTTTGCTTTCGATCGACAGCAGCTCGACGAAATCGTGTAATTGCGATTGTGCGGCGAGCGAAGTTTGACGTCTGGTCATAGTTTGACGCATTGTTTAATAAGGGTGCGATTAGGCGAATGATGAAAAATGGAAAAAAAGATCCGTCGCCTTTATTGACCCTGTTTGCCCTAAGCCAAAGAATCGTTCGCCGTCAAATCTGGCGCCGGGTTGAATTTTTAGGCTGACTTTTCTCGCCGTCGATTCGGCGTCCTCTCCTGTTGGTCAGCATCCGGGTTTGATATTGCCCACCGGCATAAGCTCATGTTCGAACGCACCGAGAGGCGGTTTTTGATGAGTCGCAGTTTGGGGAAACCTGCCTGAGCGTGGGAAGGCCTCTGTCCTGTGCCAGGCGTTAGTTCAGCTCGACCACCTGTCCCTGAGGCCTCACTCACCGCATATGGTGTCAGCAGGCGTGTTCTGCAACTGTTGCCGCTGCCACACCTGCACATTGGACCATCATACACGCATAGTGGAATACGGAGTTGACAGGGTTTTATGAATATGCATTCGTACACCGATAATGGACTATTTAAAAAATCAAAGTTGTCCCAATACAAGTTGCTACTATTCTTGGCCATCACGTACTTAAAAGATACGTATGCCACCTCATCTTTTTTGTCATCAATTACCGCCGAGGTCATCGGGAACAGGGCCGTCGCAAGCGACGGAAACTAGTTCGACATTGTTAAGATAAGCGAAGTTATTGCCCTGAACACGATGCAAGTTAGACGCAGAAAATTGACAATGATTTCCGAACAATGTAATACATAGATTAAACTCTGTTACGTTGGGATCTATTTTTACAAAGCATTGTACTCAAAATTGAATCATTATTCCCATGGAGGGTCATCAAATATACACGTATTTACTGATTTCAGTCGTGGCGATACTTAGCCTTAATCGATTGAGCGTTCATTCACATTGCGGTCTGTTTACGGAACTGTAATTTCAGGTGCTCGGGTTGGCGTTAGAAAACGGTGTTACCTTATACCCGGAGGGTGAATGACTCAGAATACATAATGCGTACAATATACCATTGGACAAAATTATTCGCAGCAATTTTTTCTTTACTTCGAGAAAAAAGATGGTGCCTGACATCCCCTTGAAAGGGAGCCTTAAATCACTGGTAAGCGTTAAGCAAGACCATGGAGGGTAGACTCTTTAATGGCGATCTAACTCCCTCCACGTTTAGCGCAGGACGTCTGCCCCTGAGATAAGAGCGGAACCAGCCTGTGACAGTCGAACTACAGCACAGACAGTCAAGCGTTTGCCGAAGTGTATCACAACTCGCTGACAGTTCAGCCCCCAAGCTGCTAAACACACACCCCTCTACGCCTCATCTCAACTCATCGAGATAACGGGATTGCGGGTGCAAAGTCTGACTAGTTAATTTCTTCAATAATTACAGACAGTCGACAGCTTACGTCATGTTATTGCTTGAGGTATGCAAATGTAAGCGATATTTTGGGAATCATTTCATGAAAGACAGTTGTCCGCTTAGTCGAAGATTTCACTTTCAAAACTTACTTTTTTATGTTTATTTCGTAGAGCTTTCTTAGACCCACGGAATTCTTCCAGGACATACAAATTGCATGTGCGCCAACAAGCGACGGTTCAGAATAATCTGTTGGTCACCCGTTCGTGCATCGCTTCATTCGTCGACTACCGGTGAACCCCGTGGGGCGTATCTCCGCCAAATTACTTCTGAATGCATGCAGGGGTATTAAGGACACTTCACTAGTTCTTATTATCAACATTGTACTAGTTATACTCCCAATAAGCCCATTACCTAACAATGACTATTATTGAACAGGACAACTCGATACTGATTAGGCTTTCTCGTACGTTCAAGGGCCGCTAGTCGCAGCCACAGTTGTGGTCGTGCTCGTCGTGGAGGTTCGCCGCCGACCATTTCCGCAAGGCGCTGCGTCAGCGAGCATCAAACTCGTCGGCCCTACCATGAGGATCAAGGAACACAACACCAGCACGACTGTTGTTAACCACACGGGCAGCATTACAATTCAATGGACTTCCCTGTGCCAACAGCTCCTGTAAACGCAGAGAACAAAGTGAAACGAGTCTTCTACTTGTCTCATTGTCGAAGCAAGAACAACCCATAAATGTGTATGCCACTTTCTTCGGAATAGCAATAAATCGGCCAAAATCACTCATCCTTGAGTCACTACTAGTCTCCGCAAGAGAAATTCACCTATTCAGCATACAGGCCTGCAGATGTTATAGAATCCACGGTCGAATACCGTCGGGAGTTGGCGGGGAGGAGAAAGCAAAGCGCAAAATATATCCGTGTTTGTCTGATTGATCGGCGAAACTCTCAACGCTACGGAGTGCACTTAAGCAAGCCGATTTCCTCCACCTGGTCAAATCCAACATGATGTTGCCCGAAGCGAAATTTATCCTGTTCGTCGTTGGCAGCTAGACTGTCTATCGGATACCATCTCTATCGCCTGCCGTACATAGCAACAGCCATGCACGGGCCTCGGACCCGCCGTCAAATACAGCGTTGTAGGCCAGCTACAGATAATGTATAAACATTGAAATCGATTTCGAAACCATTCGAACGTAACATTTCTCACCACAGCCGTGCTGTTCGTCAACGAACTTCATCAGCTGTCAAAGCACCGTCATTTATAAACTGATGTTGACAATTTACTCCTTTTCACTTGGATAGCGTTACGATGGCTTGGTATATTATAGTATAAGATATAAAATGCTGCTCAGTTTAAAACTACGGCAGCAGGTAAAATATTGTTACAGGTTTAGCTAGGTTGTCAAACTCATCTTTTAAAGGCTCGCTCTCTCTCTCTCTCTCTCTATTTCTTGGGTTTAACAGGGGCTAATTTGGCCCGCCGAAAATTGCACGCGGCAGCGGCGTCGTCGGACGGCCGAGCGAATCATGGAGACATCGATTTCAAACAGTAAGCCGGCTCGTGTCACCATCTTCTTGCTGATTGTAGGCTGTTCGAGCGCTATGGCTAAGGCGGAGTTACCGCCTACGACAGACAAACAAACAATTGTGCAATCATTATGTCTCCAGTAGACCCAAACGAATCATTCATCATACAAGCGACGAAGAGTAATTGCGCGATGTGCACAGGTCATGCATATCGACAGCCTTCACAGCTGCTCTCAAATTATCGCTACTTTTTCTTAATAATGGCTCGTGTAACCACAACTGCCTGTTGTGGTCATTGAGGTGTTTTCCCAAGAACTCGGCACGGGAGGGCGAATAGGCTACTTCAGTGCACCCTAAATGCATGGCTGAATTACGCTGCTCACAGACAACGGTATGTCGGAATGACGCACCTGTTCAGTACCGCGGAATGGTGCAAGATTGCTTCTCTCAGCAACGACGAACGCAAATCGATCAAATCCAATAAGAGATTATTAAATTATTACATATTTTTGTGGATACTTCTTTGCTTTCCTTCTGTAGTATTCGATGATCGGTGATGCAAATACTGGAGTTCCGTTAGTTGTCTTGTTTGCGATTTGGTAGAATGTTTGCCTTGGTAGCGTCTGTGATTCCGTTCGAAAACTTAAGCCAATGCGAGTGGCGGGATTGGATGCGCTTGGCCAGCGATCAGACACTAAATTTATCGATGACGGCGCCTGAGTATAGCAGTGTGCTATAGAACTCTTCTGAAATGTATATAGCAGTTCCGTCAATAAACATTTGTTTGAATTTGAATTTGAAAAGCTACTCACCCACAACGAGTTGTGCCATAGCGTCCCGTAGATAAGTAATTTTTGTTGCAAGTTTCGCCATCGCAAAGGTTCCTTCGAAAACCGCCAATTTTCCATGACACACATACACATATTATGTAGGTTCCAGCACCCTATATTCATATATATATATATAACACGCTCTATATCGAATCGATTTTTTGTCCTTGGTCAAGTCACATGCAATGAATTTTTAATCCAACAGACACTAACGTTGGTAGATGGTGGTAACTGACAATACTCTTGCTTGTGTTTTTGTTATCGTTAAGTAATGCTGTTTGAGTCTAACGTTCCGGAGGACGTATTGAACCCCCTTGACGCGTATATGCGTGATGCTAAGTGCTTGTGTGAATACTTGAAGAGCTCAGTCAAGATCTGTGAGATATACCCACCTGTTATCTAACAGTTGTGTGGTCAGGGTCAAATCGAATATGTGTATACTAACAACCGAAAGCACAATACTGTTTCTATTTGGTATCCAGCTTTGCACGTGTGACATTCTTACAACAAGTAGATAATAACTGTAGAACAGTGTCTAGGGCTTCATATTCATGTCAGCAAAAATGCAAGCCCGCTTTATATCTGCTATTTACCTTACTCTATTCATTTGTTTTGAGCATCAAGTCACGGAATGCATCTGGCCCGGGTAATGATCATGTTTAAATAGATGCATGGATGTGCCTAATCTGGCAGGCGTTCCCTTCGTGCTTAACATTACGCGAACAACGGATGATACTGTTAAGACAAGAAAGTTGTATTCTCGTGCGTATTGAGAGTTTTCAATTTCTGCAAAAAATATACCTTTCAGGAAAACAATTGTTAATATTATTACATTTTCAATTAAGGCGGACCGATTGCTGTTAAGGATGATTCAGGCCACTTTCCGAATTCGACTATTCGTTCAAAGACTCGAATACGATTCCCAAAGAGAACTACTAAGACAATGTTTTGAATATGCCCTTCTTGCCCTTGGCTAAAAATAAAGGTCTATTTGTATTGTATATGACGACACCATATATTACCTTATATCTCGTTTGTTGCCTGCTAGAAGCCATGCTTACAAATTCTCTTCCTAAAATGAGCTCTCACAAGGAATAGATAGTCGTATGCTTCATAGTAGGAATGAATATTTATTTTCTAGATTTTGCTACGTTATGTACATATTTAGTTAGCTCACAGAAGGACACCGTATATCCCGCATCAATTACTTGGTAAATAGTGAGATCTTATGCCCACAGTCGGCAAGGAACCCGCCACTTTTCTAATATGAAAAACGTTATCGTTGCGTTCGAATATTTCCATCAGAAGAATCGATTGCTGATTTACTGCTTGAGGCAAGTAAGCCGGCGGCGACGTTCGTTTCGAGATCGTAACGCTTTCAGCGTGATGAGTTGACAGTGAGCGAACTAAAATTGAACCAACAGCGTCACTCTAGAAGGAACCCACAGATTTCTAACGAGTAAAATAGCCAATTTTACTATATTTACCCATTCAGTGCACTTCTGTCTGATGTGTTTATTTTGGTGGGGCTCAAACCTCGTATAAATATAATACGGGTAGGAGTGTAGCGATATTCGCGCTGGGTGGACGCAGCTGTGCGGCGAGGTGATATTAAGAAGTGTCGTTCTATTTGAACACGTTCACTTGCCACCCATTTAGTTTATAATTTGAATATCTAGAGCAAATTATTAAATACTATATATATATATATATATATATATATATATATATATATATATATATATATATATATATATATATATATATATATATATATACGAATTTCAGTATTTAAATCGCAGTTGTCTATTCTGGATCTCACCGCCAAAGTATATTTTGTGCAAGCTCGAAGCTCTCTATGTGTTTTTCTGCTGGTCTGCTCACAAGTAGACCTTATTTAATGTTTGCTTACTTCTGCTTTTCTCCTTTCAGATGTCACCAGGTCACGAGAATCAAGTGGCGTTCGTCTCAGGTGAATTTCCGTTGCGAATGGCACCTGCAAGAAGCATCCCACGGAAAATAACGACCATACCCGTGGCGGTGGTCGTCGTCCTCTGGCGTCCCTATTGTATACATTGTAGTAGTAATAGTATGGGGCCTTACAACATCAAGCACTGCTTCGTCTCCTTTACTGACTGTAAGCCTGACCCTCCTCAGACGAGGTGAACCGTGGCATCGCTTCGTTTGTGACGCATATGAGGTCCTCAGCCCCGACCGACACCTCTCGTCCCATCGAGCGAACGTCTCCAGCCCCTCCGCTACCCAATCGACCAGCAGCACCGGGGGCAGCGGTGGTTGAAGGAGCTCCTTCCGTTTGGTTTTCGATATGGTACACTAGTAGGACCAGTTGTCTGTCTTGCCTTGCCTTGTGTACAGAACGGCTCTCATCGCCGCTCCCGTTGTCGCGGCAGCTGTGAGAGCCCCGCCTCCGGCCGTCGAGCGGTTAGCCGGCGGCTGTACAAACCCCGTCAGGGGGCAAACTGCGAACTGTATTATTGCACTCTTCCGGGCGATCTTACTCTGCGCCGCTCTGGCCTTCCTGCTGCTGGGAGTCCTCCTTGGCCTTTTTTTCGTCAGAGACGACCACTGCCGCTTGAGCAGCTACGAGTGATGTCGGAGCTGAGCTGGTCTAGGAGACACCCGTTGAGCCCACTCGCTTACTCGACTCGACCCGGCGTGGCGCGTTCCCGTCGCGTCCGTTCATCGACTTGCAAAATATGCGATTTACATTTTATTACAAATCCCGCCACGCGACGGCGGCTATGTAACATCGACGGTCTGGCTGTGATCGGGGCCGTAGCGGTGACTGCCGTGTGGAGAAACGAATATGGACCTCGACAGAACCGACGCCGGCGTCAACGACTACTATGGTATTGCTACCAGTGCTTTTTCTACTGCTGCTGCTTTTCTTACCACCGGAAACAGCAGCGTACACTGGCGCCCGTCGAGAATCTCCACCACCCATTGCTACGATCATCGCCAGCGTCGTCATCGGCCGCGACGACAGAGAGGTCGGGCGGGCGACGAAGCCCGGCCTCGGGAGACTCGCCTAGCCACAGGGTAAGTTGGCACGGGTCAAGCGAAGCGCGAGTTTCGCCGGGGCTTCCGCCGCACTGTTTGCGGGAGTAAGCAGATGGAAACCGTCTGTTCTAGCTTATACAATGATGCTGATAGTACTACTATATGCCACAGTTTGTCTATATGCTGCAGTTCGTCTATCTCATTGTGTAAGCAGAGATGGGCGAGTCTCTTTGCCCGTTTCAGTTCGTGCGTAAACTAGAACGAACTGCGATGAGCTTTTGCTCCTGCTGCCCCTGCTACTGAACTCCTCTTCTACGAGTATCCCGCGTTTCGCGGCCGCAGCGTCTACACGGTCAGTGTCTCGTTGGATAGCTGACAAGCCCATGAGTACAAAAAGGCTATGTTTGACAGAGAATAGCAACGAATCGAGGGAGAGCGAGACTTCCACACGTTGCTGTTTCGCAGGGCAGCGATGATAAAAGTATACAGATCATACAGTGGCACTGTTTATTCTCTACCGTTCTTCAACAATGAATTCAAATTATGCGTCTGTTAGCGGTTCGTACCTTCCCAGGGGATGCTGTTAACCAAACAGCAAAAATTTAACACGAAAATCACATGTGTTGCAAATCATACGGGCTATAATGCTGCACATGTTCTGCAGATTAAGTCGACACGACACCGTTCACTCTGCCATCACCACGTAGATACGATATAAGGAAGGTGATGTCGCTGAAACCTCTGACTGCTCTGTCCTATTTGTAGCTATGTGAGGTCTTTCTGTGAGAAATAATGTTAACTGATTTGATCAATATTAAACTCAACGTGTTCGATACCACTGCAAATCGCTCTGACTGATACTGAACGCTCAAAGGCGACAAGCACTATCTCTTTTCGCGTGCTATAATTTAATTTTCGCTATATAGGGGTTTCGCTGTTATAGAATAGAAAAATGATTGAGAAGAAAGTCATCAATTATTCTTGATTTGCTATCGATTGCATATCCGCAAGTTCATGATGTTTTAAAAATGTATTTTAAAAATTGAATTAAAATGAAATTAGAAAATATATATTCTACCACCGTCCGAGCTAACGAATGCTGTTTCAATTCGACCTCTAGCTGAGACCACTTCAGACTTAATTAACTGGCAGACGATTCCTTCCACTAATTAGATGGAATCAACGGGTAAGCATGCCATGATAATAATAATAATAACACGAAGCATGATATAACCGATACGCATATACCGGTGCAAAATCTTGCCCTACCTACTCGTATCTTGCAATCAGTGCTGACGTTATCACGGCTGAGAATCCTCCAAAACCACTTCACTTGCGTGGCCCCATTCATTCATCTGACTCTAACAAGCTCTCACTCTAATTGCTCTCTAAATTGAAAGGAGTCAATGTGGATGTATTCATTGATTATGCCGCACATTGACGGGCGGAGTATACGTTGAGCTTTGCACGGAAATTCGACATCGTTGAGGCGCTTTTCTTTGAGATCATCGTCATCAATAACAACAACTACCTATTTATTATAAGTAAGCACCACACGTTCGGATCATGCACGAAATCAGCATTGGTCGTTCCCAGACTCCTCTACTGGGCTTCATCTCTATGCAGTACCCTGTAGCCCCTGATCAAAGCAAAGGTTTTGACTAAATCGACCAGCTAGACGTCGACAATCTCGACGCACAGTCGCAAACACGGTGCTATGCACAGCGAAATTTGAAAAAATAACGATTTCTCGTTCACTGCCGCTGGAGTAGAGGCAGCACACTTCAGGTGCTGTTATTCAGAGGCGCAGCCACACTAAATGCCAATTTAGTCGCTCATTGTTCGTGTCGGCGTTCTCGTCAGTGTTCTGCCGTAGATCTTCTGCCAGTGAACTCGTAGGAGTCCTTACATGAAGTAGTGCACCCGGGAGATACTGAGTTAAGAAAGCTAAATTGGATCGGTTCCTAACCATCCCTCGAGTCGCAGCTCGGCCACCTTCGCTACCGCCGCCGCCTCCTACTCCCACTCACTCTTAGAATGTACACAACCGCCTCACACGGCGAAGGCGACCAGTGGGCCACACGCCGTCAATGGCGCTCATCTGTACGCGCCGCTTTGGCTGGATTCGGGATGGCCGGTCAGGCACGGGCAGAGTCCTAGTGTCCCTCCTTAGTCGTCCTGAGAGGCGGACGGTGAGAGGCCATTGAGAAGCAATGGCTCGTAGGACAAGTGCTGAATGTCTAGCAGGACATCGGCGCGCGGCTTGTCGGCCCCGATGCAACGAGGAGCATACGCCACTTGAAACTGCCAAACCCAGACGAGGCTCATGACGTCGGCTCGGAATAGCGAGTAGTAGTAGTAGGCCCCCTCAAGAAGAATGGTTGAGTCGCGTCCAGTCCTTGCTAACACCGTAGGCGCCGCTGCTGCTACCACCACTACCCGACAGAGGGTTTCAAATGTTTGCGTTCGCAATGAGACATCGTGTGAGAGAGACGGAGAAAGAACGATGGTGAGAGGAAGACTTAGCTAGGGAGCTCGATTTTCTTGAGGAAAACGTCTGCCTGATCGAAGTTCTTATGATGATATACGCTCCAAGGGAAAATTATTTTGATGCGCCCGACTCCATGCCCAACGGGCTGGTACAATCAGTACCTGTTTTTTCGTCCATATGTGTTCAGTGTCATGATGTAACTTTCGCAGGATAAAAAGCTTGGCTTGTTCTGACAGACTGCTGATTATCACGAGCTGTAATCGGAGCTTTGCCGCTAGAAATGAGCGTAATTATTATTGTTGCCGTCATCTATAGTCTCCTAACAACGATACGATAACGGGTTAAATTGTACCACGTCTTGTTCCTCTCAAATCCGTGCTGGCCAAGGTTTGGAAACTTGTGGAACTCGCGAATATTTGCTTACGGGAGGGTAGACCAGAGACGTATGGACCTACTGATGACATCGATTTCTCACTCACAGACATCAGGTGACTGTCATTGGACTGGTTATCCCTTGTTGTAAGGCGAACTCATAATTTCATCATTAGTGTGGGCATCTGAAGGCTATCTGAAGGTATCCCACTTTTGTCTATCTATTATTTAACTGTACTTTCTGCAAGTAAAATGAATAAAAACTTGAAAGTGAGCGCAGAAGTCCAGGATAGATAGTTATTTTATTGTATAATATACACATTGTTAACGTTAAGAGCCCAGGCCTGTCAGATAGGGGAACAGCTGAGGGGTAAGCTCGAAGAAACCTAATATATACGTTGTATATATCAATTCAATTCAGTTCATTCCATGCTCTCGTCACCTCGCCGCGCCTTTGCTCTCCCTACCTTATGTAAAATATTTATGCTTAGTATGTTTCCATTTAGGCTTTCAATCACCGATCCCCCTTCTCGTCCTCTCGTCTCGATTTCCTCTTACGCGACGCTCCTCCTCCAGTGGCAATGCAGCTTAGAATGTTTGCTAAAGCCGCATCTGCCTTTCTCTTCATGTATCTATTATCTATGCCAGCTAATTAATACGTACCCTACCGAGGCTGTCTGGATATCGAAGCTCGACGTCGGCGGCGGCGGCGGGGGGGCGGGTATGGATAGGGTTTACTCGTTGTCGCGCGGTGGCGCCGCTACCGGCCGCTGTACCGCATTCCCGTATCGTTTTACATGTATAACGCAGGGCGGCAGGCATGCATGCGTGCAGGCAACCGGCGTCTGGACGCCTGCAACCGACACCTGCCTCGTTCAACCTACCGATGCGGCCTAGGTGATAATGGTACGGTATAGCATACGCCACCGCAGCATGACTCGCAGTCTACATACAGTCCAATGCGCTGCCTACGATGTTGGGCCAACACCACGCCAACACATATGCCCCCTTTCGACGAGAAGTGTCTAGTCAACTCCCAGTGGGCCTCGGCGAGTCGGGTTTCGTCTATCGAGTCATCGAGACTATTGCAAGTTGGCGTTGCTGGGTTCGGTGGGGGGCCGCATCGCCGGCGAAGTGAGACTTCACTACTGGAGAGCCGTTCAGAGGATACTCAACTCGCTCAGACTCGGGGCACGACATGACACACCCTTTCTGGGCTAGTGTTTCGGCGGTTTATCCATGACAGAGTGAGTAATCACAGATGGTCAGGTGGTCGGGTGGGCTCTTCGCGTTACAACCTGAATCACGTTATTGCGATAGAAACAGGCACCGTATCACCTAGTAAGTAAACATCGAAAATTAAATTTGCCCGGTTGATTCACAGCCAACACTTAACGTCCACGGCACTGCTTTCGGTATTGATATATAAACACCTAGAAGAGAATAGATCTACAACGATGTAGCCCTTGTTATTTTGTTGTTTTGATTAAATTTTAGCCATCGTACGAGATCACTCGATAAAAACAAAGAGCACAAAAGCTTCTCGCTGTGCTGCGTCGGTACGACAATCCCGCTCCTTGGGTGGAAGCTTGACGGGTCCTAACTTTCGTGTGAATACAATGTGGTGAAGGGTAAAAGCAAGCTTTATTGGCTTATTAAAGGCGCTGCAATTTTACAATGCTTAAAATGGTGTACAGCTTTGTTCTCAGTTGACGGGTGCACTTAGAAACCAGTGTGTTCGAAAGACACAATGTGAATGGCTTGAGGGAAGATACGTGCTTTGCCACTTCGACAGAAACGGAACCATTTCTCAAAAAAAAAAGAACCACCAAAAATCGGATAGAAATCTCGAAATATCGATAGTTGAACAGCCGCTACCTGCACATCAACTATCTTCATTTCACACAACGCATGGATATGCCTACACACATAAGCCACTATTTCGGATCTCGTAACTGACGGTGACGGAGTATCGTGCCCACCGTTCTGCGCATGACGTATCCATCACGTCGTTAGCCTCTCGGGCTTTATGTGGTATTATATAATAGAATCCTCGAGTAGCTCTCCAATCCCTAAATGGTTATTATTGATTTATTATGTATTATAGACCTGTGGATCTTATCATGCCTTTTCTTTTAGCACGATTGAAGAATTATCGTTACCGCATCAACGCATCCAAACGTTGGTATTCCGTCTACGTTGCTATATGTTTATTTCTCTATAGTTTCTCTAATATCAGTCTCAGGCCGTATTTAATTAACCTGATTTTCCGAGAGATACATACAATTGCCACAACTGGAAATTGTTCGCAAGTGTTTGCTGGGCCCCGTAATACCTCAGTGTATATTTACATAATCTGGCAATTGATCCAATTAGTCCATCTTAGATACATGTTCACTCCAAACAATACAGCGGTACGGGCATAGTGAGACGTCCCCATTGTCTTGACTCGATTCGCGGACCCGAATAAAAATTAATAAATTATTATTAATTATTAATAAAAATTAATAAAAAAATTATTAATTAATAAATTATTAATAAAAATTAATAAAAAAATTATTAATTAATAAATTATTAATAAAAATTAATAATTAATAAAAATAAAAATTTATTACTAAAAATAATAGTAATAAATGTATAGATTACTCTTAAGCACTGGACGAGTAGCAATCGCCATACATCGCAATGAGAAGTGTTGATTGCATATGTATTATTCTTAGTGGTAATTATTCCTCTCTGCTCATGGCTGTATTCAAAGCTGTCTGCTCAGCAAAATCGTCGCCACAATTAGTGTTTTATTTGTTCACATTTTTTTTCTTGGAATTTATCACTTCGCGCTGAGAAACATCCACTGCGCATATATTGCGAGGGGTAACGGTTTTGGCGGCATCGTGGAATTCTTACAAACAATGACAGACAATCGGGGGTAGACGCGTTCGAAGTTCCTCATGTGTGTGTGTTATCAATTGTTTATGACTCAAAGAAGGCGCTCTGTGCGCTTCGTGCATATTCCATCATCACTATCGGTAGCTAACGACTCGTTCGAGAGGTCAACGATAATGTTAGCGTACGTGTCACTAAATGCGGAACAACTGCCTGCCTACGCGACGGTATCAACCGGCACGTTGAGCTGCTTGAAAGTCGGTGGCGGCTGGCGTTCCACCAAAGGACGTTCCACCACCGCATCGTGTCCATTCGACCGTTCATTCTGCACGACGCCGCCAACAACAGGCTTTCCCCGATAACCTCGCCTGTCTGCGAGGTTGACTAGATATATATTCGCTATACACGGCCTATGACGATGCTGAAAACTAGCTTATAGCGTGACCGAATGGGCTGTCACGCCAGAGCAACCCCTATAGCAGGCTCTAACAGATGCGTAACGGCTTATTGTCAGAGCTGCCCGCAGCACCGTTCGCGATTTCGTATCGTGCAAACCGCCAATCAACCGCGATCTACGCACTCCGCGTAGGCATCCCATAATCGCGCTGACAAGTGGAGTCAGCGTCTTGTCTAAAGAAACCTAATTTCACCCACTATTCCGTACTCTGTCTCGATGAAACGGTAGGTTCTAGTTAAACAACAGGAGGGGAGTGAAAGAATTTATTTGGATGGACACTCATCAAAGAATATCGTATATATATATATATATATATATATATATATTGACTGAAGTTTCGTTCACGTACGTTGGACGGTCGTTGAGACTATCGACTTGACGAGTTGGACACAATCCCGTTATCCATACAAGTCCGCACGAACGCTTTCGATCTTAGGTGTCGATCGAGGATTTCGGATAGTGGTCAAGTGACATGACACATATGATCCCGATACGAGTCGCAACGCACGATCGTTAGGCAGGGCCAAGCATCGTCGAGGTGGAAAACGGATCGGGGAAGATGCGGACGTGGCCGTGGCTAATCTTCTTAATGGCGGCGACGGGTTATGCCGACAACGTTACCGACTGCTTAATAATGGTCATGATCGTCGCTGTATCATACTTGCACAGCTGTGCTGATCGCTGCGTAAAGTTCAGTGTGCTCGCGAATACCGATGATGAGTAGGGTCTAACGTTGATTTATATACGCTACGTTGAATTCGGTTGAGAGCAACTTACGTTACCAGTTTAAGTTGGACTATTCCTCCTATTGCAGGTATTACTTACCCTTGCTGATTTCATTGAATTCTATCGAATGCCAACGATGAGCTCGGATCGCTTACAAATGAGTAAGAATGCCCACCCTACTTGCCTGATGACAGGCAAATGGGTGTTACGTTCATACGGCCACATGGACCACAATGTCTTAATCAAGCTAAAAATGGTAGCTCGTAAAAACGTCGACCATAACCGATAGCAACAGTTTAACTATATTTACATTCGTTCACATGGAGAACCAAAAAACAGCATCTAAATAGTGTCTCACCTGCTTCATCCTCCTACTTGGTCATATAACGCTGGACACCTCTTCGATCCAATCTTTCGCCTCCTTAACAACCCCTTATACCTTCTCGGGTTTCTTCTCGTGATCATTCGTACACCCGCCTATAGGCATAATATAGGTGAGGAGCGAAGTGACAGAGCTATAAGTATAAGAATAGACACAGAACGTGGACGAGTGAATGGGGGTCTTGCCAAATACTAGCCAGGAACGGGCAGGATTGTACGAGGACAGCACCACGCAGGAGACTCAGGCCGAACTCACTGCCGAGAGCGAGGCCGACTGTGGTTGAACCACAAGCATAGCGAGTTTGGGGTAGGTCACTCGTGGGGTTGAATCGGGACTCAGAATTGGGGCCTGTAAGGCCTGCTTGCGGATCATTCTCAAGGGCTAGGGAATATCTAGACGATGCGAGGGGGAGTGGGAAGTAGTTCGGAGGGCTACTACGGTTATGACGGTCGAATCGGCTAAGTGGTGGCCTCAGCCTTAGCTTTCTGCTTCGTCGTAACTATTCGCGTACCCCTGGGTTCATGGTACTTTAGAGATTCCGGCCGCCTCCTTTCATTTTCATGCTTCGCCAAGGCTTTGCAGATAATCTCAGCCCGCTCATGGGTCCGGCTACTCCTTCGCTCGCGTTCACTTCTCACCAGTTTACAGAGGCAAGACTGCCAGATTCGGCCAGGAAGTCATCAGCAAAGCGGGAAGCAGGCGGGAGCGTAGGAGGCAAGAAAGGATACGGGGAACGACGGGTCCTGCTACTATCCGCCGCATTTTCGTCGCCTTTGCGGATCCACCTCCAGCCCCCCATTGCGCCAGCCCTGTTTGTTGTCCCTTTCCGCTGGTCCTTCCGCCCCTGTCGCTTTTGCAACATCCTGCTTTTTCCTGGCGTGTGCCCCACCGTCGACAACTCTTTCCGGCGGCCCTGGCTAGCTCACGAACGTTCAACGAACTAACGTAGATAGAAGGGGGGTTGGCGACTGGATATCTCGGATAGGCGAGCCGGGGGTTGAGGTGGGAAGAACGAGCAAGCTACCAGAGGCAGGGATAAGGTCGACTGGCCCTCCCCGCTACCACCATCAGTTGCCCCTGCCTATCTTTCTTTTTCACCGTCCTTGGCCCCAGTGGAGGTGCCGTGGCTGAACCGGCAGAGAGAGAGAGAAGCAGAGACGTCGGAGATTATCCCCTTATTCGTTTCCTCTATATCCTGTGTGTCAGATTCAATGGACTTGGCCGTCTCGAGGCTTCATCTCCTCTGTTGGCAACGAGCATTGTCAATCCGCCAGATCGAATCGCTCCTTAAAGCCACTTCCTAGTTGGCTACTGTTCGGGCGTTCTGGTCTGGCGATGACAGGCTTCGTCGTAACCATTTGCCGGTAACAGAAGATAACTCAATGAGTCCCACTGAGTGGAGAATTATCGGTGTCGATAATCCAACACTGTGCAACTTCAATAAAACAATGAACTACTTCATATGATGTGCAAATTGACAACATGGTCAATTTACAAAACCGTATTTTGTTCCGAAGGGCAATGTTCACTACAATCGGTACCTCAAATTACGCAGGCAATTCATAAGACAGATTTGTTCCCTCCTTCACGAAATATATGTACACGTTTCAGCTGTGCATGAACCGCGTACACGAAGAACACCTTAGGGGTCAATTTTTCTGTCATATTCAGAATATATTAAAGTAGAAATAATCAGAATCACCCACTTTGCTCGTATCGATTACGCATCAGTCCGATACGAAATAATCGAGGGCTGTTAATGAACCATGGAAGATTCATGAGCTTCTTTTTTTTTAACTATCAAGGGATTTTAATGAATCGATGGTCTTTTCTTGCTCACCTTGAACGGCCACTCTCTCGCTCCAGCCCAACACAGTGGTCCGCGGTGTCAGTCTATAGCAATTGCCTACAATCTTCCTATGTTTGAGCATACAACGCAGGAGGAAAAGTCAAGACATCATGGGACTGGCTTAGTAGAAGTTGTCTCCTCGCGCGGATCTTTGCGGAACAAGCAGTCATAGCTTCCCCATGTTTCTCTTGGCTTCGCACTCCTCTATCGTCCTCGATCCCCGCCGTCCACGCCAAAGTCCTCGCAAGGGAGAAGCACGACCGGTCGCGCTACATACGTAGACGATCGAGCAAACCACCCACCTACCCACCACTCTGCAGAAACGATGGCAAGCAGCATAACAACGACGGCGTAGACGCAGATCAACTTTCCTTCCCCGAGGCCCTGTTGTCTCTTCTGTGCTAGCTTTTGTACCCTCTCTCTCTCCCACCCCCTGCCTTCTTGCCATCCTGGCGAGCCTGTTCAGGCGGAACTCGTCCGCCACCGCTGACTGTTGCTGCCCTCTCGCGTTGTTTCTATGAATACCAACAGATACAGGCGTCAGCAGCATCATCGTCATCATCATCTCCATCATCATCACCAAGTCCTGCGACGCCTCTGGCGCGACCCGTGAAGTGCCGCTGCTCGCAATGAATAATGCTCACCCCCAAACCCCCATCGTGGCACTTGCCTTGCCCGCCTCAAACATCGCCGCTGCGAACTCCACTACTCCGCGTCTTCGTCATCATTACCACTATCGGCGTCGATGCGATCGCAAATGCGAGTGCTTCCATCAAAAGGTGCGTTTTTCGTCGGCAAGAAATAGCGGCATCCGTGTTTGTCTCGAGCTCGTTGGAGGCGACGATAGTGAAGGTAGTGCGTTCCCACATTTGAACGGAGGCTGGATAATGAAGAAAAGCCAAATGGAGCGAGGATATTTTCACGTTGGGATGCCTCTGCAACCGTACTAAATGAGTGGCATGTCTCACGAGCATACATATATGTATATGCAAACATGAGCACACGAGAATGAATTGAGATTAGATGTGATGCGCCAGCTTAATCGGTTGAAGCAGTGGCCGGACAAGGCAAAGGCTCGCCATTCGAGTTCAGATCTTGCTGTAACCTCTTCGCAGTTTCGAACATTTAATTCCATTAGGATATTCTACAAAATATAGATAACCTTGCTCCGTAGAAGTCGACAAGAGCTAATTTCCTCCGTCAGGACGTAGCGTCAAATTCCTTCGTATATTTACTCACTCGTGTTGAGCAGGTATGGCAGGTGTCATGGCTGACCATATTTAACATATGACATTAATAAAATACTACTAAACTACAAAATACTACTAAAGTAAACCAAAATAGTTAGGCGTGTGATCTGATGATGATGATTGCAATGGATAGGTTCCCTTATTCTCGTCGTATCGCCCCATACTAGAGTTCAGCGTAAAAAACAGCAAAATATGAGCGAAAGAAACCTTGATTCACGCACAGTGTCGAAAACTGCGAGAATGTGGCTCGGCAGAAGTAGCACTGATTTTCAAATACGTTTCAACTTCTCTCGAGTTTCAGCATCTCTAGCTTGCGGAAGATTAGTCAAACATGATGGATATTCCATGTTGTTCTAAAATTCACAAATGAAGCTAGCAACAACAGATTCCAATTAAAATCGCACAGGAGACGCTTGATTCAGTAATGAATTAATCAGCGCCCGCGTCTTGTCCTCCAACATAACCTCCATATACTACGGAAAAATGCGTGCTACTTCGTTCCTTTGCCCTATAGACACTAGAGGAACACGTAGCGTGGGCTGTGAGTATCGAAGGAAACGAACGTAAAGAAACATTACCTCGACAAAAGACCGGCCACGCTCACTGCAGTCCCGAGTCCCCTTGTATGTATTTGCATGTGTGCATGTGGGAGTATGAGTTCCGCTGGCCAGATGGATGGCTATCTTCTCAGATGGATGGAAAGAAAACTCGAACATTCGTCGGGTGCTGCCACCCCGGCCGTGGGCCAGCCTTGTAGCTAGCGCATTAATCGGCAGTGTCTTGTGCGTTGCTTCATTCTAAGAACCTTCCGCCGAGGGCGGAGCCGGCGGCGGCAGCAGCAACAGCAGCCGAGGCGAACACATCGGCTGGCACACAGGCACACACCAGGGATGGGGTCGTCATCGTCCTCTCCTTGAAACGACTTCTTTTTTAATGAGAACTACGGCAATATACCAGGCGAGCTCCGTTCTCCTCGTATCTGGCCTGCTACTTCTATTAAGGTTTTCGGGCTGACTCTCAGCCAACAACACATACTACTACTGCTAGAACGACTACTGCCGCTGCAATTGAACTGTTTGTCGCAGGAGTAGTGTGTCGGCACGTGGACACTGCACGGCAAAGTGCACCCGCTCCCCACTTGTCCAACACCGTTGATGTGGCTTTTGGCTGACGATGTTGGGCTGCTGCGGTTCGGTTAATCACGGTCGCCGCGTGTATCAGCGCGGTCGTGACGCGTGGTTCTGCTAAAACGGAACGACCAACCCCGGGCCGTTGGGTTCCGCGAGCCGACTTCCTGATTCAAGAAGACAGCGACAGGAGCGAGGTGTCAGGTGCGCGTGGCTCGTGGAGGCAAAGCAGGAGCTGCCAAGCGGCCGAGACCTGTCAGTCAACTCAGCAAAACCGTTAACCGCTTGGCTGGTGAGACACCGCTTGTGGCAGATTGCGATGAAACGAAAACGAAAGAAGATGTTGTCACAAGCAAGCAGCAATAACGAGTGGGCGAGTGGCCGGGAAAGCGAGAGCCGAGTAGTGTAGCACAATGCAATGCGTCGACTTTTATTTCCAGCAAGTTGGAAACCATCATGTAGGGTTTCTCCAAGAGCTAAAATGTGAATTTGCTGAGCTATCTTCTTAGGGGCCAGGTATCCGGAATCACCAAGTGTTCTAAGTGGGGCTACAGCTTATTCTGCATCAACCATATATATATATATATATATATATATATACATACTTAATATGGAACTCTCCTATGGAAAGTTTAAAGGGCGCCTTGCGCCACACACATAGTCAACATTCTACAGGGTTGCGTAACTGCCAGTGGAAATATAATCAGAGTCAAGTTGAGAGGAAGAGGAACGGAATAAGGCTGTCCCCCGCTATCAAACACAATAGCTGGTTACCACAACTATTGAAGATGCGGTCTCGGCCGTAGCCGTACATCAGAGAACCTTTCGTACGGCTCGAAGCACTGAATCAGAAGCTGTCTGATACCTATCTTAAAATTTTATCAATGGGTCGATTTCTAGATCGGGACAACATGTGGTCAAGCGTACATTTCTGCATTGCGCATTGGTATAATATAATATACATATATATTTTATGCGCTTAACATTTCAAGCCTTAATGATCAAGGTTTCTTATTTTCTATAGGATCTAAAAGATAGGATACAAAACTTCTTTTCCAACTCGTTTTATGGTCGGTCAAAATTTGATGACTTTTGGGCCCCTCGAATTTTGCCACTTCGATCGTATATACGGTCCAAATGCTCCTGAAATCCTGCATCGTCTCTGTAGCAAATTCTCTATGGTGGCGTTAAGTCAACCGTCATCCCTCATATACATATGCATCCATCCGATTGTCATTATCACTCCACAGCTGCATGACATCCATAGATGCGCTACATTGGTCGCTTCCGTTCGTCTGAGCGATCCACAATCTTCTCTCGTTGACGACAACGCCGACAACGAAGACAACGATGATGAGAATTCAGGTCGTTCGTCAGTGGCTCGTCGCTGTAACACGCCGGCGGCGGCCGTCAACGTAGTTCACTGGCTTGCTGCCTCACTTCGCGTCGGCTGTGCGTTGTGTTGGTGCGAGTTCCAACCAGCCTGCGGGGTTTCCCGCAGGGTCGACATAACCTCAGACGGGCCTAGTCGTCGCCTGGCCTCGTTTTCCCCACCCTTTCTCGCCACAGGAGATACGGGGGAGGAGGTTCTAGGGGCACTAGGAAACAGAGCAGGAATATTGCATTCGATCTCTCGGAGAACGGGGACACGGTTCGGAGACCTCTGCCAATCCTGCGGCCTGCCGACTGCTTGGCTTGCCGTACGCATAGAGCACAAATAGTGTGAGAGGGGCGATAGAGATAGAGAGAGAGAGAGAAATAGATGGATACCGAGAGAAAGAGAGAGAGAGCGAGAGAGAGATAGGTCGTAGTAGGGTACAGAAGGGGAAGGCGAGCGTCCTGCGGCCCTTTTGAACCCCACTGCCACGGTGGCTTCTTCGCCCTGCTCATCGTGGCGGGTCGGTGGACTGGATGGAGAATCAACTTTTAATGACATCACCCCTCTATCCTCTCGGACCGACGCTGGCGTAACTCATCTCCCCTTTGGTTGGTTACCCTTCTGTTCTGTGCGTACGCGCTACACGCCCTTTTGCTTAAAGCCTACAGGGGACTCAGCCGAGACCCCTCATACATGACGCGAAACCTCGGGGGTTTGGGGGCAGAGCCGTCTGTTGGTGGCCCATACGACCACATCTACTACCAACGAATACTAGCACACAGCTAGAACACTAACCAAGTCAGCAGACCTCACTAAGCATAAGGAGGAACGCAGCGCGTCGCGCTGCACGGCACACAGGGAGGTTGGTTAGGGGTGAAGTTGTTTGGTGGGTCGTACGTAAACGAAGCTGGCCAAAATGCAAGGAAGGGTATCGAGGCCAAAACGGCTCGATGGTGTATATACTATCTCAAAGATAAATAGGTACCACCGAACCCAAAGAACGGCTGCCCTTGTACGAGGGCCCGACTGTAGTAAGTTCAGTCACCCGTATGCAAACAGGAAAATAGAAACCGCTATAGTGAAAGGACCAAGAAACCGAACCAGCACAGAACCGATCGGCAACCCTGTCTATGTACACGTGTAGGGAAGGTTTACATACTAAACATATACTCTACGTCTGGGGAACTGTGATCGGCGTTTTCCTGACGCGCCGTTTTTACGAGAACTTAAGCATGTATATAGCAGTTCCGTCAATAAACATTTGTTTGAATTTGAATTTGACTATGTTGAAATGATATGGCACAAATTAGAAGAGAACGATTCTACAATATGGCTTACTCTCTTGTACATCACATAAAAAATTCATACGTGAACATGATAAGACTAATAAAAATAGTTCGTAGCCTGTCAGCTGTATCACAAGCCAATTGGCGTACACCAAGTCGGATTCCGTAGCCCGATCTGGCCTAGTGTAAACTGATCGGTCATATCGTCTTTCATTATCTGTGAGTAGGCTCCTCAGTCCTGCCACGGAGACGTCACATATGACACTGATGATAAATCGTAAAATGCACGAAGGAGATATGAATCGTTTACACTTACTATTGTTTTTTTACAAATGAATTATCACTGTGCATTAGGGTTAGCACATATGTTCAAGGAGTTGATATTGTTTCTGTTTGGAGTGAGCAATGAAGATAAGTTTGTACGTATTCTACTGGGGAAAAAAACGCAACTTTCCAGTTAAAGCAGTCCATCTGCCAACTGTAAACTACTACAATCGACACTGAAAACCTACCGCCCACCCGACTGTCATGTTCACCTCTATATAGCCGCTGCCCCTGCTCCTAATGAGTACTCTCTTTGGATCCTTTGGCCTTTGACAACGCTGGTTGTCTGCGCACCCGTGCTCAATCTGGCGACGCGCGGTTCTCCGCCATCAGCTCGACAACGAGGGCTAGGTTATGCCTTCGATTGGACAGCAGTTTCGGCAAACTTTGACTGCTAGCTCTAGGTACCTCTGTCAGTCCGTCCTGATGATCCAAATACACTCCTGAGTAATTATGCTATTCTCCTTTGTCTGTCTACTATCACTTGGGTCAACGATCGAGGCGAATAGGCAAGGCGAAACAACTCGACAGACCAAAGCTTGCCCACAAACAAGTCTGGCGGCTTGACGTTGGCGCCTCTCCAGCAGCCAGTGAATACGTCCACTAAGCGGAACGAAAGAGTGACCGTTACATTGACTTCAGTTAAAACTACACACTTAATTCACTCAGCAGCAACAACGCTAGCTACCAATCTGCTCAGCGGTTTGTCTAGCCCAGCTGTGCAGCTTGTTTGAGCCGAGCTGGCTCAAGTCAGTGAAGAGCCCTTACTTTGTGAACCTTTGAAGAGTCGGATTTATCCTCATTCAGCCTACAGCAATGTCCGCAGTGCTTCTAACAAGGTTGGCTTCTATGAGCGGCCGAGTGCAGTCGATCTTGTAAACTGTGGTTACTTTTGAAGGGAGAAAGAGAGAGAGAGAGAGAGAAATTAAGGAAACAAGAGGATAGCTAGCCCGTTTATCATAACTGGTGCTTCGACCAGTCCACTGCAATTGTCTTCCAAATAGGACACTTGACACCCACTCTCTAATAAATGTCATACTCAGCCAGCAGCACTACCCACGAAACAACAACGAGAGAGTAAACGAAAAATATATACATAGATAAGCAGGAAAACATATTTATAATTATTTTAAAATGAATATTCATATATAGTGATATTCCCACCAATGCGTCGGCATGCAACAGAGGCAAATTCCACCTGGCCAAGGACGAAGAGCGGTCATGCGCCTGATTTCAACTCAGTCACTGTTATTTGATACTCTTCGTAACCGGTACACGGTACGTATTCAGGAGCCTTAATACGTTTTCTGTTCCCGATACCTTAAAGAGAGATGAAGGCCTAGAACGACAAACGGCTTCTATTGAATCAAACGGCCTCCAAGTGGAACGCTGAAATACTACTCGCAGCCGCTCACGTCGGCGCCCATCCATGCCTCCCATGCTGATCGAATCATGATAATACTACTCGCCCATATTGTACTGCATCCCCATGAGGCCTTAGTCCGCGGCTGCCCTTGCCCGGGGTTCGAAGACATAACAGGAATGAGGAGAAGAGGCGTTTGTGTCTCTGACATATTGAAGAGTAGTGTGAGCCAGTTTCAAGTTTCAAAATCAAGTTAATTTTCGGAACTGCAATAAAATACGCTTTAGTTCTCGATAGAATAAAAAATAAATAAAAGAGATACAAATAAAATAAAAGGGGGGTGTACTCGAAAGCTCCACTATCTAACTATAGCCACGATATTCTGCGTCACTATTGTTCTATAATCATCTTTAGTTTTGACACTATATTTCGTATTATACGTCATTCTTACATATATTTTCTACACAGTTCTATATATTCACTGGCGTATATTATCATAGATCACTTATTGCTTCTAATTCGATACATCGGCTAACATTCACACAATCATCCTATAAGTCATAGATAGTTCTACATCTAATAGTTATATATGGTCTATATGCAATGTTTGTGTAACTTACTATCCCTTATTTCGATAGGGGTAAAACTATTCCAATGGCTTCTGCAATTGAAGTAACGGATGGGTACATCCCTGGAGTGTCTCTAAGATGCTGGGCTCCGACTCCTCGTTGCACGGGCCTCCTAGTTGCGCCAGCTCGATGAATATAACTTAAAATAAACGGACTTGCCGGAGGGTTAGTCACGCCCCGATCAATATCGAACGGACGCCGCTGGAAGCAAACTCATCACTATACTACTTCAACAAACTGACAGTCATCCCTTCATCGGAGGCTGGGGTATACATCTGGCTAGGTGAAAGGGAGATGGTTTGGCGGTTTCTCGATGGCTTTTCTTGATGGATCTTCATTATTGGCCGTAGAAAGAGAGGAAGAAAGAGAGATAGAGGGGCAAACTAAGATTTTGCCTCCTCTATCAGGTGGGGGAGGGGATATCGGGTGCGAAGGTGAGCGAACGGCATCCGGAGCTGCCGCCCGCATTCTCCACACGAAGATGCCCCCCATCGGCTAAAGGGGCGCCCTACCTTTCAAAGAGAAGATGAACGCGAGGGAGGCGTTCCCTTCTCGGGGCCTCGCGTCGCTCAACACCGCCAGGCGTTAGTACATCCGCTGTTCTCCGCTGTGAGGTTAGCACGGGGTTGGCTTCACAGTCGCGGAGTTCAGAGGAGCAGGCAGCATCGTGGGATGGCTACATAGCCGCTGTTCCGGCGTATGTAAAGCCGACGAAGCCGAAAAGTCCTCTTTCTCGAGATCCCTTCCTGCGATCCTGGAGCGGCGGGCCACTAGTGCTATGGCATGCGGGTGCTCAGGGGTTTGCGAAATGAATGGATTGGTAGCTGGGATCTGTTCGTCTCACGGCGGACAAAGCGGCAGTACCCGAGAGAATACATGGCTGTATGGGTGGGGTTCAGCTGGGGTGTAGGATGGCAGAGCGCGGATTATTTACGGGTCATTGATGCCGTGAGAAGAAAAAGAAAAACAAGAAGAAATAAGAAGACCACAAACGAAATATGACGCAAATACACTCGTAGGTATTGGAAGACAGTGCAAAAGACACCGGAAAAACACGATGTTCTTTTTGGCCAGGTGTATGAGACACTGGTGACTACAAATGTTCCTCTCCCTGGCTAGCTTTTACATTGAAATTTTAATTGCCACCAATTGCTCGACCTACCTAACCATCCATAGTACTTTAGTTCAAAATGTAGTCATATAGAGAAGAAGCTGTTGTAGACACGCGTTCCGTTTTGTCGAATATTTTCTTTTTTTTGCAACATTACTCCCGCTAATAGCCTGGCCAGTGACTCGATGGAACTATTTTGAACAGATGACCGTTGTTGGTGTAATGACATTGGCGCTGATCAAACGTAACTGTCCGGTTAGCTGATATTCTAAAGCTAAATGTTTTTAAAAAAACATTACTTATTACACTTTGTTGTTACGTTAGAAATTTAAGAAATAATTTCAATGCGAATATGTTCTATGGTAAAAAGGGGCTTGCGTGTCGTGACGCAAGGTATCAAAATGCAAATTTTACAAATCAACTCGAAACGATGATATATGGCAAAAAAACGGGCTAACCGAGAAAGGAGTTCCTCTTTTTAGTCAGGAACGAGATGGATTATGCTTTTTCGATGCTTCGTACGAAGGTGTACGATGTATTATTACATAGGTGACCTACTCCTTCCAATTGGACAGAGTGATTTTGTACCAAACTTCTTGATACGCCCTACTTCCGTGGAAATACGGTAATACATTTCTTGACACTATGTCGACGAGAAGGATATTACCGCATACATCTGGTTGAATATTAACATGTGAATAAAACAGACCTAGCCATTAAACATGAAGAATGGGTCAAGCTGCCCGTATTGACGGTCTACGAAACAGCAGAGGCAAAAGTCAAAAACTATAAGTCAAAATAAATCACAGTAACCATATTCCGTAGAGAAATTGATAACGACAACTGGTTGGCTCTTGGCACCTATCATTTATGCCGCGTTAATAGAATTCAACAAGCGCCTCTTGTCTGGTCTCAAGGTGACTTGTTTGATCTGATCGAATAGCTATTATTTGCCTCCGTGCTATTCCTGCACTGAGTTCGTCCGGACACAGCTGATAATAACAGCTAATGGTGGCAAAGTAAAGAACGAATTGTGGCACTGACACTCAGAGAGACGGAGAAGGGTTACCCCTTCCATCCGACGCTGAGATGTCTGTCCAGAACTGTCCACCTCTTCCCCCTTCTGGCCCCGGTCCTCTTACGTGTCGTCCTACGTCAGGACGCCAGAAACATTCTGCCCCGGCCAGCGAGAACTCTTGCGTATCAGTTGTTACGGGCCGACACCTCAATGACAAGGAACGGTCCTTGTAGAGCGGCCGGACGAGTGTCTCGTGTTCTGTGCGAGAGGGGCAAGTTTGCTTTTCGGGTTCTCCTAGACGAGCTGGCCAGCCCTACGAGGACGAGTTAGCGATGTGCAGCCAGCGAATGTGGTGTGAGGCTGCTGTACGCGGCGGATTGGACTGGAGGATCACGGAAGTGGATAGGGTTCCCGTTTTCCTTCTGCTCGATCCATTCGTCCGGTCAGCCAGGCCTCGCAGGGAAGCGAGGCAATTACCGGTGTCTCCCTCTCATTCACGTTCTCTCGACCACGCTCCCTGTACGAACAAGCGACGTGGGACCAACCATCCATTGGGGGGCTTGCGCGGCGCCACCGTGGATCTATCAGTCAGGCGAACGCCGAACACGCGAAAGGTAGAGAGGACTCCAAGCCTTCCTTTCCAGTCACCTTCCGCAGCTGACGTCGCCACGAGAATTCGCTTTCGTCTTCTCCGTCACTGGCCTTCACTTATAAAATCTCTACTTGGCTTTGCGCACAGCATAAGGATCTGCTGGAAGGACTCGAGAGCCATGTCACCCGTTTCACATGGCCTAAAGGTTGTAACTTTTCGGTCGCAAGCATTACTACAATAAAACATTGTACCACTCTCTGGATAAGCCGCGACTATCCAACGGATCAGAAGATTTATTTAGGGATACTTTCATTTGCAAATTTTCACACGTGTGCTTACACTTTGAAAGCTCGTCTAGATTGGAAGTGCGGATGCATTGGGTACGTGCTTGATCGGTAGGTAGAATAGATCTCATCCGAGTGTTGAACAATAGCAAGTAAATGAAACAAACCACTATATAATCCTAACTAGCATAACTGAGAAGAAACTGCTAGACTTGCAATGTCACCACTGTAACACTAAGTGACCGCCTTTAGAGGAATATCAACGTTCCGTCTATTTTACCGTGTGGCCATCGAGCCCTAAATTCCTAATGCAAGAAGTATCGTCGAGTTTGTCTGTCCGCCTATTTTCTTATGGCATGGTTGTTTTCCTTGAGACTCGTCTACTCTCAACTCAAGCTGCTCGGTCCGATGCTAGCTGTTAACGTCCGTCGATGCCACTGTAGCGGTACTTACAACAGAGCCGTGAATTACGAGACTTGACCGACTAAGGCATCCCCAGGGTAATACGACCAAATCAGCAATGGAAATCAAAGCAAAAGCAAAGTTTCTTTTACAACAGACGGACTATTTGCCTGTGTTTTATTGTTTACTGGAGCTGTGCGGTTGGTCCCTCCCTACTTCTAAGGACGCGGGCCGCGGGCATCCCTACAGTCGCCTAGCTCCAATATCCCCACAGCCCTCAGTGGCTTACACTGCCTTCCCAACTGCTGGTTCATGCTCCAGAGCAGCACAAAGCCTCTCACGCTAGTCGTACCACCTGACTGAATATTCACAGCCAGAGTCACGAGAATCAGGGTGGCATCGGGTTGTATACAACGCGAATGCAATGATTGCCAAGAGGCGTTTCAAGAGTTGCCTTCGGTTTCGACGGCAACTCGATGTTCTAGGGTCCTCCAAGGAGAGGAGGGACCACGCCCGGCAAGTCGTTCACAAGTATGTGCATCGGCCCTGTATAGAGACCTAAAGGAGATAAACACGCCTCGGCATTGCAACCCTAAAATATATATGCAATATACAAGACTTGCTTAGACAGCAATCGTAGGTCGAAAGACGACGGTCGTGACTACGTAGTTGTACACAAATTCTGGCAAAACCAGTTTGAAAAATGGGTTCTTGAAAACTTGAGTGATTGCCGTTCGATTTAGCTAGTTCGATCGCCACCCGATACAATTCAGCTTAAACATAATTTCTTCAAGTTATTTAATTGGAAGTTAGAATTGTCCCTTCCTCTGAAAAATGTTCGATACCGCATCACCTTTTTTAAAGCTGACCCTCAGCTGCTTTGCTTCTATGGCAGCCTCGGTATCTCTGTGTAGGACGAGCACAGGGAGACGTTCAGAGAAAGACAGTCAAGGACCTTTCAGGAGCAGGAGCTCGTGTGAGGAATTATGATCTTGTCCAAGAGTAGAGATTATTCATCGATCTTTTCCTTTGTTTGACCGTACCCGACGGTCCATCGTGCTGAGTCCGCCTAGACTTTCTCCAACAGACCCACGTAACGGCGGGATTGTATCAACCACTAGTTGTCACTACTAATTTCCAAATCCTATTGCGCAGATACTTGCCCTAAAAGTAGATATCCCAGCAAATGACAGATTTTGGAGATCGAACCGGCATCACAAGTCGTTGTATTGTTCGTGGTTTCTATGGCGAACTGCACCCAAGGAGATGTGCGTTGACGACCCATGCTAGCCGTCATTAACACCGCACCTCCTTTTGCTGTTCTCGATAAACTGGCCGCCGTAAGAAACATTTGGTGATGAGCCGGAAGATTCAGGGCGTTCAATAATTTAAAGGAGGAACTTGCTTTAAATACAGGCCAGGTAAGGGTCTCATGAGCATCGCATATGAAGGCATCATCAATTCGATTGGACCCAGATGATCGTCGAACAGTCTAGAACCCATCGTATGGGCTGACAACTTAAGGAAATAGTTAGAATCACTCCACCCCACTGTTGTCGTTGCTGTCACTGCAACACAGGCTGCCACCGCAGCGGCCACTAATGAAGCTCAACGTCGTTCTGTTTCATCAACGTGTGTCAGAGCGTGCCAAATCCGTCCGTGGGGAAACCCAAACACAAAGTTGGGGAGCTTGGACGTTTGAAAAGTACCTGCAACATCTGCCATTGCAGATGATATGACCGATCGATTACCGATTAAAACAAAGTATATTCACTGGTGGTTTTTGTCCACTGGGTGGGGTTTCGATCTTCGCCATTCGTCGGTCGTCTACTCATATATTTAACGTAACACATGCACGTCCACCAAACCGAATGAACATTCAAGAAACTCAAACTATTCAACGTAGAATTTCGGGGTAACTATTTTTATATTTACTTAAAGGCTTCCCGGCTGAATTTCAGCCTTTTTATATTTACTATTATTATTATTTTATTATTATTACAAAATAAATCAGTCTTCAAATTTCGAAGTTGCAATGCAATTATGAACATTTTTGCAGCCACTAAAATGTATGGAATTAGAGCGCGGTTCAAGCTGGGGACTTTCGTTGAAGAAATGTTCGTTGGTCTTTGACATGGTCACATTAACGAACACGCTTCTGGTTACTGTTTTGTCGATAACGGAAGGCAAAGCGTTGCATGAACTGAATGTGTATGTGTGTGGGCATTTGAGAACAGTTCCTTTGGCAAGCATTGCCGTAAAGGCAGTAGCGGAGTCTTGCTGGACGAATCGCAAACGCGATTTACTAAGAAGCGGTTGTGCGAGATTGAAGGACGCGCGATGAAGTAAATTGTGGGAAAACTCGGTACTCAGTCGTTTGCTCTAAAAATGTATAAAGGACCGTCAGCTGTATATTTTATATGTGATATCGAAGGGCGTGGCTACATGTTGGTAAATCTGCCGGTACTGAGAATACTAACCATATGATTCGACTAGCGGCTGTCTGAACAACCGTATTAACCAGATTTTTAGGGCAATGTCAGCGTCGAGGTGGCATGAGGTGAAGGTAAAGGTTTTATTGGTCTATTAACGGAACTGCAGTCTTTACAATACTTAGGTTCTGTATATGTCTTGTCGCGCAGACTTAAGCCTGGAGAAAACATTTATGCTTATTGTGGCTCAATTGGAATCATGACTGGGTCAACAGACACCTTCCCGTAAAACAATGTCGAAATCATGTATAAAAGAAAATTTTTGGACTATAGTTAGCATTGCTTAACATTGAACCTTTGCAAGCCGTCTAATTGCAGTGGGCCAAATGGAGGGTCCTACATAAATTTTTAAAGTTGCATAACCCGGGCTTGGCTTGGGATCTACCTACTGCATGATAAGCAGAATATGAAAGTTATAACATTTTAGCAAATGTAGCTCAAGATGAACTGGAGAGCTTCGGTGTTCACCCTGTTAACTCTGCTTCGTTCTGTAAATCGAAAGTAACTAACTTAGATTAGAGATTTATAGGCAAATGAAAGAATACCATATTCCGAATAAAATCCTCCAATACTTTAATCAATAAAGAAGAACACGTTAATCTGCTAATTTGCGTTGTAGGTTGGGTTGGCTTAGCCACTAGATGTGCCGGCATAATCAGTCCTTCCAGTAATCTTTCAAAGAAGAAAGGTTAATCTTTCTACGACGAAACGGCGGTCTTAAGCCGAGTCAACTGGGACAAGCCTAACCCGCTGTTTAGCTGCCCCAACTTCCTGTAAATCTTTGCTGCAGAGGCCATAGAGTTTGGTTTATTATTCACTTTAGAATGGCGCACACGATGTATATGCGTGCATAACAGATCCCTGATTCTGAGTAGTGAGTTCAATCCATGGTCGTCTATATTTTTGACCCGGAGATCAACACCTCGATACGCCAAGTGTCAGCAGACGACGTATGGCGTTATTGCAGCGCAAAGTTGAAGTAAGTTTGTTCCCGCTATCCTATAACAACATTTGCAGCTGAGCATGCTCCGCTTGTCTTTGTCATCGCTTCGTTGCATGGAAACGTCATGAGATCGACGCCGGGCGACGCCCTTCCTGACGTTGTGTTTTCGTTCTTGATCCATTCTGAGGTGTCATGTTTGCCCACGGACTGCTGCTGAGGCTGCGTTTCTTGTCAGCGGGGGCGCCGGAGCCAGCGAAGATTAGCGCGTGACAGTTTTTTAAAAAAGCCAAGCCGCTGCCGCAACTGCGTCTTGGCGTCTTGTCGAATTCGCTCGGCGGGTTACGGTGCTGAGCGCGATATTGGACAAGCTACGAGGTGGAATCGTGCTGAGCCGGGATTTCTAAATGCGTCTTATTACTGTTCTCTCTGTGTCTCTCTCTCTCACTCACCCTCGCTCCCATCCTCACGCCATCACTAGCTCGCCCTGGCCAAGGCACTAACCCTCCCTCCTCCCAACCAGATCTTGTCCTTGAGCTGAAAAATGCTACGCTAAACTCACACGATTCCCGTTCGACTCTCGATGTGTGCGCGAAACTCGAGCCGTGTGTATGAGTCGGTCTGTTTATAGTATTCCTCTGATTCGTTTGTCTGATTTGCTCTTCCGGATTTTCTTGGTCCGTCACTACAAATTTGTGTCAGATCGTCGCAGGCGAGCTAGCGAGCAAGCACCAGTCGTCGAGTGGGCTGGTTTTCGCTCGGCCGGTCGTGTGCGATTTGGCAGGATTCGACGGAAGCACAAAGTTTCTCGTTTTCTATAGCGAAGGAAAGCGTTGTTTGTTGAGCCGATTCCCAAGCCCCTCCCCACTCCGCTTTTCCGACATTTGGATTGTTACCTTACTTTCTCCTTCTTTTCGCCAGCATCGTTTTTCTTGTACGAGGCTCATTTCTGCTGGGACCTGCGTCGGCAGCACAGCCGCTTTGCCAGCCCACGGCTCCGCGAGGACCGGCGTCACCCTGCTCGGTCGGCACGTCTGAGTCCCGACGATGAGGGGGAAAGATGGAAGTGATGATTGCTATCCGAATTTTCAGCTCTAGCTTCTGGCTATAGTTATTCGTTGCCCGCCTCTCCCCGCCTTCCTTCTCCGCTGTGTCTATCGGGTGCCAAGCAGTCTTCATTCGAAATCGGCAGAACCTGTGCGGCACACGAGGATCGCGCGTTCACTCACGACGTCCCCTTATAGAGGGGATGGCCTCTTCCCGCTATGCGACCGTCACACGTCAGACGGCTGCAGTTGCAGAAGCTGAAGCCGAGGCAGCCGCAAGAAGCAGCCAAGCCCAGCAGCACAAGTCGAAGTAGAGCAAGAGGCAATCTCGTTGCTCTCGTTGTGCAGTGCTGACGCCTGTCCGTCATAAGGCTGCCGGCCTCAGCCAAACCACCACCACTCGCCCCCTCGGTGGACGCCTGACACTGCGTTTTCCACCTAGTACAACATTGCGCTGAGCCTCCTGTCCGAATTCAGCGCTTCGCTCTATACGTTTATCTTTTCGCCTTTCTTTGACTGCTCGAATTTGTCTCCCACCGTGGCGAAGCAAGAGAGGAAAATGGAGATCAGACGGAAGAGAGAATTCTCTAGTGGCGACAATAACGAAATATAGATAGCAGGAACAGTTTTGAGTGAAGGCAATAAACGCGAGGTAACCTCAACGAGCACCGTTGGCCGCTATACGGTTCGCGTCGGCTCAAGGCGCTATACTAGAACTTCTCCCCAGCTCAAGTAAGAAGCTAGACGGTTGAAACAGTGGTCCTGTTTTATCCTCTGTCGCTCCAATGTGTCATTATCTGCGCGATACAACTATGTAACTAGCTGTATTTTCGGCTTTCTGGAGAAAATTACCCGGCAAGCGTATATGTATATACAAGGTCTTCGGTGTAAAATGACTTAAGAATATCTGATATAGAATTTTGAAAAATGGCCATTTTTATACAAGGAGGAAATGTTAGCGTTAAAAATATTTCGTTCACTTCGAGTCATTGGTGGGCCTCACACACTGTTGACCGACTGCGTTTGACAAGTTCCGGCATTGCAGTTTCTGTGAGTCCGCAGCATGAGCCCGCAGCGTGGGTTTGAAATACATGTAAGCCGTTTTACACAGAAAGCATTAACCTCGAGGATATTATGGAAGGACCCTCAATCTGAAGCTTGTTACTTACTCTGCGTATAAAGATAAGAATCAAACTGGTTTGATAACTTAAGGATTTGCAATATTTAGAAGATGTTAATGGCACGATTGATTACCAGACTAAGTTAAACTATTGAGGAACCGTTTTGAAACATTCCCATTTCAGATTCCCCTACGGAACAAGCCACCGATGCTTAATGACACGTTCGTGAGGGCCCTCCGCTCGGCCGGTATTCCTTGCACAAGGGAGCCGCAGGGACTCGACACTGCCGACGAACGCCGCCCTGACGGCCTCACTCTCATCCCCTTCCACCGAAGCCAACACCTCGTTTGGAAAGCACGGTGGTTGACACTCTAGCACCTTATTATGTCAACCACTGTGCAACCACCCCCGGTTACGCGGTAGCGCGTGCGGAGCCTGCCAAGCTACGGAAGTACGCCGCACTCCAGGCCATCCACTAATCCCCCCCACAATCCCTGGAAATAATTCCTAATTATTGTATGTTTGAATAAATATCCACCGATTTAACTTAAATAATTTGGCAAAGTGAGCGCTTCGAAGGTTGATTTCCAAATTTAGCTAAAAACATGTTTGCAGTTACCAATAATCCACCCATTAGACACGTAATTGCCTCAAATATAGCATTGCGCTGGGCTTCCTCATTGTTAGCAGATGAATCCAGCTCGTTTCTGGCGCAGCACTATTCTCGTACAGAAGAGAAGCTTATAATTCTATCCAGAGAGAACGACGTTGATTGCGAACATACCGAATAACTCTATCTATGCTTGTGAACGCACATCACACTGAATTGATAAGCCTTTTCCATAGGTAGAACATGTTTGCTTAAAACGCTCTTATTGTATTCATTTTATGAATACACCGACAGCTTCCAATACGTGCGGGGCTCCTTTTTCTATGCGCATCCCACAATCTATTCGTTGACATCTATTGTTTTTGTATAATACATAATCCAACCAAAGACCTCTTCTTGAGAATACTTTCGAATAACCGAATCGTTTGTCATAGCAATGCCACCGTTCACTTCTATCTCTTGTCCCTGTTACCTATCTATTCTGGTGTCTCCTGTTTGCCGGTATTTTTGGCGGCTCCGCAACAAGCTGGAAACCTATTGAGGAAGTTTTATCCTGGGTAGCTGTAGACGACACAACCGGCAGGGCCTAAAAGGTCACCTCTACTACAGCTTGTATGGGATGAAGGATAAGCGAAGTCGGACGGACGCTCTCAGAGTCGGCGGAGCTGCTGATGGAACAGTGACCCTCCAGAGATAGATCCCTCTGGCAGTTCCCCTCTAGGTTCTCAGGTGGGTGGCCTGTCGTGGTCGAGCGCGGCGTCCCTCGAAAGACACTTGCCATCGCCGCTGACCGTATTGGGAGTGAGCAAGATGGCTGGTGTGTACTCGGTAGGGGGCCATACCGGTACCGGTGGCGCCGACGCTTCGGTGTGGCCGAGCGACCTGGAGCGGCTCTTTTTGCGCGACCTGCCTTCCTTCCTGCCTACTGCCTAGGTGGTAGTTCTAGGGATCCGAAGCCTCTGAGGGTTTTGTGCTTTGACCACCGCCGTTAGCTCAATGCGCCGCTTGCCTTCTCCATCAGTATTCCGCGCACAAGTCCAATATCAGCTCATCGTACCTCTCTCCTCTCAGCTTTGCCTTGCTCGCCATCCTAACAAGTCATTTGTGGACCAGAATTAGTTGACTACGCTCCTCTCCCAACGCTAGACTCCCCTTGCAAGCTTTTCTGCACACCTCTACGACGAGTACTCTACTACCACTACTACTACGATCACGCTCAGCCAACCGACGCACACAACTCAATCGCACCTTCCCAAGTCCGTACACCCCATCGTTTCACACCGTCGTCCAGACGCCCGTGACTCGGGCTTAACCACAGCAGCCTCTCGCCTCAGCAGTCAACGGCGGTACCGACAGGGAGTGACCACTGCAGCTCGCTGTTGGCCGGCAATAACAACGATCGCGTTGTGGCTGGTACAGGGCGACCGCCTAAGTCGGAAAGTGACACAGGCGAGTCGGTAACGACGCCGCTGCGACACCTTTAAATTATGTTTGTCCCCAACATGTGGCTGGCCTGCCTTGGTTCCATCGTGATCTCTCAGATCTAGAGCACTGGTGGGCTTGTAGAAGTTGGGGACCGAGGTTGGGTGCAGACGAGGGAAGGTTAGGGGCCTGAGGAAAGTTCAGAGTCTGGAAAAATGGCAAGGGTATCCGAGATCACTTAGTTTGGCTCGTTCGCTTGATGAGAGCAGCGAGAGGCACTCGCTTTCAACTTTCATCGTGCTGCTCTTTATCGTAGAAAATGAAAATCCATTCATTTAGATTCTTACCTAGAACTTCATAATAGGGGATAGATAGTAGTAAAATAACAATAATGGTGTATGTACGTTAGAGTATTACGAAGAAGATGAAGAGTTCAAATAACCTTGCCTTTAAATGCTGCAGAATCTATTATATATTGGACCTGCTGGTTTATTTAAAATTTCAAATCAGCTTCACGGATGACTCAATACTTCTCGCTTACCCAATACTTAAAGCATTACTTGCGTCACCGCTCAGAAGTACTGGATAAGTGAATATTCCTACAAGCAACATCAGTCAGTGCATACTGCATATCTGGAATTGCGGTACTTCTGTGAGGCATCCGTTAACCTCTGAAAGTCTGGTAATCGCGTAATAAAATTTAAAAAAAACTATTGCATCTCCTCTACTCAACCCGTCACATTCAGAAGAACCTAACTATGAACGCAAACGGTTCTTGAACCGTTATCTGTTTGGAGCGGCACCCATTATAACTAGACAGTATCGGAAGAAGCATTTGGTCCTGTTTGTCAAATAGGCGCTGTTTACAAAATCCGCTTAGCTAACACATAATAGATACTACTAAAGTTCACCTCTTCGAAACGTAACGGCTCCATTCCCTAAAGATGCGTCGTTCGAATATTAATGCGATTGTGCGCAATATTCGAGACTTCTAGCAACCTTCACTTCTCGAAATAGCTACCTTTTAGGTCAGTAATCACCTGAAATTAGGGGACACCATCACGAACTATGTGATAATACAACAATACTAACATTAAGGCGTTTTGTTCACCGTGAGTGAGCACGCGGATAGGTGCATCCATAATGCCAGTTAATTAAGTGGGTATAATAGAACGTATCGCAAAATAGGGATCGTTGCGTATCGGAGAATCCATCAGATACTCAAGCGGACTTCGGACGATTTGCAATAACTGCAAGTTGTGTTAACCGAACTTCATCACATTCCGAACCACTCGATAGTGAGCGGGTTATAGAATCTAACCCTTATGGAATAGTGTGTAAAGGAATCACCGTTATTTTTCGTACGCACCCATTATGAAGGAGCCCAATGTAATTTCCACCCATAGCGTCGTAGTTCCAGGGATGGCAGACTATAGGTGCACATCTTTACGCTCTACGGATCTAAGAATCCTATTCCTTTGGGCAGACCGTGAGGCTGTGTGTCTTCGGCGTAGTGATCTGTTCACCAACATACTACTATACATAAAAAGGACGCAAATGAAGCTTCGCCTCAGGTTATTGAAGCCCCCTTAGCCTTCAGTCGTCTTTGTGGGAGATGAGACTGCTCGGTCGTGGCGTAGACGGGTCTTTGAAAGAATTCGTGGGGTGGGGTGAAATTCTAAGGACCGGATGGCCCGATCGCGTTTTTCCCTCATCTCTCTCTCTCTGTCTCTACGACATACGAAAGGGAGGGCTCGAATGCACAACTTGGGCCAGACTGTTCAGACGAGATAGAGGGTCAAAAAGATGCAAATTGATTTGTTCCGTACGCCTCCTGGATCTCGTCGCCACGAGATCCATTCATTGCCGTCCCATCTCTCGCTCGGTTCGAGGCAAGCGGAGGAGACCATCTAGTTTGGGCGTTTCGGCCCAGCTACGCCTAGGCTACAAAGGGGTGTCTGTTCATCGCAAATGAAAATCATCGAAGCTTGGCCATCGATCTTGTTCGAGTAATTGAGGTTCCTCTCCTCTCGTTTCTGCTAGCAACCGTTACCAGCCTCGGGCGTAGTCGAACTGCAGGGCACAGCACAGCGTACCATCAGCAACCACAGACAGACTGAGTTGGTCGCGGACGAATTTCTCTCCGCACTCAGAACTGCGCCAAACTCGAACGAAGTGGTGATTATACCGTGCGTGCAGCGGTGTTTATCGCTTACTGGCATTCGTTCGTGTTAGGGCAGAGAGGACAAACTTGAACAGACGGACCTAACTTTTCAGAAAGTCGTTGCTTTCTAGATAAACGATGATGACTTTGTTTCAAACAACCTGTCGAATATTTTCTGCCAAAATGATTAGTCTTCTATGGAACAGCTTGGACTCGTTTATGTTTAACCTGTATAAGTATTCATAGACGTCGTAGAGATTTAAGGAAAATATATAAGAAATATGTAATATGTTAACGTTAAGGCCTACAGTGAAGTGATTCAATGAATACAATAGATGTACTGAAAACTATCATAGCCTCCTTTGCCAGATACATTATGTTTATTATTACAGCATGTGCATCACGCAGAACGAACGGACTGTAATTAATTGTTGTTGTATGGGGGCGAGAAGCCTCTCAATTGGCGTCAAGGAAAATAATTCTATTTCACAGCGAAAGCAGAGGTGTGTGTCGACATAGTGTGCTAGTTATATTTCTTTTGATCCAGCGCTTGCAGCTGTGGGTCGCAACCACAGGGGCTCCGAGGCGGAGGCCCACCTAGAAGCGGAGGGAGAGATCGTCGAGAGCATTGCCAAGGGACTCGCGCCTGTCGGTTTCAGTAATAAAGTATCGGTTTCGTCACTCGATGATAAGGCCGAGACGATTACTTGTGGCAATAGTTATGTATATGCACAGCAAATATTCAAACCAAAACAAATGTCGCTATTCACCGCGATTCCCAAGTCTGCTTCGGTGAGTGGTACGCAACAGTTCTCCATGAGGATTTCAGCTTCACTCAGGACATCGAAGTCACTTTCTAGTTCGACCTATCTCTTTCTTTCTCCCTCTCTAATGTGGTCATCCTAAGCCGTCCTTCTAGTTCAACCCGTACGGCCAAGACGCCAAAATCACAAAGTGGATTTGAGGGATAGAGCTTGTGAGCGTGCCTGTGAATCAGCTGAAATCGAGGGGATTTAAAGTTCAACAGAGGGCCTGTGCTGTATGGATCGGACCGCCGCTGTCGGGTTCTAATTATTCGAAATGCCGTAGACAGAGAAGTAGCCAAACGAAAAGCGACAGGCAGAAGCCCTCCTAGGCACAGCGATGTGTGGCGACCTGCCCCCTGGGAGCGGTCTAGACGAACCACCGGCCAAAACCCGCATATGCCCCGCTTTCACTGGCTGATCGTCGAGCCGACTGGTCAAAGGAGAACTTACCAATGCGCGAACGCCTTAAGCCAACAGCCGAGGCCGCACTATACAAGTCAATGTGATTGATTTAGACCACCGGCACGAGTCCTGCACAATGTGGCGGGCCTACGGTTCCTATCGTCTCTGCATAACTCTTCCACTTCACCGTTCGGTTCGGTTCCTCTCGTTCGAATACTACGGGAGCGAAGTAAAGTAATGAAGCAAAGTAGTAGAGTGGCGATTACATGCATTGCTCGATCGCGTGAATCGCGGCCCAGTAGAAACAGCGAGTTAGAGGAAGAGTTCCTGGACGCGGGAGTCCGCCTGGCCAGAGATCGACCCCTTTACGTTAGCCGCACCAGCAGCACCAGTAGTCGTATTAGCTACAGCTAGCAACGCAGTCAATTCCCTCGAATGAACGAAGATCTTGGAGGATCTTGTGCGAACTATTTCTACCTCGCCCACTGCAGCGACGCGGAGACGGTGCACTCGATTGGTTGGAGCAGGTGTTCGGCTGTTCAACTGAGGCTTCGGTCTCTTCAATGCGCGCACTTCAAATGCAAGCGGCACCGGCGGCGGTAGCTTCCAGCAGGAGCGGCGCGAACGATGGCTTCTTCTCACTTGTCCAACGACATATCCATTGAGTGGGAAAGTGAGGCAAATTGAATGAAGGCCCGCGTGGATCATATTGTGATCTGTAACAAACGCTGAAAATGTCGCAGTGGATGGGCGTCGGTTCCTGGATGCGCGGATGGTTACGTCGAGAGCAACTGTGTGACGGCGAACGACGCCCAGGTTCCTCAAGTCGCTCTTGGGCAGACCACAAGTATTAGATCGGCTCTCAGCAAAAAAAAATCTGCATGGAAACACGCCGACTCACTCAGGCATCATTAGATCTTAGACTATGGGAACTACGAAACAGAGTTTTATGTCAAACTTAAAGATTCGTGCTATCTTATCCTAGCTTGAAATGACTGTATTTTTTTTTATATCTCAAATGAAAGTATTCAAGTAATCATACTTTGTGTTCATAGTGGATCACGAACCGTTGTGCTAACGAGATAGATTATCCAGTCATGAGAATATGTTGTGACCGACTGAGATTTTAATCGTCGTCCCAAATTAAAATGTATAATATCATGAATGAGCTAATTAATTTTTTCGGGGAAATTCATGCTTCTCAACAAGGGTTTTCTTTCCTAGACATCTGCACTAGTAACCTAATCTCCAATAAATTTTAAGCTGTGCAATTTACTAGTGCAAAATAATTAGCTATTCACTTATTTATATTTAGAGAAAAGCGTGAGATATGATAAACACTGAGACACTAGCAGCGGATAGATCTAGCTGTTGACACATGCCCTAGCAGAACTACAAAACAGCATGGACTCTTCTGGTCGAGTCGAAATTCATCACGATCTGTCTCAGAGGAGATGACAGCGACGTTGTTCAGAATGTCCTGCCCGACTGTCTACCTCTGCGAAAGCCATAGTGGAGCTAATACGGAACTCCGTTGTGGCTGGGCCCTCTGGGCATTGCGCCGCATTTCATCACCGGAGGGCTACGCATCCGGCTCATGTTGGCAGTACCGGGTACTTTTGCTCGAGCCAGGGACCGCATTGGAAAATTGGAAACCGATGATTTTAATTCAGGTAGAAGATCTCTTCCGTCCTTAGCTCCTAGAGGCCCAACCCTAAGCAATGGACCATCGGCGACCGCAGGGGTCACACGCGTCCATACAAGCTGGGGGCAGTTACGCCCACAAAATCATTCATCTACCACCCACTACCACTGGCTCCTCAACTGTACCGTATACGCTTTAAGTAGCCGCCGCCGCCCCCACATAGAGCGGTGATGCCCATCTCATTTTATTGCCTATAGAACACTTACATAGCTGCCATGCTGGAAGTTGGCATCATTTTGCGCGGATCGTGCTAAGTCATTTCACTCAAAAAGAAAGTTTTTTGCCCACTGATATAAAAGAGGAGTGTCTATATGTCCATGTTTATGTTTCATGACGTACTCTTAAGAGACTCTTTTCCAGAAAATTATTTCCCGTTCAACGTCAGCCTTCTTGCTGTGAGTCGCTTTCTGGACCGAAATCTGTAATCCCGTTTCATGGATCCTACAGGAGGTTAACGCAATAATGTCAATTGTTTTCAAGGTAAATAAAAAAATTAATAATCTATTGAATTTTGACAGAAGCCATACGAATAGTCTGAGAAGAGCACAGATATAGGGTGGTAACGAGTAGGAAACTGGGTGTGCATTAGATTATACTTTAGGAAGAGCATTCACTTCAATCTGTGTTTGAAGCATCCACTTTGCAGTTGCCGTGACAAGGCGGGTGTATCCTTAAGTTAGTGCTTCGTTTAGCTTTCGTTGTTTTTTAATCTCATAGTAGACGAGAAGTTAAGATTTTTGCACGGCTACATCCCCTTAACGTAATATTGTTAAAATCAGTTACCACGGCATTACCAGGGGTGATATAGCCAATTACAGGGTGTGCTGAGAGATTGCTGAGAGCCCCTACAAAAAATCGCGACTCATACGCTAACCTGTCAGATCCAATAGGTCGAGAGCTGCGCACGACGCTCAGAGCATGTGCATGTGGCTTCGTGTCTGTATGATTACGCTTTGAAGTGGTCACAAACCCTCGAAGCCCGCCATGTGTTGCGCTCACGATCGAGGAGCAGCCGTATCAGCCACGTGGTGTGGCTACCTACAGCTAGCAGGCAAAGGAGCTAACATAGGAAGTGAGATAACCGGGCTCCAGATGAACCCGATTCTGATGACTAAGAATTCTGGTGGGTGATGCTTCTTTTTTATTAAATTTTAATTTAAAAAGCGATGAGGACGAACTACTCTTCGCATGAGTGGACACCGCCAGTATGTATGAGACAATGCTTTAGATGCGGGCCAAACTATGTGGGAATGACTGTAGATGAAAACGGCCTCTTACCCACTAAAACCCCAGACTCGGTGTTACTGAGCCTGGTCGCAAGCCGCTCTTCAGATCGATGCTGGAACTCTACATTTAATACTTCGAGAGATGATTCTTCAAGATGACACGAAATGGAGTCGACAGCAAGCTGAAGAACAGAATCGAGGAGCGGCAATTAGGAATATCGCCAAATTGACATCTAGCCCTCAGCAACTCTCAACGGTCACTTGGACGACTCGTTCCGGTATTTCGAGATGTGAAAAAGGAAAAATACAGTATATCAACGTGACTAAATATGACGGTTTCCAGCCCCATGCGCGACCGAGAGAGAGAGAGAGAGAGAGATCGAAGAAATAAAAGAGAAGCTGAGAAAGAGGCGAGACGAGTGAGGTGCTCATCGAAGACGGACCAGAAAGCATAATACCGGAGTCACCTCACGGGATTCTATGTGAGATTCAAAAGAAACTTGACAGGAGTTGGAGCGAGCCGAGTGAGTCCTCGCGAAGCGGCCGGTGCGGAGGGACGTAAAACGGCAATCAAAGACGCGGTAGTCTATCTAGTGAACACCGTACGCGGGAGGTAAACCGCACCCAAAAATGTATCAGATAATTCGATAGCTTCCACAAGCGGCTGTCTATACAAGTTCGCCTCTTCTTGCACCACCCGCCATGTATCGGGTATCGGATTCAAGGAAAACGATGACCAGATTTGTAGCAGCAACATAGAGCTTAGCATGGGCCCAGGAAGCTATTGAGGCACGGGGCCAGTTTCCATGGATAGCAAATACAATTAACACGATATTGAATCCCCTTCACAGTCGATCCCCGGTATGATATTGTTCATATATTTATATTGTTTTTGTCACACGCAGACTCAACGTTTAACATCCATGATATTGGTTACTCATTGCTTCGTACGATGGACCCTAAAATGCAAATGTGCAGCGGTAGGAATCGAGCTCGTGAAGCTCCGTTTTTCAAGGCGCACACGAATGCACTTCGCTCCCGACCGACTCGACACGACAGAAACCTGCTGATTATATACCGTCCTGCTGCCGTCGTGGCGTCACGATATCGACCGGACGACTGTGTAAGGTCCACGATCACCGGTTCTACATCACCGGGCCAAGTTCATTTTTGCTTTCCCGCAGTAGCCCACGCAGCAACGCCTATGCCTAGCCCCGGTCTCTACTTTCGCATCGCAGATTGAAGGTAGAAAATTGAAAGCGACACTCGCCACTCGGGAGTCTCACTGCCACGCTGGACGTAGTTGAAAGACAAGTCGTAGCTCTTCGCCTCGCACAGTCTTTGATGGAGACCGCTGAACTCTAGTAGAAACATGTTAGGGAAGGACGGGCCCGACCGGCCCTCGAGTCTCTGACGACTTATTAACGATCGAAGGACCCGAACGCCGTCAGACGAGAAATGATGAAATCAGAAATCTAAAGCGAACTTGACGTTCACAAATAGCTGGGTTTAGCAACTACGACGACGTTGGCAGGTACCTTCACTATTGGAAACGTCGATATGCGGGCATGCGGCCGAAAGACCACCGTGGCCTGGCGCCATCGATTCGCGCGGCGGTGATGACAACGTAGGTGGTAATTATCAAGCGAACATTTCGACTTTCGTGAAGCAAGAACGAGAATAAAGCCAGTCCACTCGAGGGCGTGTCGCTGCTGATACGTTCTTGGAGATCGTCGCAATGTGTACACAGGAAGGTACGCAGTGAATTTTGATATCAAGATTATAGATGATGATGCCCGGCACGTAAATTAGAGTTATCAGCGATTAAGCAGCTCGGCAAATCGACTTGAAACAACTAAGATTACATAGCGGAAATCGAGGATAGTGCCATACATATTTTTGCACGGGTAGAACCTACATCAGCAGGGCACAGATGTTATAACCGTTCATCCGTGAAATTGCTGGGTACAAGCTGCACATGTCTCATCTAGTCATTGGGTAAATTAGGTTCGCCATCCTGAAAAATACATCGACCATAAAGCTCAGCATTGACGAAACGGTTGGGGGGTAATTAGCGGTAAAGAGATATGCAAAACATAGATAATGTTCAGTGTGTAGAGAAAGCGTGAGCATAAGTAATTCCTACATTGTTTGTTCAGCAAATGGGTTACACGACAACCGAACAGTCATAAGTTCACGGTAAGGACTATACACTGTTATCCTGTGTATTAATCCATACCATGAGGTAAGACAAATTTTCTTATCACAGTTTTGCAGTATGTCTCGTGCGATTCGTCATTATTTTGATTTTCACATTTAATTCGAAGACCTTTTTTTAGAACGAGATTTTTGTGCGATGCTCTGTTGCTGTAGGTCCCCTAGGGAATAGCGATATTTTTATCAACTCGTTCAGCTGCAGCTTTGTGATACGTACACTGTATGTAGCTTCCATTGTCTACATTTCGTAGTGCGCATGAAAATACGACCCCAGCTGGACAAATTTCTGCTAGCATCGTACGCTTGGTCAGAGACGACCTGAAAGCTTCGAAGCGTACGATCCGAAATTTGAAGCATTTAAGTAGTTGATCATCCCGTCAGTGGGGTATACCCAAGGGAATGTTTACGGGAAGGGATGCCCGGCTCTCAGGATGAGAACCGAACTCTGAGCTAAGCGCATGCCGAACTAATGGAACAAGCCGAGGATTCGCAATACGTAATGCGCAGTTGGTTTTGCGCAAGTTGTCTTCAGAACATGGAGTACACGGTTTCATAATCGGCGGGTTAGATATTCTTCGTCTGAAAATAAGAAACAGTCAACAGGAACTATGTGACGACGCGGCATTATGCTGTGGCGAAACGCCGCTGAGGGCGTCTGTGAGGAAATTACACAACTGACGTCACCGGTATATAATTGTATTCGCATCACTGCTTTGCTTGAGGAAGACGAATATTATAGGACGGAAAAAATTGAACGCGTACAACCTTGAATTCATCACTTTTGATATTTCAGTAGAACAAGCCCCAGAGGGGAGGTCTGGGGTGAGAGAGAAGGGAAGCAGCTGGGAGTCAGCTAACCACGTCACGTCGTCGACAACTCGGGGGAGGGCACGATGCAGACATGCATTAGTATGGCAATCCCCCTTTAAAACAAAAGTAGAACAAGCCGAATTATTAAGATATACTTAATTATGGCCGTAAACAGAGCGTAACGCTCAGTCTCTCCTTTTTCATTTCATACCAGCTACATATATGCCAACTGGCGAACGAAATGTTGAAATATTGAAACAATATATGTTAGAACAAGCTTCAGTTTTAGAGTATTTTAACGTACCTTGATAGAATTGGAAAGCTCATCAGGTTTCGATATGTAGACAATCTCCATGATCCGCTGTCGGATCGTATCTTAGCGAATGGTATTCGTACAATACATTTTCGGGGTTTGCCGATAAAACGATGCCGCGGCCTTCCATGGTCCCGTTGGAATAATGGATTATTTTACTGGGCTAATTTTATCACCCCCTTAGAGGGTGGCATCGAGCTTCGAGACACCTCGTTTTTATTAATTACGCTACATTACGGAGAGATTTCGACACGAAACACAAATACACCGTATCTTGGTTAGAGAGTAATGTAGGCATATACGCTTGTGTATATGCTGCACTACATAACGTAAACCTGTCCCATGATATCGCACGCCTTATCGAACGATTTCGTGGACCGCTACTTAGACAAACACCCGGGCCATTATATAGACTATCCTGCTACCACATAAAGGACCTGCGATGTATTTATAACCCTCTGAATAAACAAAGGATCTCCCGTCTCTCGTTCGAGTGCGTTTCTTACGCGCAAATGCGCACATATTATGCTTTCTCAAGCACACCACCTAATATGGATCCCAATCGTCCGGCAGAGCTAGCCTTCTCGTCTTCTACAATTCGCTGTGGTTTGTTAGTCGGTACTGCCAGACAACGGTCGATTCCATGGCGGATCGAGCCCTGGGTCGTTCGCTGTAGAGTGCTATACAGTCCACTCATGCAAACTGCTCGCGCATTCTTGTCAGCTTCGCCGAAGCAATGTCTCTTCTTAGCAGTCGCTCTCCGCAAAGCAGTTTGAAGAGGCTTCTCCTTTTAGCACTGCCTTCGTGACGTTGACCAAGTCCGGATCGCGGCAGTCGTACCAGTGTCTTGCCACCATCAACGGCGGTTGGTGAGCGTGCGGAGGAGACACCACGTTACAGTGGGTCAAAGGCAGGGAAAACGAGAGGGAGGATGGGGAGAGCTGGGTGACTATGTCTGTGGTCGAGCTCCGAACTCGCGCTCGCCAAGTGGACGATAAAGGCACTTCCGAAATAGGCGGATAATAGAATGAAACGAGGAAGAGAAAGTTGGCCTGCGTCGTGAATACTGTATGCTGGTTGATGCCGGCAGAGTTCGCGCGGAAGCAGTCGTCGGAGCAACGGCTGACTTCTGGTGAAGGGGGGCCCGCGATAAGAAGGATTGAAAAGGGGGATTGAAGAGCCTCGTGTTGAAGTTCTCGGGCACGGTGCCGCCGCTCAGACTTCGACGTGAACACGATGAGGTTGTTGTTGTTATTATTGGTGTCATTGTCAACGTCGGTCGCTGTCGTCGTCGTCGACGACTCAAACGCAACTGGCCTCGTTGTGACCCTTGGAACAACTGCGAGTGCAATTCGACGACGAAACGAGGCCTTGAGCTCCACGTCGAAGTCAGTGTTGAGGAGAGGAGCGGTAGTGCGTCGCAGTTGCAGCAACAGCAGCAGCAGCAACGTTTTGTGTATAAATCCACGGAGCAAATATCAGCTAGCAGCCATCCAGGAGGAGGAGGAAGACCAAACAGCATGACGAACCGACAGGGTAGGCGTCACGCAGTGCGTTGCAATGGCTGGTCCGTCCGACTAGGCTGCTGCTGCTGCTGGTACTACTTCTGCTGTGAGGGTGTGGGTGCAAATGTAAACAGCGGGCCTAATATTATGCTCTTAGGACAACCCCTCCCGTGACGCTTAGCCGGGCCAGCTACCCCCAGGCCGACTGACTTAGGCCGACTGCCCCCTCATCGTACTTGAAAGACGTCGCGCGTCGCTACTCTCATTGCCTCTGCCGAGCAGACAGCACGAGAGGCTGGCGGAAGCCGGCAAGTCGAGAACGAGAGCGTCAAACAACACACTCACAGAGAAGCATACAATACTTCCATCTGCTCACGCACGGCTGCTACAGCCCCCGCTGCTGCTGCTACCGCCGCCGCCGCTAAGCACGTTCAAGGAAGGCGCTAGCACAAGTGGAGTGGCACATAAGGCCGCACTGCTTCACACTCTTATTATATTGCCTTCCTGTCACTGTTTCGTTGGTGGTGCCAGCTCATTGCCGGCGTTGACGCCCACCAATCGGCTGCGCTGCGTTACTAAGCCGCTTGTACGCCTAGCACGCTGTCTCTGTGTGGTGAGGGCACAGATGGAAGGTCCGCCCTGTACGAGGACGGGCCGAGAAAACCAGCAAACTATTATCGCTAGTCAGTCAGTCAATGTGACTTTCTCTTCGGATGTGGCCCGTACCAAAAACTACTAGTAATACTACTCTCCGATTTCCTCTCTTAACTGCACCTTGTTGGCACTGACTCGAATGCCGAACTGTGGAGGATGCCTAATACAATGTAGTATTCAGTTTACTACAGTAGTGCTTTTGGTGTCAGTGTGAGCTGAGGTGCAAAAAACACCCCCCTTTTATTTTATTTTTATCTCTTTTATTTATTTTTATTTTATCGAGAACTAAAGCGTATTATATTGCAGTTCCGAAAATAAACCTGATTTTTGAAACTTGAAACTAGTTATACTAGCGAAGAATGCTTGATCGCGCATTCTTATGGTGCTACCCTCAGCTTGATGTGTACACTTGAAGTTGAGCGTTAAATGAACCAAAATCGAAGGTGGGTGAATCCAGTAAATTTGGTAAATTTAATATTTTCCTGTAAACATTCAGTAATACAGCACTTTCCAGTGAAAATTCAGCAAATCCATTTTGAGCACGATGCTAGAATTATACTAGCTCTCTATCTTTCTCTATTCCTATTAGGCGGTGACAATATTTTACATAATAGCTATCCAAAGTATCAGGGTTTCTACGGCATTAAGCCCAGTCGTTCTTTAAACGAGATCAGGAAGACGCTCAGGCCGAAATCGATACTAAGTCCAGTTGAACGATGACGTCCACCCATCGTAGCACCGTACATCAACACCGTACTTATAATATAAACATAATATATATAACCTTTTTACCGTATTTTTATTCCAGAAGATATCAAAGAAGAACGAGCATCACATAAAATTATCAAAAATGGTACAAATGAAAAACAGATGCTCTATATAAGCAAGACGGTCATCGTCAAGAGGCATTATTCTTTTAGTTGCAAGTCGAAGGGGCGTATACATCTGTTCATATACAGGTACACGACAGCTCCTGTTGGCATATCATACATTATGTATGTATGTAGCGGCAGTAGAAACAGTGGAAACAGCATCGGAGCTAGACAAATGGTGGGTGGAGAGGCATACTATCATATTTGCTTGATTCTTTTGAAATTCAGAGAGCTGATGTCAACTGTACCTTCAGTGCGATATCCGAATGTCTAATATTGTTATTGCTTTTATCTATAAGTGTGGGAACGTAGAGATTTGCAGATGCCCACGAATGCACGTAAATCGGTGTATGACGCGATGCCTGCCTCGTCTGCAATGAGCGCGTTTGAGCTGTACAAAGTTAGAGGAGGAGCAGGTTTTATGCTCCGGAATACGTCGGCTGGATGCAGCGTAGTAATGATAAAGACAGTTGCGATTCACTCGTAAAAGTCGTAAGCGTTCGCTGGTGAGTTTCTTGCGCAATAAAAAGTTTCAAACGACATATAGGTCCGCAGAGCAAGCGAATAGAAGGACACTTCAGTCTAAATGGCCTCCTGGCACGCGCCGAGTTCGTAGTAAATCAAAGTATTTACAGCAGCAGAAGCGGTAATGTAATCGCCAACTAAAAAGGAATTGTATCCTAGATACCTTCTCCCGAATGTGAACTCTTGTCGTATACGCCGTCGATGGAGCACACACCCACACGCAGGTATCTTGTAATTCCAGGCGAGCCTAGTTGACGTTCTAGCGTTGTATTAGTCTATTCGAGCCGCTCTCGGAGCCTCGATCCTATTGGAAATGTTTTACTGGGTCTTTTTACTAGACTGAGGATGGACCTGGTCGGTCAGCACACAGCGATACAGAGCAGCATTAGTCGGCGCAATGGCTTCCGCGGCGGAATCTTAGTCGGTCAGAAGATAACTGCCGCCGGCCCAAAGCCTTTGACTTGATAAGAAGCCTTTGAGTGAAAGTGGTGTGAATAAATTTGAATAAACCGAATGGGCTAGGGAGGTTTGTTGACCCTGGAAAAGGTCTATTTCCCCCAAAGGTCTATTTCCCTCGCATTATTTGCGAGTAATAAGCTTCGTCTGTTGGTACACAGACGCAAACATGGTTCTGTAAATTGCCAATGGTCGCGATAACCAAATCGAAAGTAGCGACTAATCCAATTGCCGAAATCGAGCCATTTTTACTAGTTTCTGTCAACAACAACAACAACAACAACAACGGATGAAAATATGCGCAGGATTTATGTCAGATGCAGGATGGTCAACGAGTCAGTGAGTAGTCCCTTCTAAATTTTAACTATGCTGTCTACATAGAACCCGCCATAAGGGGCAGTGCCATATTTTCACGAGAGTTAAAAGTTGTTGCATTTCTCTGAGCTTCCCTTGAAATCGATCGCGAACCGAAAGTTCACCCGAACACATGTGCGTCCTCAGCGCAAAATGTATTCAAGAAAATAGTTTAGATGATTTACTCCTGTTAAAAGTAGCAACACATTCGCCTGACCCCGTCCCGCCTCCCGTGATGGCCCTTGCTGAACTCGCGTTCAAAGTCGGTCCTTTTGTCACCCATGTGCCGCCCGATTATTGTTGATTTTTCTCTCCGCCGCACGAGCACAGAGCTGCTGCTGAAACATCTCCACGCTTCGTGGTTTGTTTTTGTTGGCTGTGCAAAATAACTTCGTCTTGAGCCGAGCGAAAGAAAAAACTGATTATATAGGCTCTTCGATCGATGCAGCGCGGGTCGGGGTCGCGTCCGTCTATTGCTTAGAATACTTGACTCCTTTTGGATCTATGTCTAACAAAAGCTAGCGAGACTTGCGCTCAAGCATCCGGCTTCGTGGCCATGTCGGAGTTAGAACGACTCGATATTTCCTATAATATTCATAGAATAACAAACCAATATATAAGGATAGAATAAGCGTCAGGGGTAACCATACATGAGATATCGGTTGTAAAGTGACGCGAGTTTGCCAATATACCATGCTTTGCCTAATCAACAACACTCCGCATAGGCGGCGTTATAGAAACTTGTTTGCGTCGAACTTTGACCAACTTTCTCAAAGTGCTTTATCGGAACGCTGAATCCTTCGTGGCCCACATTACGCGCCAATCGATATTGCCAGATATAGACAAAAGATACGTTTATACGTGTACATGCGTTTGATATTCAACGTAAGTCAAGGGCGTCTTTGTAAAAACACGTTGTACAATGGGTAGTATTTATCGATACGTTTCTCCCGAGAGAATCGATTGTTGATGACGCCTTGTACGATCGCGCATTTCTCTTTTTAACTGGCTCTCATCTGACTTTCCATTTCAGGCCTCGGTACGCGCTGTGTAATACTGCTCCACATCGATCTAGTTAGGTCTAGTTTTTGTCCGCTCGCCTATAACATCATATTCGTTCATAATTCGACATACTGATGATGGGACAGCCGCTCAACGCGGCAAGGAGTTCGTGTTGAGGGTATGTTTGAAGCCAGCGAAGCCTCAAATGGCAGCTTCGGATTTACATCATTAATGATCTCACGCTAGATCTCGACATGTTTTAGGTGTTTTAGATGCTAAGACGACTGAGCGAAAAGCGGTGCTCGTCCCAATATCCACATGAATGGGTCACCTGACTACAGCAAGCGCCCGAATGCGCAGAGGACAGTGGTGATTATTTATAATAATCACAATAGTTATTATTATACAAGAAAACGGGTTGAGTTTGACAATGATTTTCTAACACCCCGCAGAATAGCATAGTCTCGACGCGAAGCTGACCTGAGTATTATGACATGATTGTTGGCGGGTGTGTAGGACACACACAGCCGTAATGTCATACATTTCACAGAACGGTAGTGAGTGTTCCATATATAAATAATTAGCCAGCATAGCGATTCTGCTGGCAATCGGAAACCGCGCAGAATATACCAGCACAGACTCGAACGAGTCAGAAACCGGGAAAGACGAAGCAATGACATTTTGCCGTAGGGCAGACGGGCGCCATCGACAATATTCACTTGAACGCGCAGGTCTTGAAGTATGCAAATAGGTTCGCGCAACTATCCCCCTGTTATCGCATTGATTTCCAACGTTCAGTTTGACCATGCTGTCCGAATATACGAACTTCTTCAGGAGGCCGCCCACATTGAGACTTACTCATTTGCTTCAATGATGAAACCTCAAATACCGGGATCGGTTACGTTATATAATATTTGTAGGACCTGCCCACGATAAGGGGGTGCAGCGAATATTCCATAGCTTTCTAAACTGCCCTAGAACTGTTGCTGATGAAATAGATTTCGGCAGGGAAACAATTCGCGATACCTATATATTTCACGACAATAGTAAATATTATACATTTCATGTTGTGCTACTTGTTGTAATTATTATCATCGTGTCTCTAGATGAGTTAGCGTTCGAGTTGGCGGGACTGCGCAGCTTTGAATGCATTTTCTATCTATTTATTATTGCATCTAGAACGACGCAGAATAGTTATGTTAGTCCATCATCAGATGATTTAAAATTAACACAGGGTTCTTGCAGATCCCCATAAGTTTTGTCCATTATATATATATATATATATATATATGTACTTCACGTTCATTAGATGATATCAGGTTGTGGCATTAAGCAATTTTTCCTTGGAAAGAAATACGTCTGGACATATCACGCTTTTTCGGTGTGCATCTGTTTAGACCTTCCTGAGGTCGAGGCCGCGCTCAATACCATTGTCGCCAAAGTTGACCATACATGCTTTGGTTGTCGTCAAACCCAATCTTGCTGCGTTTAGCACACAGCTCGGAGCTTCACGTAACAACCTGTGTAGAGAGTCTACGATCGTTTCCGTTTCGTTTTGCAAACTCCGAAAGCACCGAGCGGTACCGTCGACTGCCCAACCGACTACGGTTCCAAAGCCAAGAAACTTTCTTTTGTCACGAATAGCTCATAAAATATGTCCATTTGGCCAAGGGAGGCTTTGCCTGTTCACGATACATCATAAGGTTGATGGCGTAGCTATCACATCCCGAAGGGTAACATCTTCATGCAAAATAGGACTTGTCTTTCTATCCAAGTTTTTTCAACGGATATATATATATATATATATATATGCTTCCTTGAAGAGCCGATGCAGGTTTATTCGTTCGTTCGTCGTGGCGACGTCCATCCTTTCCTCATATCAAAGACGGAACACACACACACACGCCTGCTGAATATTCCCAAGACGATGTAAACGGCAAGATTTTTTTTTTATTTAAAACGAATACGACATGCGCGATTCCTATCATATTACGCGGATACTAACGACGGCTTGAAAGCGTCTTTTTTATTTGCGTTCCTTCAGAAGAAGTTTCGAGATTCAAAAGGGGCAACAGAAAAGACGATCGGAACGACTCATGTCGAGGGACTTAAGATTAACCACCTGGACAGGTTGACGCTGAGCTTTCTGTTTCTACGTAGATTGGCTGTTGCTGCTCACTAGATGGCTTCGTGGAGCGCTCTGGCTCGAAGGGCGTACAGCAGGCGAGTTCCGCAAGCTCTGTCTGCTGGTAATTTCCATTAATGTAATCTCCTAGAAACTGACTAGAATACTTTCGTCTTGCAGCTACTTTTGTTATTTCTCGATTGCTATTCAATTTAAGGCAAATATTCTACGATCTCACGAGTGAGTTGCTTTATATATGCAGCACTGGCTGACCGCGACTGGATCTGCTCAACCTTCTTGATACAGGCGCAACGCTTGTAAATGCAAAGAACATTTGAGTAGATAATGATAATAATAATAATAGTAATAATAATAATAATAATTATTATTATTATTATTGTTGTTATTATTTTTGTACATTTTGAAATCTATTGACCCATATTCTACCCTCATTTAGAAATATATAATCAAAGGTCGCGTCATTGGTATTTCCGAAAACTCCTATCGACATTACTCGTTAGTTAATCATTCTAGGTAATCCGTTTAATAAAGACGTTCGTAGCTATTATATTTGTATAGCGTGAAGCGCATATTGGAGCGACATTAGAGGTTAGCGGCGATCATTTTATTTAAGCCTGTCAGTGGCGTCAACTGGCTTAAATAGGGCCGGAAACAGCGTATGGCATGTCCTTCGGGAAGTAATTTCTCATCATGTTCGATAGAACCTATTCCCATGGTGTTTCTTGACCTGCGTCAAGGTACCAATTGCCAATTGCAAGCTGGCCGAAGCCATCGGTTGTCACGCAACAAGGGGCGGTACAACGCGCCAACATGCCAGGTAGGTAGCTTGGTTCGTTACAGCCTGCAGATGGCCAATGGGCCTTAGAACTGGAGCTTTCCTTTTCGCTCGGCTGAACGGAAGCCCGTCTGTTTAGTATGCACTTCCTTGCTGGCAAGTTGTCGCTAACGCAGAGGATGGCTACGGGGAACGACACATCGCGTAGCGTCGCGTGATCGTTGTTCAGGCAGACGGCGTGTACGTGCTGGCCTGGGATCACCCTGACGAACAATTCCATTCCTGGTCCCAATAGCTGACAATCGACTGCTTTTTGTCAATTGCCCATGGTTGAGGGAACGGGAGTTTGGACAAATTAACTATAGTAGCTGTGTTGTGAATATGCAATAGTGTGTAATGAAACATACATATAGGGGTTGACTCAGGAATCATAAATATATTTACCAAATGCCAGTAGATAGAATAGAATAGAGGGCACAATAAGAGCTTTCGCTAAATCCATCGCCGTGTTCGTTTCTCGAGCTGACCATCTGCCAGGGTAACTTATCCCAGTTGCTATTGCACAGGTAGCCTACTATTAAGTTAGTATTAAATTATTAACTAACTTAATAGTAGGCTATGTGTGCAATAGCACGTTAACTTAGAATGAGTACGAAGAGATCCGGTATTACACCATCTCGTTCGAGGAACCCTAATACCGACAACAACAAAGGGCAGGTTTTCGTTGCGAGCAACTGCGACATTTCACAGATATTGATTAAATAGGCTCGCACACAATAATAGACTGATTTTAATTACAATTCATGATCTGACTTCACTAAGAACATCTCTACATAGTGTTGATGATAATATGGGAAGCGTTGTGGCGTCGAGATGCTCAATACCATAACACCGCCGGGGCCAGGGTGCCCCCTAAAAGCTGCAAACGGGTTCAAACGATTCTGGAGATAAAGCGTGCGGCTGGAGTTGAGACTTGGCGTACACGCGCACCTCGCTAAGTCTTTCCCAACCAAGATGCATGGCAGATAACAAAAACAACAAAGGGCAACAAGAGAGCTTCAACAAAATGCATATATATATAGCGAAATGGGGCAGCAAGTGTTTACTAAAGACGTTGACGCACGACGTATGTAATCGCTATAATGGCTATTTCGCGTACATATTACATATATGAACGCGAACAAAGAGTGTTATAGCAGTAATGTCCTTAGACGTGATCATGCAATACAACTGTTGGATGGCCCCGACACCGCGGTTGCCGTACGGCCTAGAAGAGCGCTTCCGCCTGACCTCCGCTGTCTCTGCTGTGTCCTGCTGAGTCGCAGACGCCACAGCTTTCCATGCGTTCCCCGCGACGTTTCTTGTCATTCGCCGGTGACGTGGCGCCAGCAACGGAACAGGGCGGAGTCTCTTACACATGAATATCAGATTGCGCAGTTGGCCGCGCAGCTGCCAAGAGTGGCCAGCCCAGTGAGAACCGTCGAATGCCGAGGGCTGACAACATGGGGTCGCTTGTTGGCGGGGGTCTAGCAGACAGGGTGTACCGTAGGGGACAGTATGAGAGGCTGTGGTGGATGGCTGAAGCCGAAAACGACGCGAGGCTAAAGGGTCGTCATCACGTGTGCATTGCGATCTCTGATGACAATGCATAATAGAAAAGGGATGCAAATTCAACGAAGTATCATCAAGCACATATTTCTGTCCAGGTCGTTTGGAGAAGCCTGGCCACATAGTTTTCTCGTTGAGGCGAATTGTAAGTAGAACATTTAGTGATAATAGAAAGGAATAAGAAAATGTCAATTGGGACTGCTCCAATTGATGCCATTTTGCCTGTGGTGCATCGAATCTGTTCACAAAGCACCCATGTATATTTCTGGGAAAGCTGTATATATATATATATATATATATATATATACACCAAAACAGGCCACGAGAAATCGAAGATTAACCAAGCGGAGAGGCATACAATTAAACTGGCGGAACTATCACATCGAAAGTCTCAAAATTAAGGGAAGCCGATTATCTAAATTACCTTCGATTAATTAGAGAATTAAAGCGAACAGGGATTACGGTAGGGTGGGAGCATACAATCTATAGAGACTGTGCAAGGAAGCAGAGAAGGAATTCACGAATTCAGTAGGAAACACAGTTAATAGAGGAGAAAACAAAGGCAATACAAATATCAGATATAAATGCATCAATGGGGGCTATCAAAATGCAACGATTTCGAGGGTGTATTAAGAAGGATAATGAATTCTGGGAAGAGCGACGCAGAGTCAGACGAGCAACACCTCAATGCGAATTAAACGAAGCCCTTCATATCATGTTTGAAGCGAAACTACATAATAAGCAAAGCGATGAATGGTCAGGTAAGATAAAATTCGCGGAACAACATCCTTATATATATATAGGGAGAGAGAGAGATTTAAGGCTTTTTTTCCAATACGCTGGTCCTCCATTCACTCTCATGTGGAGATAATCCTCACGGAATCACCAAGACACATCGACGTGTAAAAGGCTGCTCGAAAGACTTGTGGTTGAGGCAGACATGCCGTTTGGATCGTACGTATGCTGCTCAGTAATCTGAGTGGGCTAGAATTCGATAAGCGTCAGGGAGGCGATGGCATACTGCGGTTATGGCTTTGGGAGTTTAACTCTCCGTATGGACTAATGGGGAAAAGTTCGGCTTTAGTAAATATTCGATTGGTGGCAGAAGCGCTCGGCTTCGGCGTTGTGCGCTTGGATATATGGTGTAAGACAGCTGAACCGCTTTTAGCCAGTGAGCCGCGAGAGAGCTGGCCGCAGTTAGGGGTAGTCGGAGCGAGATCAGTCGGACGAGGCAAGCGGGAAAAACAGACATAAACGGCTCCTTCTCCACTTTGGAGACTCGGTCAGTGAAAACGAGTTGGACAGTGCCAGCGGGTTCACCTGTCCGATGCCTAGTGGCGTACCTAACCCTTCCTGCTCCACTTCCTCGGCACGCAGGAGTGGCGGCGCCGTCATCTATGAGGCGGCGTGTGCCTTACGACCGCTGCGAACTGTGCTGCTTTTCAGCTAGATAGCGAGAGCCTGCTCACCACTGGAGCGCAGCTGCCGCCGGCTCCAGCACAAATTTATAAAAATTTTTGAACGCCGTCTTGCCGATCGTGCACACAGCACAGCTCCGACCCAAGCCGCGAACGGCACTTCCTACACGTACGGATGTAATCACATTTTGATTTTATGGCCCAATTGCTAGGCGGCTTACAGCAACCGACAGCTCTCGCAGTGCGCCGGCAAGGCTAGAGTGGACTGAGCAGGAGCCAGTCGACCCAGACGAAGTTGGAGACTCCGCACTAAACGAGCAGGGAAGATGACCAAGGGCCGAAAAAAGTGAATAATACGACCACAATTTCCGAGGTAGGTTGCCGCTATATATATATATATATATATGAGGGTAGGAAATGGCATCTATCTACTAAATAATTCAATGTTCACGCGATATATCTACATATATATATATATATATATATATATATATATATATATATATGCCACGAGAATGGCGCAGTCGTAAAGAGAACAGAATTGTCGCGTGCAAAAGCTACATTACGCATGTATAGTGTGGACATACATGTCCAAGCAAAGATATTGTGCTGGCACAACGGAATAGCATGAGTTATGATTGTTTGCAAAAGGGCTATGGGACCAATCTGTTGGCAAATTAAGATAGCTAGCCATTTTTCTAGGGGAACTGTAAATGTATGGGTTGGTCATATTTCGAATTAATTTAGTCGAGTCGAAAAAAACGACACAGCTGAAACGTTCAGCGAGTTCCATCCTCGTTCGTGATAGCATCAGAACATCGATGAGACAAATCCTCCCGGGGGTAGATGAGACTTGAACACTCAACGACGGTCAGCTCGTGTCGAGGCACAATGATTCCAAATAGTGCGTAGTGATCGTCTTCGAATAAATCAAATTAGCTTCTCTACCAGCCCGGACCTTGATTCGGCGGTTCGACCGAAGTAACATATTATAATCGCGCAGCGGCGCGTCAAGCTCCGCGTTCCGCCCGCCCCGAGATCATGTAACGGGTTGCGGACAACTCGCTGCCTTGGAGTAGAGGTTGTTTCTCACTTCCCGCCTGCCCAACTATTGAATGGGTACGACGTTGCTAAAAACTGACAAAGGAAGAGAGACGGCGCGTTGGTCGGCCGAGTATCGGCTGCCGTTGCTTAGCACTTCGGGAAGGAGATGACATAGGCGGGGCGGCTACGGTCCCGCTTAGCCATCGTTGACTTGACGTGCGTTCCCCCCCTCCCCCCCTCTGTGCTTCTTGCCAGCAACAGCTGCTTGTTCATTGAAAATATACCCCTTTCTACTTTCTTTTTTCCTTGCCATACATATATATATATATATATAAAGAGAGGGAGAGAGAGAGAGAGAGAGACTAGACTAGAGCTCGGTCCTTGGCATCCAGCGGCACATTGCTCTTGCAGTGACATACCAGTGCTCTGCCGTCTATAATATGTGCGGCGATTCGATTCCCCATCCACCCTGACGCTCGGTAGCGCCAAATAAGCGGAGCAGAGAGGCCCACCAGCCGCAGGGGGGGGGGGGGGTAGGATAGGTTAGGTTACGAAGGGGTCTTTCTATTTCCAACTTCCTACTTGCAACCACTGTCAAGCAATCCGCCACTACCTCCATTTCTGGCTCCACAACACCGGTAGCAGTGTGCCGTTTTTGTGACTCAACGGCGTCGCAGCGTTCGTGTGCTCCGTGCCGTGCCCCCCCGTACCCCCCCGTGCTCCGCAGTGCTCCGTAGCTCATTGTCACGTCGTTCCAATAAGGTGGTGTGGTGTTTTCCAGCGAAAAGCGTGTGCCCGATCGAGGCTCTCCTGCCAACCAGCAATCCAGCCTCCTTTTTTTTTTCTCTCGGGAGCATTGTGCGACGTATTGGAGAGACGGAGTGGGAAGAGCTAGATAGGGGGATAGAGAGAGCCAGTGCCGCATAGATAAAAACTGACGTTGAACTCTAATTGAATTTAACTGTGAAACTGTGACACAAACACGGCCTGCGTTGGTGCGTCTGTATGGGACCGTCGCTTCGAGCAGGCCCAAGTGTCCTCTCAAACTCAGCTCAGAGAACGCGCCGAGTTCATGCGAAATTGTCAGGCTAGACTTGGCGCCACCCATTCAACATGTACGATGTGTTTGTATATAGATAAATAGATCGCTAGCCTAGGGCGACCTCAAGCCACTCAAAAAAATGAACGCGACGTATAATAAATCCGCCGAACGTTTTAGGCGCAAGATTCGCCGTCGAAATTGTGTTAGTGAAATTAGGCGAACGAGAAAACTCTGCGCTTCAAAGCTCGGCTGAAGGGGCTGTATGGTGTGAGTGTTCTTTTTTTTTGTTCTGAGAAACCGTGCATTGGGGTGAACACACCACGAGTCTCCAGAGAGCAGCCACTATACGATTAAAACAATCGCTCTTTGGGATGTATTGGTAGTGGCTTTTTTCCTTTTGAATTTTTAGTGGTTTACTTTTACAAATAAAAGTAGGAAACAGTAATTGCTCACGAACTATATATATATATATATATGGTTTGTTCGTGTATGTCATTGCCAACAACTGGGCTAAATGAATAAAAAAAACTCATTCAGTTGGTTTATCTGAGGCAGACTTATAACCCGCCCTACGAAAATTGCAAAATTCTCTATTGACATTTTTTCTCATAATTATTCGCCGCTGACAAAGTTTTACGACAAGCGGGCATGAAACGATTGAGTAAAGCCTATTTTGGCAAATGTAGTTTCCTTTTTAAGATTTTTTCAATTTTCTGTTATAATATCAAATAATAAAGTTTTATGGTACCGTACTGCATTCACAGTAAACATTCAATATGTCCATCTTTTTCTCCGAACTCTCAGTCAGGGATTTTAAACAAATCATGACGTGACCAAATTGATCAACATTCAATTTTAGGTGTGAGATGTAAATTACATGTAGCTGTGTCAAGGCTATTCATTGCCCACATTTTCGAAGGAAGGTATGAGACAACCAAGATAGTCGTGACTCAGAACTTGTCGTTGTGCTGACGATGCAGTGTTCTAGGCTGAATAATAATAAAAACAATAATCCAAGAAATGGCAGCTGCTGCGTGTATATATAATATATATATATATGTGTGTGTGTGTGTGTGTGTGTGTGTGAGTGTGCTCACATGTTGCTTTATCACAGGATCCAACGTTCTGGTCGAGGACTGTTGCGCAGGGCTTTTCGTCTTGGTAGATTTATTACTACGACTTTCGGACCACTCATTATCGCTGATGCTACTGGAGCTAGCCGAGCACGCAGCTCGCCGAGGAGTGAAGTGGATTTGATGGCAAACAGAGCCTCGTCAAAGGATCCCATTAAATCAGTACAGTCAGTCAGTGAGCGAGCCAGCCGGCCACCCAGCCACTGAGCCTGCGCCCAAAAGTACTAACGCCCCCGCACCCCCGCGATGCTACTGCTGCTGCTGCTGCTTTACCTTCTGCAGCTACTGCTGCTCAGTGCGGGCTTGCAGTGTTGCAAACGGGCGCTGAAAACAAGGTTCTGTAATTTTTTTGCTCTTGAACAGTTGCGCAAGCCACAATGCGTTGAAATGCATCTTTTCTTTCAAGCTAGCAAGGCTATGATTTACAATCAGTTAGATTAACGAGACATCAGCTGGTTCGTACGTTCATCGTTATATATTATACATATATATATATATATATATATATGTATAAAGAAGTGGTGCTTCTTCAATTATAGAACTCCAGCGTGTGATGGAACTCATTCGTTATATTTCAAATGACTCTGTTCATATGCACGTATGTAGTATAATATATGTTAAATGTTGGCTGAGAGTCAGCCCGAAAACCTTTAGTATAATATATATAGCATATATTCCGTGTAACAGATAGGAGCGTGTTTCTATAATAAAATAGAAACTATAATACCGTCTTCTATCGGAGATTTACATACGATAGTTCGTCTTTCAACTTACGCATGAATCTTCACGAGCCCATTAAATGTAGTAAGGACAACACAACAGGACAACATGGCTTTGACCATATAAATAGCATAAGGTAGCCATTATGTCGCATTGTATTATATATCATGTGCTGTATGTCATTGATATGGATGATACAAAGCTGACGGAAGCCGCAACCGCTAGCTGCCGTGTGTGGGCCCATACGAAGATACGCACAACATCAGCAGCAACCGCACACGGCGACGACGGTGACCGCGAATTGCCTTCGTCATCTGTCCCGTCGATCGTTAACAGACGAAGCAAGAGCCGAGCCAACGTTCGAACTCTCATATCATATATTGACTATGATAGAGCGGTTCGAACATCTATTCTATGACATCATACAACACTGCTAGCAGCGCGTTCAGCAAAGGCTGCAAAACTAAGCAATGCAAACCGGGAAAAAAAAAAGAGGTCATCCACGTATGATACAGCCAGCAGGCCGATGGGGTCCGGCTATAGAGGCTCTCGGCAGGACAGCACCCCTCAACCGCAAGAAGGCGAAGCCCTTTAATAGAATTTTCGACTAACGCCCGGTGTAAGCGCCGCTGGTTGATACACGTTCATCAGCAGTACTACTGCAGCATTAGCTAGCAGCCACCTCAGCCAGTAAATAGTTGCTGTAGCACTAGTTGTAGTACTAGTAGCCGTAGCTCTGTGGTAGTAGAAGGGCGTCATTATTCATCGGCTTTGCCAGATGTCGATGAATTTTTTAACAAAAAACGTAGTCACAAAGTCACTGCGGGCGCGCACACATATAGTGGCACAGCCGTCGAGAATCTAGCCCATGGATAGGAGACGTGAACGAGAGAGCGACCGAAAGAATATTTTAACCTTAGGCCACGTTGCTGCCACTGTATCCTGCACCAGTATCATCACTAGGCTACGCGGAAAGGCTGCGAGCAAGGGGAGCACGAGGACGGTATGGCATGTTCATGAAATGTAGACTGACAGCGCAGACGGCCGTGGGGTTGTGTCGGAGGCGGCGGCAACGGCGGCAACGGCGGCGAACTCTGGGGGACAGGGTGGGGGAGAAATTGTCGCTTTCGTCACTAGCCGAAACGGGCCGATCGCTGGGCCACTGCCATGAAGTGCAGACGCCGAGTGAGGATGTGCTGCCGGTCGTTGTCGTCGTGGCCGCCGAGCATGACGTTCCAGCTGGCTGCTCGTGAAACTTCGAACACGGTGAGAATTATAGTAATAATATTGTCGAATATTATAGCAGGCAAGTGGGATGAAGTAGGATAGACGATACGGCGTCGAGCGGCCTCAATATATAATAGATAGATGTATGTGCGCACATGTATATAATATATATATAGATATATATATATATATATATTTGGAATTTTGACAGAACCTAATGAGAATACCGAGTTCATGACTGAACCATGATTTGACGACTGATCTGAAGAGGAGAATATCCACAAGGACCACTTCCCGCGAAGGTGTTATTACACTCGGCTAGCCAGATAGCTTGGCTTACGAGTTCACTTTTGATCGGCTGAGAGACGAACACGGTGATTCTTTTCACGAATATATAGTCATAATCATCCTTAGCTGGCTAAGGCACTCCCGCTCGACAAGGCGCTCGTAGGAAAAATTCGTCTAAAAAGGAAAATCCATTAACATCTTTTAGGTGGGGTTCACGTAACTTGAAAACTCGCTATTGACTGGTATTCGTCTCTTCGAGAAAACTGTGATACAGCCTGAGAACAGCCTTCGATGCTTCAGAGTTGAGTAGACTCTAATTTTGACGTCAATTATCCTATTGTCGGATACGCAGGCGAGAGTGAGCTTCATTTGGAACTCAATGTACCACATGATACCAGCCAATGGTGGCTGAACTCAAAATTCTCTTGTTCAAACTTTGCGAGCCTTGTCCACTGTAACATTTCATCATTCAACGTAATACGACCTAATAACCGTACAATTATTTACAATATATTAGTATTTTAGTATTCTCCCACTTGAATGCTCCGACTAAAGCATAGCTTGAGCTAATTTTGGCTAATTTGAGAAGATTTGCCAATCCGTGAGACTCATCGCTTAACGTTACATGGTAAAAAGCAAATAAGACTGCCATAACGAAGCTCTAATTAGAAACTAAGTCTACACTGTACATTGTAAGCCTAAGATGTCCTCGTATAATTTTGATTGCAATCATACAGTCCACTCAATATTCAACGTTTACCAAAAATACATTGGCAAAAAATTTCTGTCCACAAAACTGGGCGACCACTCTTTCTGGTCACACTTGAACTGGTGAGTGGATGCGCCTGTTTACTTTGGTACGGTCGACGATACAGCCAGCGATATTCAAAGGGCAATATAAGAACTTCAAAAGCCGCAAAGTGCCGTGTGATCACACTGAGGCATAGTGTGGCTGGTTGAATGAAGCTTGACCTTCACGGACCCCATTTTCATGGGAGGTCAATCGGCACTGTAGATCACAATGCGAAATGAGCCAACCGCAACGGGCCTGAAACGATGCACTTTTATTTATTATTTACTCTACCAAGTCCGTGAGTCAACTATAGCTTTGAGCAGGCGCAATTCCATCCAAGGTGGATACAATATGCGCAGTAATCATAAGGAAACCATAGCACTGATCAGCTACATTTATAAGTAAGTCATAAAGCATATATTATATATATAGAATTATCATAGACAACGAAAAGTCTTCGAAGGCCGGTGGGCATCTGCTTTAGTTATTCTTAGGTTCGACAAACTGAAAAGAGAAACGAGCAAAACAGTGACCCTTTTGACAACCTATCCAGAACACGGAATATATGAATATCGCAAACGAAATGAACAGTGATCCTGGCCAAGGTTGTATAGATACGACGTTGAATTTATCGGCTAAATCGTTCGCCAGCCCTCTTCGCCCCCGCTCTTGGGCCGATTTGCAGTTCACTGGGCAATAACACCGTAAAATTAGACGAAGATCATTACTCACTCGACGCAGTAAACAGTGGACGTCACATATATTACTATATGGAGCTGGTGCATATATATATATATATATATATATATATAGTACGTAATATTGTGGTACTATCTACATCAATGCCATAATACCATTGGGGGTAATGTTGGCGCAGCGATCTCAACGATCGATAAAGCCTTAAGCGGCCGACAGGACGGATGCCTCTCTCTCTCTCTGTCTCTGTCTCTATGTGAGCGGTGTTTGCCAATCGACTCTCACATTCCAAGCCGAGCTGCTCAAGCTAATTGTTGTCAGGTCGGTTGTAGTGTACAAGTAACGTGCATTGTACAAGTAGAGTTGTACACTATTCGCTCAATATTCGCAAGTTTTGCAATGAATACACAACAATGCATATATACATATATTTATATATATATATATATATATATATATATATACATATGTGTGCATACATATATGGGTATATTTGGAGGCAGCAATAACTTCGTTAAAGCCAAACATCTTCATTATATATCGAACGATCTCGGAATGTCAGTCCATTCGACGTTCCATACGTGTTCACCACAGATAGATAGATCGCGTGCTCATGCATATTTTCGGATAAGAACACAGCATCCATTGATTGGTGTCGAGCTTTTATTCGGCGCTGACGAAGCATAGATACTAGGCTTCGCCATAGCGAAATTGCGCGGAGGCGGAATTGCTACAGTTTTGCCGAGATTCTACCTGCACACCAGTAGTCGCAGAAATTACCAACAACTTTAGTCAAATCAAATATGAAGGCAAATATAGTAGTTTTTGGAAAGTTAGTTTTATATTTAATATCATTATACCTAGCACAATAATAAAATACTAAACAACTCATTTCATAATGAGCCATTTTGCAGAGGGTAATTTTCATAATGAGTAATTTATAGATGGTAATTTTCGTAATGAGTCATTTTACAGATGGTAATGCACTTTTTTGTTAACGGCTGGCCCCGATCGCGTCTTTCATTGCTTATCAATACCCCTATAACAGAGGAGTAGTTTCTCTTGAAGAAGAATCGGACACTTCTCAGCTCTTCTCCGAGTCCATACGACCACAGATGTCGGGAGGAAAAATGCAAGCCACCTTGAGGCCACAGCAGGATTTCAACCCCGGCGATATCCCATCCTTTTTCGAGCTGCATCCCAAGGCATTACGGATCGACACCATCCAGACGATCAAGGGGCAGACGATAAATACCCTACTATATAATGGTAAATCGCCGTATACTATTCTAAATAAATACATACACAAGATCGTGGTGATTTTATTGATTTTTCCGAATTGTTATCATTATTACGTACGATGTCCTTGGTTACGTGTTTGGCCCCAATACGTTTCACGCACCGCAACGCCGTCGTACACGCGCTTGTTTAGCTCTGGCAACAATAGCACCTCAACCATTTAGCAGATTGAAGAACACTCTAACTATTTGCTTCACGTTCAGGTGAATACTCCGATTGTAATTTCAAACGACGCCTTTCTTATAGAGGCACTAATTTGTCATTAAAACAACGTTAGCCAAATTAATGATAGAGATTTAACAACGATCTCATTCAGCTGTTGGCGGTAAAGCGGATTCAGACAGAATCAAGTTCAGCAGTATACTGACCTCGATCTTGTTCACGGTGGTTCATCAAGTCGCTGACGTCCGGAGCAAAACAGGATGAAAATCGACTTGGAGCATCGACACAACGCGACGCCTCGCTTCGATGAGAAAACATTCGTCCAATATATGTATTTATATGTTAATTCGAGTCAATTTTTCAAACTAAGTTAGACATTAGCCTTTCGTCACTTATGCTGTCGTTTTCGTTTGAGAAGCGCACATATTTAGCTTAAAACTGTCAGTCATTATTTGCTAAGTGTCCTAGTTGCATTGAAAATTAAATCGGTCTATATATATATATATATATAATACAACCTAGATGAAATACGAGCACCCATAGTTCAAAAGATATCAAATTCTTACCAAAGAGTACTGGTTTGGTCAATTTATGTGAACATAGCATTTTTGAGGATTAAATGTACACAGTGCGCAAAGATATAGCACGCAGCATCCTAGTCTCCAAGTTGCGGGCGGTCTGGTAGACCCGAGACACTCCGATCTCGAATCCGCCTGTTTTGAAGTTCTCTCGAGTTGTCATGGACGTTTCTAACGTATACTAAATACTATTGCACGAACGCTAGTGGAATAGAATGCGCATTACAATCCTAACAAAGCGGATTCATCATCGAACGTAGCTGTATGTGAATCAATATAGTATGTATTGTTATGATGCCTAAACGTACGGACGAAAGCAAAACAAGATCTGAGACAATTTCGATGCACGCGAGTCTCAACACCGCCCGTGATGGCGTCTGACGCCCCGTCCGATTTGTATCCCAATTGAGATATCTGGCAATCGCTTTCTGTTAATGAGAACACAACGCTACGCAATTCAGAATGTGCTCACTTCTCTCGGAGGTTCGTATGGCTCAGTTTGTAATGAAGAGCTGCAGCTCGACTCTGTACAATACTGCCAACATGAATGGAGGCCTTCCAATCTAGATATTATCTGACTACATTTATATCCACGATACATTTGTATATACCACCATTACCCGAGAGATAAACACTGCATGGCTCGATTACTTACTCGTATAGCTTACAATTGCGCTCAAATATCTTTCTCCTAGAAGGAATCCGTTCTATAATTGACTAACGGAACAGGTCTTTCAAGAGGGGTACGTGTTAATCAGACAAAATGCTTGCATACGCACGCAATTTGTTCCTCTCGAACAACTCGTCGTAATCATGCCGCCTAATAATAATAATTTAGCATATAACAGAATACAAGTCATAGTTGCCGATATAATACATTACTATCACCCTTTCGCCATTAATGCATATTTATCTCGAGCGGCCTTCGGAGATACTGGAAATCTCATAGTTCGTCTGCTGCGTGGAGTCGTATGACACATGTCATACCTATCTACAAGTGTTCGAATTGCGGACCTGAACGAAGTTGATCAGATGCTGCTGTTACTCTAGCATCGCGCGCTCACCGCTCTAACGGTAAGATCAGATGGGATGTCACAGTGCTGAATGTCTCCCAATCCCTCACATCATTAGCCAGTTTCATTTAGCTCGGGAGGAGGCGTGCGAGCACCCGCGAACACCTCACTCTCCTGGCATTTGTTGCCAATCGCTTAAACAGAACGCTGGCTCATTCCGACAACAGCATCAGCGGGCGGGTGAGCGAGCAAGCGTCTGTCTCCGACGAGATTTCCTCTTCAAGGCTGCTCCTTGCCGGACACGGAACCGACGTCTATATTTCTCCAGCTGAATTCTAATGCGGAAAGTTTCAACCGACTTCGATGGCCTCTTTAGCCATCTGGAAGTTTTCGAGGCGTCCTCGAAGTCGCCTGGTTGTAAACATTGACTTTGGCTCTTATTACAATACGTAAGCAGCAATATACCTGGGGGACAAAGACGATTCAATTCTGAGAGGAGTTCAGCTATCGAGACGCTGTATTGTGAACCTGAATTGTGAGCGAGCAACAATTGTGGCACAGCACAGTTGGTCCCATCGTTCGCCCACGATCGCAAGCTGTGGAATCGACAAGCGTCTCTAGAAGACGTATAGTGTTTTGTTTTCGTATAGAATGATCTGTCCTACAACGTTAACGAATTGGGAGTAAGCGAAGGCTTGGCTTGGCTGTTGGATGCGTATCAGATGACAACAATGGAGATCCTGTTTCCCTTGGTTCTCGGAGTTTTGATGTTTTCCGTGTACGTCTGAAGTGAAGTAGGATTCGAGACTTCCCGAGTTTCAGGACTGCTATACGGACGTTGGTCGCCATTTGGACACGAATACTCCCGATGTGAATGTTTACTTGCGCGGCGACGAATTTCGGTTAACGAGGACACTGCGTGGGCAGCAATTGCAATAGCGCTCCTCAGAAACGGCTGATAGGAGCATTTGTTCCATAGGTCAGTTTTATGAAAATGTTATTGTTTCAGGAGAAGGTGCTACAGTGTGAAACACCGCTTCAAGTAGCTAGTCAAGTAACACGTTATCGCCCTGTTATGATCCACTTGATCAGATGCGTTTCGATACTTCTTAAATTGTTAGTCCATTATATAGCATATAGCTACCTCGAGGTTTATATAGAGAAGAAGGAATATATATATATATATATATATATATATATATATATATATATAACGTGCAACTATGAAACTGAACTAACAACCACTCACGTCTGTGAACTTCTTTACAGCTAAAGACGTTCCTACGAGCGTGGCCTGTGTACGGTCCTTGGGTCAATTGACTGACGAAGGATCTCTGCACAATGGCTTTGTGGCTTAAATAAAGGAGTATCTACACCGTGTGTTAGTAAGAGTACTTCTGTAGCTATGAGAGAAAGTTTCCTGTGATATGTGAACAACCATATTGCCATTTATTCGAAATTGATTTCAATTGATGGATTGCAGGAATCAATTCGTAGTGTATATTTTGCTGTGGTGACACCACATCCTGATCGGGTGTACAGATGTTATTATTCTCAAAGTCGTCTCAAAGGTTTTCAACACGGGCTAGTTCATAGGGAATGTCCCAAACGTGGGTACCATTTGCATTTGAATGTTGGTTCAGAGAGGATTTTCTCAGATTTTCATTTAGTTGCTAAGCTTTGCTCAATAACAATCCAATACTGTAGGCACCTGGCTTAACCTTGCAATGATATAGGAATTTCAAATCAATGTTCAGTTCTGAGCAGAGTTGATTTAGGGGATTGGTTATTAATCATATTCATTATTTTCGCAAAAAACCGATATTTGCTTAACCAAATAATAACCATCTCTATGTACTTATTGAGCTTAGCGATTAAATGAGGGTCTCTCCAATCGAAACGAAAGTTTCAAAAACCTAACGGCAATGATACATCTGCATATGAATCGACGTTTTGGGTCTAATTATCACGTGGTGATATTTCAGGTCGCGCAAATGAATTTCAAAGGCACATTGCGTGCTCGGTCATTGTCCGTTCGCTCAAAACTATTATGTCTCTCTTGTTCAAAGTGGAATAATATTCCGAATCGGATCTTTTTTCGACAGTTTTGACCAAATAACATAAATCCGCTAGCCGGCAATTGTCTAGGAAACCACCGAGGGGAAGCTATAGTAGTGACGAATGTTACGAGGGGCACAATAGCCGAAAGTGTCACGCGAGCCAGATCTCCCACCGTTGAGATTCGTGTGAGATCGGACGGTTTTGGACTGTCACCGTGCGATTGCCACCGTCACCATCCCATGCCATAGAGAACGCGGGTAGCCCAGCTATGTTGACATCAATCGCTGGCTGCGGGTCCCGTCCGGCATGGACCTTGCCAACAGCCGCAAGCTTTGCTCAGCTGAGAACGGCAAGGGCAAATTGGAATGAAAAAAACGGGACAGAATCGCAATAACAGATCCGAGCTGAATTGCTCCGACGTCGCGTGAGTTTATCCGAACTTACTACTACTACAATTACCAGAACTGTCTTAGCCAAAAAAAAAGCAGATACAGTTGTTAGCTGTGTACGCTTCTCGGGCTGGTTAGAGTTAGGCCGACAGTAGAAGCGGTAGGATGGCCTTCGATGTCCTGATATTTCATGCTCGTCGACGGAGGGTTACTAGAGTGGTCCGTTCCTATGCCCTGTTGCCGCCGATCTGTTCTGTGCTGTCGTTCACACCCGAACAGCATAAATCGCGCGAACGTTTTCGGTTTTTCCCGTTATGGCGTTGCTACGACTGTCATCGTCCCGGCAGAGCGATAGACCGATATTGCCCCCACCTCAATTAGTATGTGTGCTATGTCCAAACTTATTTCGGTGGCGCATAATAAAGCTTGCTTACGGCGCGTTCAATTATGCACCAGGCTTGAGAACGGAGGGGAAAAGCTAACGTTGCAGCTGCGGGAGTCATTGTCTCAGGTGTGATTGCCAATCATCGCCACGTTACACGCGTACAGGGTACATACATTCAAGCTTGGTTCGCCGTGTAGAACTTCACATTGTGCGTGCGTACTTCCAGCCAGCTCGAGCTAACTCGTGATCCGTGACAGGAGTGCAGTGAAGGGTGGGCTGGCCCTTTTTCTGTTGGCGATCGTCGGTACTCTCTCGTCAGCAACGAAGCAGCACCAGCAGCCGCTACGCATTCTATAGAGCGGCAGAAGTTCCACGGAGAACGCGTTAGCAGTATTCGAGCAGCGTTGCGGAGAGCGTATACCATTCTAGTTGCCGCTGCCTATGCAAACGCTCGTGGGGAGCGCGCTCCTTGTTTCTGCCGCTCACGGGTAGGGCGGTAGCCCGTGCGCGCGCTGCTCCACTGCAGCTCCTCTGTGTTGGCGACCGCTGCTGCTGCTGCTGGACAGACAGACAAACAGACGGACGGACGGGCGGATGGACACGACTGACGTCGCCGTCTCGGTCTCGTCCAGCCGAGCAAACCTGCTGTTGGTGCTCCATTTTGGGCTGCCGTCTGGTCGCCGCTGGTAAGCGGAGTTGCTGAGTGCTGACGCTGGCAAAGGAACCTGTGAATGCAGCAAACGCAGCGCAGGCGCCCCTACACTCAGCTCGCCCAATTCCATACGGTAGGTGGCTCGACTTGCTGCCTGGTTGAGTAGAAATTTCTATATATATATATATATATATATATATATATATATAGTAAGCTTACTACCGTGTCTGGCTTGACGGCATCATCTCCGCGATGGCGCTTCTCTCCGCTTCTCCAGACGCCAGCTCAAAGCAGGCGGTGCTAACAGAACGACAGGCTAACTAACTCACAGTGTGGCCTGCCCAACTGCGCAGGCTAGATGCAGCCTACGCTGTGCCGTTAGCTCAGGGTGTTCTGTGACGAAAAGCAAGCGGACAAACTGTCCCCAGCAAGAGCGACTACAGGGTCTGGAATGAGAGATCCTCCCACTTCTGTAGCCGTCAGTATCGGCAGCGGTTGTATCACTGGTACAAGCCAAGCAAGCAAACCTGTGTAGCGGGTATCGTCCTGAGAACTGGCGTCGCCCCCACTGCCGTCGGCGTTCGGACGACTGTAGCCTTGACTCTCTTGACCAACATATTGCGTTTGTCTTTAAGACTCGATTGCTCAATTGTCGGGATTTGTTGAACGTTCAGCGTGTGTAGCAGCCACAACCAGAGATTATCGTTGTGGAGTAATTGCCCGAGTTCCATTTGTGTGCCGTGGTGCTTTGCGCAACGAAGCTGTCATCGGTGAGACTGCATTCGTCGGGAAAAGCCGTAAAGGAAACTCGTCAGCCTGGCAGGCAGCGCGTAATGTTAAAGACGAGTGGAACGCGGAATAAACACAACACACGCAGAGGCTCAGTTGCGTTTTTGACTTTATCACAGTAGTTGTAATAGTTGGCAGTAGTGTAATCGTAGCAGTAGCGGAATCAGCGGTAGTCGCCATCATTGAGCAGTCCCCAGCGACGGACAAACGGCTGGCCAGCAGCTTGGATCATGCCTACCAGCTGGACAGCCGGGAGACGACGAGTGGGCTTATGAGAGCCACCTGACGAGCGAATCGTGTAAGTTGCATCCAACGTTTCAATAATAGATGTTGATCTTGTAAATATCGATCTGAACTGGAATGGACAGACACCACCTAGTGGCCTCTTAATATTGATTGCCCACGGCGGACGTGGGTCAAGGCGCGTCGTGGCGACAACACGCTCCTGATGGTAACGTGCGTTTGTTAGTTGGCACAGTCGTTTGCTGTAAGGAGGAGGCAATAACTTCATTTCACAGTGGTCGTTCTTACTCAACGTATACAACGGAGAGAGACAGATGTCGTGGTCAGTCCGTGAGTTAATCTCAAGACACGACCTTCCCAGTGGGGGTTTCCTCTGTTTCAAGTGGAGCAAGTGCTTCAATCTTAGCTCCAATCTAATACCATCGAGTGTAGAATCTACAATGTCTTTAGAACATCATCTTCCCTTATGTCTGATATAAGGGTTTCAGTGGGCAGAAGAACCGTCGAAGTTCTAACCTGTGTGAGCTTTCACAGTTTATGTTACCGGCTGTCACTTGTTGTAGTAGCAGCAGCCGAAGGGTGGACATCGTTGTGCCAGTTCTCCAGAGTATTCTCGTGAGATATTCTCGAGTGAAATATTCTCGAGGCACTTCGATGCAACAAGCTCCTTTTTTTGCCGTGTTTGCATAGACTAAACTAACTGGTACCACTGGAGAACAGAAGCAATTATTTTTCTATAGAAATCTCGCAAAACAAACGCATGATATTGTTTGTAAATGCCCATCGGGTTCTTGATGGCCGACGAAGCATTTGCTATACTTAAGAAGAAATTATGCAATCCAATCTCTCAGTGCTGTGCTATAATTGCTACGTGGCATACTTAGGCGGGAACATCGAAATTGAATAGACAGGGCAGAATATATCCAGGGTGGCAATAATAATTGACAAACAGTGTCTTATAAAAGACGCCGTAGAAGGCTGCTGCTGCCAATCCAAGCAAAATATTCACTAACCCTCACCACGTGCAATAGACGTCCGCCATAGACATAATACCCGTTTTCTAATGTCCGTTTTTCCTTTACTTGGGGTTCAGTACAGCATGAAACAAAGACAGGGCGTGACACCCCCTCCCCGCCCCTCTCTCTCTCTCTCTCGGTGGTTCTGCTCAAAACGAGGCACGATGGCGAATCGTCCATCTTTTCCACGCAAACCTAAACATAACTTATCGATCTATTCAACAAACGATGATTCAATCGATGCTCTATTCGTGGAAAAAGACGCCGAGGGAATCCCCTTTGAGCGAGCGAACGAAGCTACATTGGCAGAAGCGCAAACCTTGCCAGCCACGTGACAAGATAGGTCTTCTCAACGCTAGTGAGAAGATCGTGGTGGAAGCTTGGGAGTTCAAACGAAGACTACCGCTGTAAACACATGGATATGGTAGATCTTCAAAAGGCACAGAGCGAAGAATCATAGGAGGTAGACACAAATTAATTCACGAGGGAGGCACTGCAAGATTAACTCATCGCTCAAAGGAGATACCCTCCGAGAAACTGTCTCTCGCACGCCGAAAATATTTGCGAGATTTACCGCCGCGTCTCCACTTAACAGGAAATCGACATGAACCTGGATGCTGCGAACTTGGCTTTTATTAAATAGAAAATCCGTTTTAGGCTTGCATCTTGTTACCCTAAGATTGGCGATACGGTATTCATCTTTACGAACAATTTGCGTCTGATGACAAACTGATATAAGGAGCACGTTTGGTTGATCGTAAAATATCGTAATTAGCGGAACGTATGAGTGTCTCGAGTACCTAAATGTAAGCTTTGATATAGTGTGACCCACATGTATTAACCTGCTACGATTTGTGTCTGTCTTCAGCATTGCAGACAGTCTAACAACGGGCACTACAACCGCGGACGAGCTCAGGGAGTATCGGCACTTGCGGCTTGACCATCTAACAAACACTGGAGCATACCTAACCAGATAAGGAATGGTACACTCGGCGGCCTCGCCTTAGCGCCGGTATCGTACATCAATAAGGAATCCACTGGTTTAATTGTTCAATAAAGCACTGGTGTCACTCTTAAGGCTCCCAAGAATCTTCTCTATGCTTCTCTAAGTCTTCCCCAGCAGCCCAACAGGCTTCAATCAGCACCAGAGCATCATATTTATACGGCAAGACGGCAAACCAACACTGGTTGACTGGACGCCTCACCGAATATCGATCTTGTACAGGCCCGAAATCAATATCGAACTACGACCAACATATAACCTTCTACTTGACTGGCGCCTTGTACATCTTTGTCCTGTTTAAAATGGCAGTTGCGTTTCAAGACGACTTCGAGACTGTGCAAAGCCTTGCTGAGCAGATGATCTACAAGGAGCCCACTCAACCTCCGGAGCCGGTCGAGGACGGTGAGCTTGTCGAGAGCGATAATGACGGTTTCAGCCACAAGCAATACAAGTCGCCGCTCGAGTGCGGCTTTAAGCAGACTGAGACCAAGCCGGCCATATTCTACAAGATGCTTAGTGATGACGACATCAGGATGCGCGAACAGACCCGTAAGGAGAAACGAGAATGGACAACGCAGGAGGTTGCCATCGCCGTGAAGACCGATTGCCCACGGCCGACGATCAACGTACCGGAGCACCAACGGCGTCGCTTCCACAAGAACGAGACTGAAATCAAGGAGCGCCGCATGCGTGAGGTGATCCTTAATGAACTCAACGAAATGTGGCGCACTGGCCATTATCTCGACCGGCCAGATAATGTGCACCCGTTCATTCGGGGTGACAGTGGCGAATTTTCAGAGGAAAGTGCTCTGCGCAGACGACTATTTCGTGGGTGCTTTCGCGAGTTTGTCAACGATTGTCGACGAAACGCTAGAAAACGTCCCCATCCAGGTGCGAGCTACGGCCCGCCTCCGTACGGTGGCGGCGGCGGCGGTGGACAGCATTACCCTCAGCAGCAGCAGCAGCAGCAACGAATTCATAACGATAACCATTTTCGAAATCGAGCTGAGCAGCAGCCGCATCACCATCATGGAGGGTACCATCGACACGGCTCCGAACGCCCTCGAAGCGTTCTCGACAGCGTTACCTGGACCACTGAAGAAGTCCGACTCTACTACGAGTGTATGGCAAAATATAATGTTCGGCCAGTTCTGCCGATGAGACATGGACGCATGCTTCCGATGGCGAACACCGCCGACAATCTGCCGCATCAATCGCAGATGGGCTTCAGCGCGCCGGTGGATCATCCGCGAAGGAGACACTATGAAGGTATGGGCTCGTATGGGGCCCGCGGTGGAGATCGGCGCGGCCGTGGTCGATCTTCCCTCGAGCCGGACAACAGTCCAAGTCGGTTGCCGTCTCTAGCGACGACATTGCTATCCTACCACAGCAAGAGCATTAGCCCCCAGGTCGAGTGTCATAGCACGTTACCGTTGTCGCCGACCCCAACAACTACTTCAAGTCATAAGCCTCAATCTCACCCTCAACACGAGACAGATCACGAGGACGTGCCCAAGATTCCGATTGACACCAGCATCGAAGACAACAAGATCGTGACTCATTCACCTGCGGAACGGCTACCCCGGGAAGATCTCAGCCCGGACAGCCCAGCCAACGCATCCACGTCTCCTGTGTTAAAGGATAGCGTAACGATTTTTGTTGACGAGCTTCTTAGCGAGAACGCTGATAGCGAACTTGTACATTTAGCCAACGGCGAAACTGGAGAGATCGATCTATACGATGATTTGTAGTCTCCCGAGAAACAGCTTCTTCCTCTTCATCTGTGATATTAATTCTGCGATTCTGAATCGAGATATTTCGACTGTTACTCCTGCTGTTCTTATAAAGATCTTTAATTCTGATATATACATATATATATACATACATATCGAATTGAATGGCTTTTTCTGTATACGTATGATTATAAGAGGATCATGCGATTATTAGAACACTTGATCTGACACATGATCACTGTAAAGCGGGATTGTACAGACCCTCTTGACGGGTCAGAGGAATACAATAGTGTACAATAAATTTCTATTTGGCACTGGGCGACAAAGTTTCAGCCACTTGCAGGGCACATGGTACCGCTATGAGTTGGTTTTTCTAATAGAGATTTTTCCGCACCTTTTTTTCGTGTCGGAGGTTATTCTCGTTGAGCAGCTTATTATTTCACGCTGTTTAGTAGTAGTTATATTTAGCTGTCATTGATCAGCATGCTTGTAAGAATGATGTAATCGATGCCACTCATAGATATCGCACATTGGACACAATAGTTACGACCAGCGTTTTGTTGTTTCGCTGTTTTTAATGCTTTAGGTACATATGAATGTCTGTGAGATATAATTTCTGAAATTTGGGGGATCTGCATGAACGACCGAGCGGTAAGCTTGATCATTCATGCAGACGCGCCAGAAAAGTTGACTAGCAGATATGAAAGGAATTCAATGAGATGAGGTTGTTAAACTACCGATAACCCCCCTATCAATAAATCAAGATATACATGAATCAGATCATTATTTTGAGGGAATTTATTAGTCAGTTGTAAAAGTGGGCGACAATTGTACCCGCCTAACGTGAAATACATGTAAGACCACCTTCCTCTATATATTCTAAATAGAATATCTAGAACAAGAAGGCTAGATATACATTGATGCTTAATGACTGCAATGTGCCATAGGTTGCACAATGAGTTTGTGAGCCCGATGTACTTGTTACTTATTTTTTTTCTACGTCCAAGACAAAATGCACGAATGGTCAGCATTATATAAATACTAACTTACAAGGAAGGCTCAGTTGCGGCTATTGATGTTCAAACCCGAAAAGTATCGATCGAGTCAATTAAAACGTTTCTCGAGCCGACTGTCAGCTGTTCCTTAACCTCAGGTATTACCCAGAGGATCTGTCGAGGCCACCCTTGGTTTTTCACCGATCCGATACCCGGGAGGAACCCACAGACAAAGAAAGATGATAAGGAACTCCGAAATTATTTGCGTCTGGCAGCATTTAAACTCAAACAACTGCGTCTCGCCTGTCCTGCAGCCTAAGACATTCAACACTAAAGCTATCACACGAGGATAGCTCGAATCAACTACAACTGCAACCCCTAAAGATTAGCAGTATTGTAGAGCCAGCACGCCTTCGTCATTTATATCCCACATTGGCTAAAAACTCGAGGAATTCATCGTTGATCAAGCCAATGTATAACACAAACATTTTTTAAAACTGTACCGACATTGAACTATGTTCACATTTACGACTCTAGAGTATATTTATCATACGACGATGTTACTCATATATTTTACCAATCGCCCTGTTGTTGCCCACTGTCGGTTGCTCGGTTATTTTCAGTCCCACTCTTCGGTAGAGTTAGTCCTGCGTGCTTATGACTTCTAGCCACATGTCTCTTTTTCCTCGTACGTAATACTCCTGCACGTCCACTACTGGGCACCTATGCATGAGATCTTTCGGCAGTTCCTGTAGACGCTTGCAGATTTCCCTTCCGTCGTCTGATCCATGTTAGATACCTCCCCTTATGAAGCAATGCCGAAAGCAGCGCCGTGGACGTTAAATGTTGGCTGAAAATCTGCCCGGAAAATCTGCTTTTAGGTACCTCTTGTCTGCTACCGAATTCCGTTTTTCTCGTTCTCGCAAATCCCCCACAACGTCGTCAATCGTCTGTTTGTTTAAGATCTTCTATTGCTTCGGGCTTGTCTCCGCGCGCTCACAAGTGACTGATCCCTCATGTGCTCGCGCTGGTGGGATCTCATTAGCCTGGCTGTTCTCTGTGGTACCACCGTGTTCTCTTACGCGTTCGTGAGCAGCAGAAGGGCCCTCGGTAACCATTAGAGCACTCAGACAGATACAGTGCTGAAAACTGTCGTTCCAGGCCTGCGCCCGTGTTTCTAAGGGAATTTATTGCCCAGAAACGCTAGCGCTACTCCATGCTCTAACGAATCACAAGTCGAGACAGTTGGCAGGCCCTAACGGCTATTTTCCAGTATATTCTACGACGAGTCGGTCTGGTCGACGGATTCAGAACTTGGACATTGCACTGCACCCGTGCTGTTATAGTAGTTGTTATTGTATTTGTTGTATTGAAGGAAAACTTTATTTATAGCACAACGTTCACCCCATTTTCAATTCGTCGCTTGCAGCTGCGCCTTGAAACACCAGCTCAGATTCCAGACGAACGGTATGCGTGTATTCTGCCGATCAGGGGCGTCCCCATGCACTGCTTATAAGATATCATGAGGGTTGATTAGCAGAGAGACGAGTCGCTATTGCTATGAATGTTGACTGCAAAATGAGCTTTGAGACGGGGTTTCGAAACGACGTGCCTTGCGGAAGCTGGCCGATTCGAGCGACTATTCCTGAAATCCCCGCTCAAATCTACTCGCTGAAAATTGAGTATACTAATATTACGAAATCTCTCCAGCTTCCGGGAGTACATCGGACAAAATAGGACTTGGTAAGGTAGACATTTGTTTGCCACTATGGTCGAGAATTATCAAGCAGACAATAGATAGATCTTCAGAGATTTCGGAACATAGCAATGCCATGTTGTCAGACGGAGTTACACACCACGCTGTACACTAAAATATTATCGGTTCACTGACGATGGTTATTGGTATCGCTGTGATATTTTGTAACAAAAATGATACTACTGAAATGAATGAGATGGAATATATTTTCCAATGAAAACGTCGCTGTTTTAAAAAATCGCATGTTTGGCAGCGGCTGAAAACTTCAAGTCGGCATGCCCAGCAGCTCTCAACTGGGCGAGAGCTGCCCTTGTGATATTATCACACCAGCGTTGCTATGTAGGCCATTAACGAGATCATTATTTAGGCTGGTCGTTCAAGCACAAAGGAATAATTAATACTGGACCTACTCTAGTGCCTTGATATTCTGCGCCAGCAGCACTTTCTGCTCGATTTTCAAGCACTGCTTTTCTATCAGGCAGATACGTTGATTTGAATCAAAGTATACATTTGTTGTTATGAAATTAGTTCATGATTGCATAATAACAAGAGGGACAATAAGGCTGAACTCAAAACCGCATAAAGTTTGTATTTATGTAGCATTTTTTTACGATTGAGCTGATGCTTCCGACAACAAGTCTCCAACGACCTCTTAGAAATAATATGAAAAACATGGCATTTTTGAAAATTGAAACCGATTTCTCCTAATAACACCACAGCGTGGAGTATTGTTTTCCTGCCGACGTGGTGGAGAATTGATGAAGAATTGAGAATTGAGAAACTGATGAAATGCCAAAATGAAATCATTGCCAATTTTTTCCTAACTCTATAAAAACTAAGTTGTTAGGGCGTGCATACTGGACGTTGATGTTATTTCGATGGTGAACAGAGATCACGGGATAACCACAGTGAAGAAACAGGATCACTTCAATCGGTGCAACATGTTAGCGGTTGAAACAAAACCTGTCAATTGCCACGGGACAATTGACACGAGGAATAGGCCACGATACTGCTCGAACGCGATTACTGTAACATGGTTGATGACTGATAATGTGATTGAGCTAATGGAATACGCGGAGCATGGTGATGGTAGTATAACAGCTGTTAAGGCAACGAGTTGAGGACGCCAATGCAGCGGGTTAACTGAACTTAGAAGGATAATAGAAAAAAAAAACTGCGGCGAGATAATTGCGGGAACAACAAGTAAAACAGACCAAGATGTCATTGAAATGAGAGCTTGCCTTCAAACCGAGTCAATCTGAGCCGGTTGATTAAGGGTTATGTGTTGGGTGATAGTAAGAGATAGAGAACGGTGTGTCTGTATGACTTGGAGAATGTGGCTGTAAGTAAAAGATTGATAGAATCGAAGAATGCGGCACCTCTTACGAAGCCTTAGTAATCAATATTCTGAGGCTCTCATTGTATATGATTTCTAATTTCTAATTATCACCATATTAGTTTTGTTTATGAATACTTCTTAATCTACTCAAGTACGGTTGAGAAAACATGGTTGAGTATGGGTGTCCATAGCTGTAAAATGAAGGCCAATTTACGTGCATTTGCATTGTAGTACGTTACCACACAGCTTGACTGACGACTGTTTGGTTGTGGTCATATAATAATAACAATACTCGTATTAAGCGAATAATCAATAGTTGGAAGTAGATTAAGAAATATTCATAAACAAAACTGATATGCGGATAATTACGATTAGAAATCATATACAATGAGAGGCTCATAATATTAATTACTAGGGCTTCTTAAGGGGTGTCCCGTTCTTCGATTCTATGAATATCTTACTTATAGCCACTAAAGCCGATTTTGACATTGAGAGGTACCGCACGTATGCTATACGAAATACACAAGTACATGCAAAACTATCACTCGTGAGTAATTCCTTTTTCACACCCAAAAGTCTCTATGACCTTCTATACAGAACCGTCAAATATATCCTGGTAGCTCACGGAGGGCCAATGCCAAAAGTTGAACTTCTGTGTATAGAACACCGATTTCACCAAGGACGTGTAAGATCGTGCTTCACGTCCTAGTGGCGAACGAATTCACAGTCCTTCTTCCTCACGTAGAAAACGTCAACTACACGTTTTTCACATAGATCCATATCTACTCCTGCTGTTGCCTTTGATTGGGCAACGTTGGTGTTTTTTATACACCCGGCTTCCTTTGGAAGTTCGAAACTCAATACAAATGGTGTATTTTGTTCGTGGAGTGAAAGCTGATTTCAAGGTTGGTCACTCGTTTATAAAGCTTCCATTTGTCTGGCTCCAAAACAATTGAAGCGTTTTGCGACTTCTTAGGAATATTCAGAAAGCCTGCATTATTTAATAGGCAAGTTTTAATTTATTACCTAAGATAGTAGTAATAATAATAATCATAATAACGCAGGCGATCAATTAATGTTGATAGTAAAACACTCTGCATTTGTAAAGACATAAATATGTCGTCTATGCATAACAGACATTTCATCAACCATCACGGTTCCGAATTGTTGCAGCTCTGACTTCGTTACAATTCGATTCTCGCCCATCGTAAATTATATAACATTCACATTTGCATAAGCAGAACGTATAACATCTGCTGTACTTACAGCATTTGTTGAGCTCCATCATTTTGTTTGATGTTCAATATGGCGGCCTCTAGTTTTAAAAGATAATCTCACCCAATAGAGAAGCACGCATGTGTTTCAGTAACGGCAGAGAGTGGGCGTTGCGCATAGAAAATATTCAAAGCTAAAGTAAGACCGTATGCATCATCTCACCCTTCGTATGGTAGATATTCAAACTCGGCAGACGTGCATGGTAAAGTGGATAACTAAATATACTCGGCTACTCCCGGGCTACGTACGGCTAGACAGAATCGACAGAATACATTTGTTATTCAACCAGAGCACCCTGAAGCCTGGCCGGTTTTTAGACGCTTTAAATCCGATGCGGGACCGCAGGCAGCCTGTGTAGGACATATTGCACACGTTTGCGATAGATGTAGAGGGCTGTCTGAAAACATCGAGTGTAGTGCAGTATTACACTTGACCAGTGTAAATAACATCCCGTGAGATGTGGCAAGAAAGTTGCTCTTACTTTTGTCTTTGAGAAAAACGACCTTTTTGGTTACCGTCAGTTGAACCGACTCCGCGGCTGAATTGAAGGTGTGCACAGTCTCTGATTGGCTTGATAACTAAGGTTCGCTCGTTTCACCCGTTGGATCACCCCGCCGATTTGAGGCGATCATTACCCTAGCAATGAATCCGCTTGAATATGCCAGCAATCGAGGGACCTCGGAACGCGCCTCGATCTACGGCGCGTTTGACTCAGCGAAGATGGACGTCTTGCTTGTCTCTGACGAATGAACACGCCGGCGTAATGTCAGGCTGATGAGAAGAGCTGGGCTGGTAGGCAAAACGTCAACATGTCAAAATACATCTATATGACTGCTATACGACTGGAGCAGCTTGCTCGTTCGCACAAGTACGTTTCAACTCGAATCTGCGGGATCGCCGCATAGAAATATGTATCCAGCTGAAGCCGTCTGCTGAGCTGTCCACCGCGAGCGGATATTTGTAACGTGAGTGGGAGATTTAAGGGTTCCAGGTGCACAATCTGAGGTGAAATGAAGCCTTCGGTTCGGGTTGAGGACAGTAACGACGCTGGGGACGTCATAAAAGAGGTTCACTACTGAGTACGCCGAGTGGGAGGCCACGCGGATGGCCTGACTACTCAGTGTTTTTTTTCGGCTGGTCGAGTTTTACAGAGTACCGTTGCTACTGCTTGAATAGGGCTTCAACAAAGGTTTGCAGGTCCGCTGTTCATCCGCTGTTCATGCCGCGCGACCAAAAGTACGCCCGCAAGCCGAACTGATCTTCCATGCCATCTCGCGGCGAACCCCCTTGGCGGCTCGTCCTTCTCGTAGCCGCACTCGTTACGCCTTCTTGCATTGCGGCAAGATAAGATTGGCCTGCCACAGTGGAGTTGCCGCTGGAGGGCAGAGCCAGCTAGGTCAGACTGGGGACGGATGGAAGTGTAGCGGTCGTGTGGCGCTGGCGGCGGCGGCGGCGGCGGTAGAGCCATGGCAGGATGAAACCTCGTAGGGGATCGCGTTCGCAGGACGATGGTGGCCGACCGGCAGCGGTCTGCTGTTGCGAGTGGTACCGCGCCAACAGCGGCTGCGATAGCAGCTGTGGAGCTGCGGCCTAGTTGGTATTCGCGGCACGTAGACGCGTGCTGTTTAATCCGGCGCGGGGGCAGCAGCAGCAGCAGCAGCCGCCGCCACCACCACGACGAGTTCTGCTAGTCCGATACTTCAATTACACCCCGGGCGCGGCGCGGAGCGTCCCTCCCAGCCTCGCCAGGCCTTACCCGGCCGTGAGAGCACAGACGGAGAGGGGGGATTCCGCAGCAGCAGCAGCAGCAGCAGCAGCAGCAGCAGCAGCAGCAGGAATACACGACAGCTTCCACTCCTCCCTCTGCCCTGCTCCCATTTCCCCGTCAAGCGTCCGCCGTTACCCCACCGACGACCCCCAAACTCCAAACCCCTGGTCTTCTTGCTTTGATTCCGCAAAACGGGAACCCACCACGCGAATCCCGAACGCAGCCGTTCGCCTCCCGTCTAGTCCCCATTCCCTGTCAAAGTCATCCTCTGCGCACTTGCTTGCTAACATAGACAGCGAGTCGCGATGCTCGGGGGGGCGGGGGTATGGTCTCGGGAAGAGATCCACCATGAAGCCTTCTCTCTCTCTCTCTCGTGGTCGTTCCTGTGTGTTGGTCTGAGTTAGTCTGCCGATTCCTGACTCCCGACGACCGAGGAGGTTCGCTCGCGCACACACATACACACATTGTATGTACAATACGTCCAGTGGGCCATCGTGATTGTACTGGGCGGTGGCAGTAGCAATTCCGCCTGCTGCGCTGTGCTAACCGGATTCCGCACCCGCTTAGCCCCGGAGACTAGCGTAGGCCAGCCGACCATCGGGCTGCTTTGTTCACGCCCGACAGGATAGGTCCCGCTTCGCAAAACCTCCTTACACATTGCTACAGCTAGCTCGTAGATGGGAGGCCGGGACCAACGGAGGCCAATGGAAGAAGCAGCTGAAGGGAAGAAGAAGTCGGCCGATCGAGGCTACATAGGCAAAGCGGCCATTCCTTGCGCCGACGTGACCGGGCCTCCCGTGTTTTGGGACCCTAAGGTCAAGTCGGGATGAAGCGATGAAGATCTCGCTGTGAAAACAGCAGCAGCCACGGAGTCGGTTACGATATATCGGCGCGTGCTGCACATCTGACAGCACTAGCTTCTCTTCGTGCGAAGGTCGATAAGCTGACGAAACTGAAATCAGAACGTTCCGTTGTTAGTTGACTATTCGACAGGAAGATGTCTTGATTACTCTGGTGCTGAATGTTAGGGAGAATCACCAAAGGCTATGAAACAACCCTAACGAACAGCGAGGGCAAGCACTGTACACATAGAAACTCGACGCGAAACAGTTCGAGGAAGGCTGGAAGCAAACAGGCCTAGTGAGGCCGGCGGCTTCATCTATATACAGGGGCAAAGCAAAAGGTGGCTTACGCGACGGTAAGGCGTAGCTCTCGTGTTAGGAATAAAATAGGTTCACAGTTAGGAAAATGTAAGCTTACATTTGAAGCAGTATCTCTTTTAACTGCAAAACCCAGCTATTTTCAAACTGGAGGCTTTCGAAACCTATGCAGATGAAACTTTCGGATGAAAAGCCTTCCAAGCCTGTCTTTTCCTAAATAAAGCTTTATCCTACTGTAAGCTAACATTTGACCCCCCTCCGCAATAAACACATACTCTACTTGGTTCGCATTTTCCATACCATCGTTTGGTTTATATTTTTTTGTATTATTTTAATATGGTGTGCGTTTTGGAATTAGCAAAGAAGCTTACGTAGTTACTTCTTGTAAAAATAGGTGGACACAGCGAGCGGAAGTACAATATAAAACAGTACATAAAATAATAAATACGAATGATAAATATTTATAAGCCATCAAATACTTGCATTAACTCATATTTGCCTTTTCACGTACGTGATCTCGGATCACGCAGTAGCTATTCCTGAGACGTCTGGGCACACTTTTTGTTTCGTTTTCTTTATATGAATCTAGGACCAGAAGATTGGCCGTAGAGACCCGCTATAAAATGCCGAGACGGCGCAATGCGTGCATCTGCTCTGAGGTTTCTTTCATGGCGCAACAACGCAAATCGTACAAACAGACGTATTCATCCATTATGCTCTAAAGATGTTTCCTTCCGTGACCACAGACGTGGCAGCATATGGCACTATCTAACGTTTCTACTTAAATGGCTGTGCTTATATGTGCTGGTGATAGACCTTGCTCTTGAAGATGAAACACACTATGCATGTGGTTAACTGCGGATAAAGGAATTGTGTAGGTTGTGTTGAATCTCAAAAAAATTTAACACACACTTATCCTTTTGGGTGAGCCCGGTTCAAGCCTTTCATTGAATCAACCTCAGGACCTCCATTGCTTCGCAAACAGCCTAGACCTAGAAAACAGCCTAAACAGCCAATACGTACAGCTAACGTATTTATTGTTACTCTGATACCACTGAAATCGCTACTCGCCATCACTGATCATATGATACTATATAGCCTGAACAGGAAAGGTAGGCATTAAATGTTTACCTCATGAGATACCCAGCACTGACGTCTACAGGAAAACCTCTTTTACTACACTTAATATAAATATTACCCATTTGTCTCTGGTTCTTGATCGAATTCGTATCTTACAACACTGTAATATACAGATTCGATCAAGGACCAGAGACAAATGGGTATCGATCGCCTGCGATCGCTCTGGCTCTCTCTCTCTCGCAGGCACCGATAACCACAGAAGTAATTTGTGGTAGTTACCCCACCAGAGCCATTTTTCGCACACTCACCTCACCTAAATGGCCCTATCGTACGCTCTGTTTCTTTGTCGTTCAGGCGCGAGGTTGAACTGTGACGAACTTTCCATATTTACAATGACGTAGTGCACTCAGCTTTCGGACTGACAGACGTGGCGGCGCGGAACGCAAAGTCGTGCTGTCGCGACCGATGCGTCGACAAAGGTCGCGGCCCACAAAACGGTGAGGCCTCTTGGGCATCGATCAGATGGCGTCAATGAATAATGGACGCAAACGAGTTGCCCTGGATCTCGTTCCCTCTTTTTTGGTGCTTTCCGCCAAATGTCGCGGTCACATCGATATATCGAAAGTCGAATACAAGGTGCATCGGCCATTCGGGATGGATCGGGTTCACTGTCACTGTCTAAGCAGTTCTCCTTTACGCTCGCTATGACCATGCGCTGGAGTTCCCCCTGTGATCGCTCTTTCTTAACATTAGGAGCAAGTGCTTTTACTTTAAAAATCAGTTTTCTCTAGGGGTCCATAATCAGTCGTCGAGCAAACTCGACGGGGGCCTGTGTGTCCCCTCCGTGTGAATATGTGTTTCAGAAGAAAGGAGCCACTGGCTGCACGAGTTCGGTTCGAGCTATCAGCTGGGGGCGCACTATATGTATGCTTGCCCTAAGTCGGCTCAAGTGGCGACGAGACCAGCTATGGGGAACTCTGGTGTACACTAGAGGCTAGAGCAGCATACGCCCATACACACCAACACATCACGACGTCCTCGATTCGTCCGGAAGCAAAAAAGAACGAAAACGTCGTTCGAACAGACAGCGAGCAACGAGGGACATCGGGCAACTGGCAACGGACGAACCTCCGGACAAGCCGAGATCGGAGCTGGCGAAACGAAGAACCAGTGCTCGTGTGGCGCCAGACGCGGCCTGGTGGGTGCATGAAGCTAGGGTCCGAGGCCGCTGAGGTTGAGGCTGCGAGGGCACGCAGAAAAATCGGCGAAGAACGGAGGGATCTTTGTCAATCTTACTTTACTTAAAAGCCTTCAACGCGCCTCCAGTGGGGCCGGGCGGCACCCTTTTCCGCACCCTGCTTGAGAGTAACTGTTCTGATCGTTGCTGTAATTTTGCCATCATTCGAATCTGGCGGGCAAAAAGAATCGCTAACTCTGGCCTGCTAGAGGAATGGAATCGATGAACGAATCGGTTTAGAGAAACCTTTCCGTATCCTTCACGCCGCAGGGCAACTTGTAGCCCAGCGTCAGCAATGGTTAGCCGTTGTCGTTGTTCTACATGCGTGACCAAATGCGATTCGATTTTCGAGCTGATATCTGGCATCGGCGCCACTCAACAGCGTTCCGTCGTTCCGATCACTACACAAACACCAGCAGCCAGCCATCCTGCAATGTCTCTCGTTTTCCGCTGCGAATCGGCTGTGCGGGGACTTCTCTTTGGTTTAGCTTAGTTCTTCTCGCTTGGTTTTCCCTTCGTTGCTCCTTCGGGACACATCGGTCCGCCAATGTTCCCCGGACGCCCCGCTCAGGGAATCCCCTTCAGATTTTTCGTGTGTTTGCCGTTTTGGGTTTGCATCTTCAATGCTGTCTTGTGCTGGACACCCTGAGCAGAGCTTATCGTAACGGTGCCGACGGGCTGGCAAAGTCCGCTGCCACGATGGCAAAGGTTAAAGGCTTCGCGTTATATATGTGCGCGTGTGTACGCGCGAGTTTTTTTTTCTACGCTGCTATTGCAGTGCGGGTTACTTGAACGAATGGCGTCAAGAAGCACTACGAATGCTGGCGGTGTTACTACAAAGCAATGCTGTCAATGCTGTTCGAAGCGGCGAGAGGCTGTTAGGGGTTTGAGACAGCAGTGGCGCTCTTAAAAAAATCTTAACTTAGTTTCGGCCTGTTACTGCTGCTGCGATGGCCCAGTACGAAAGTCTGCCCGCTCTCGATTTGGGCCATGTCTGCGTCTGGGGGTTGCCTGCCGGAGAACGTTCGATCGTAAGTCGAGCCGCCAGTTCCAAACGACTCTGCTCTGCGACTCTGTCATCGGCTGGCCTTCATTCACCCCCAATTTCTCACACTTTTCTTCCTTTGCCATTGCATGCAAACAGCTCACATGCACCGCCGACCCTGGGCCGTGTTACGGAAACAACAACTAGCAGGTACCTGCTGACTAAGGGGGACGCACCTTGGATAACTCCAGGATACACCGTATGGAGGCCGTCGTCGTACCGTAAGGTCGCACGGCGTCGGGCGGCCACTCGGGGTCGTTCTACGTCGCCCAACTCAAACTCTGCCTCGATGCTGCAGTCTCTAGGGTATTGCCATGTCTTCCTCACTAGACACGGCGGCCGTTCGCTGTACCCACAAACCCACCCTGGATGAACAGTGACTTCAGCCGTCTCAGCTCTCACTTCGCTTCGTTTCTCTTGAACTCCCCTCCGGCAGTCTGTTAGAGGACCAGGCGTGTGTGGCCTGTTTAACAGGGCCTTCCGCCTGCCTCGACCGACCCCCAGCATCTCAGGTTTGCGGGACTAGCTCAACCACGTTTCCGCTGGTTTGCCTGACGCTCACCCGGGATGTGACAGGAGCCGCCTTAAGCTTTCATTTATAAGCTTTTTGTTACCGCTGTCGTGGGTTGCCTTCGCGAGCGCGGACCGGCCTGGGACTCTGTCGGGTCTTCATTAACCCGCCAAGGTTCCCCTAAACAGCTCTGCCCCCTACTTCTAACGTCCTGTTTGCCATGGCGCATCAGCTAAGAAACCGTCGCTGCCAGTCCCCTCGCTGCTTCGCACGCTTTGTCCTCGAACCCGACACACCGCAAACCGCAGTCGTCAACGACGTCACAACCGCCCCTGCTGGTGCTGCCGCCACTGCACTGCCCACAGCAGATTGCCCGAACTTTACGCATATAGTAATAATAATAATAATAAGAAGAAGAATATCAACAACAACAACAACAACAGCAGCAACAACAGAAAAAAACGGACGAAGTGAAGAATGGTTGAAGGCAGGATCATCATCGTCATCGTGAGATATCAATGTGGTGGTTGTCGATGGCGTTCAATGATGTGGCGACACTATACGAGGCCGCCGCCGCCGCCTGCTGCTGCTGCTGTCACCGCCTGCGCCGTCACTTACTCGTACTCGTGGCGTATTTTGTCGTTGTGGTCATTATTGTGTGGCCGGGCGGCAAGTCTGCAAAAGTTGTTTTTGTCACGTTGCCGTCGTCATTTTTGTTACGTGCGCCACCGATGCCGGTGCCGACGCTGACGTGAACATCAGCATGGGGACAGCAGAGGAGGGCTATCGGTGAGAGAGAACTAAGAGAGAGAGAAAGAGAGAGAGTTGTTGGACATACGCCTCGGCGAGAGCCGCCTAGGCCGCACGGTATTCCACAACGCCGCCGCACGATGGAGCAGCAGAACCGTATGAGCGGGCGAACCCAGAACGGCTAGCTAACGTGGCGTGGCGCGACGCCTGCACTATTCATCATGTATTTATTGCCTGCAATAACTCGCTCCGTTCCCCGCCTCGCCGCTCGTGCACGGTGTGTTGTGTCGGTGGGCATTGTGCTCGCGCCCCAGACATGGTCCCCCAGAGGCGCGAAGGGGTTGACGGTTGCTGCACGGGAAGGATTGGTGCTTAAAAGGGTGCGAGTGGCCCACTGTTTACATGAACCCCCAAAAGGCTCACCGCTGTAGCTTCGGATAGAAAAAGCGAAGCAGCGGATGTGGCGGTGGCGGCGGCGGCGGCCAAGAAAGACGCCGGAGGGAGCAAACACAATGCAAGTCAACGTAACGGACACGGCTACCCACACAGACAGATACACACATCCCAGACCATAATCCACCCAGCCTGCTATGCGTGTATATCGAACGCATAGACTCATAAAAATGTCGCTATCGAAGAATCAATAATCGCAATAATAACAACCACGCCAACGGTGGAAGTAGCAGTAACAACAAACAAATAGCACCATCTATGGTTTGGCCATCATCTGATCACAGGGCTACGGTGGCCCACGACACCGATTGAACAGCCAAGGGAGGGCTGAAATAAATATAATAATGATAATAATAATAATAATAAATAAGAAGGATGAATGACACCGTGTGGGTGTCTGCCCTACCTCGTCTTGCGAGAAACGTCGAAACGGCATGAACAAACGGGACTGTCATCATAACACTATCCTCGTATGAATCAAACATCAGCCCGCGAATGTGCGTGGCACGAGTAGCCGCAACGATCACCAGTCACCACAGCAGGGGTCCGATTCTATTGCACTGCGCGGTCTGCTTTCGTGATCTGGTAGCCGGCCATCTGGCATGGCGAGACTAGCATCGTCGGCTTATTCGGATAACTACGAAGTATGAGTACATTGCAAAAGAGGACATCTCTTGCGATTATTGTTGATAGAAGGTAGCCAACGGCCTATAACGGACTGTAGGCAGGGGACAGCTATACTATTTAGATATTGCGTAGGGGACTACGGTCAGATAACCGAGAGATTTCACTGTGGTTGGACATGTAGATACGATGATACTGGCAATATATATAAATATATATATATATATATATTGGCAGTATCATATATATATATATATATATATATATATGTATATATATATATATATGTGTGTAGAAGATATGAGGATAGGCTGATTGCCATGTTTACTCGCCGATGGCGATACGCGGAACGGTGTCTGTGTGTGTCCAATATATAACAATAAACGTCACTTAGAGACACTTAGCGAGTGGCTGGGCTCGCAAAGTGCCCGCCGGTCTGCCGATGATTGACCGCTTCGTTCCATTGGTCGCTATCCGTCGGCCGGAAACTCGTCATTTGTCCGCCTCACGGCGCACCAGCCGGACCATGCAGCTGGTCAGCAGCTCGTTATCACACCTCGTACGTACGAAGCGCATTGTATATAAAGATTCGTACCGCAGAAGTGTATACGACGGTTCTTTTATTATAGAGGAATCCATGTTCAATCGAATGGACCTCGTCCCGGCCTGTGTCATCAAGCTGCACGGTTAAGAAAGAGCGCTGGTATCAACTCATTGAGGACGTGTGGCTCCACTATGCCAAGGCCGCGGAGGGGGGACGGCTGCTTCGGCTGTGTCCTAAACGCGTACCCATATCGACAGGGTGGGCCAAAAGTCAGTGGGTGTTTTCCAATCTGCTGCTCGGCTCATCCCGTATTTTCAAGCATCACCGCTGTACGATGCATACAGCAACGGCGGAATACAGTCACCAATGAGCTAGTAATTCCCGCATTTAAGATTTAACCGGGAACCATTCTCAACACCGTCGCTGAAATCGTACTGCGACGGCGAATATGATATAGAATCTTCACCCCTTTCACGCAGTATAGACTTGAGTTTGAGTTTCAATACGTAGTTGATACTGTATCATGACGCATGTTTGGCATAGCCTATATAAGGGTACAATGGCAACAGTTTGAGTTTTCTATTCCGTGCAGGTGCTATCGTTCTTATATTAAATTGCCTTTCGCACAAAACGTGCTGAATGTATGTCTGTGTGTACACGACGCATGGATAGCCTCACTCGTCTGGAAGATTTCCAATGTTGCTCCTATTTTATACTTCAACCCGGTCTCAGTGTTCTACCCTTCTCTAGGAAGATACCTTTTCCGGTCTTGTCCACAATAATTGCTTCGTCATCCATTGTCGTCGTCGCGCTGCGGTAGCTCGCATTATTGGCCTTGGTGCCCAGGGGGAAAGGGGGCTGCCTCGAACGCTGCTCCTTCCATTGCTGGTTAAGGGTTATAGGGCCCTACAGCAGCAGCTTACTTACAGATTGTCGTAACCTATCCTCCCCGTCACCGCTCTGTGGCCATGTACTTCGCCTTGTACCTACACCCCAACACCACGGCCAGCCTCCACTAACAAATACCGCCCACCACCTGCTGCCTGCGGCTTCTTTCGCACTCGACCAAAGGACAAAACAATGCGCCCCATAGTAGAACCCCACTTCGTCTTCAAGGTCCAAGAGCCGCCTCACTGTTCACATGCCCAACGGCAGTTCGGCCACCCCCTCTTTGGTCCTTCGACGTCGCCAGGCAAACGGTCATTGGGTCCAGAGGAGGAGAGTGTGCAGCCATGGAAACGCTAGGAGAAATGGAAAACGGGGAAGGTCAGCATCGAGGTTGAATGTACACGTACCCCGAGGGGTATGTTACCTGAACCTTTCCGGCCTCCAGTTTGCCGACGCGTTCCTATTGGGTTGCCCTCACCAACCGTAGGCGTCGTAGTTTCCCAGCCCAGACATTATCGATAACTGTGGGCCATATAACGAAAGAGGGCAGTTTGTCCTACGCTATATGGGACGGAGCGATGGAGTGATATAAATACATGAATGTGAGCGGGTGACAAGGACGTGGCATGGATAGGGGTAGCAGGGAATATAGGTTTGCTAGGAGTCTAGTTGACTGAAAGGTACAAAGGGGAGGCGACCTGGGGCGCGATGTAACGCTGGCTGAACGCAGGCGGTTGCGCTAGCCAAGCCATAGCGTAAATGACAACGAATGACTTCTGTCGCATCAGAAGCAGAGATCTATTCAGTCACACTGGCAATGCTGAGGACGATGCAACGGCCAGCGGGTCATGGTTGACAGTCGACGGCTGCAGGTCTCCGTCCTCTGTGAACGTAACGACGACAACAACATCGAAGCACAGACAACCTCGTGCATAACGGGACAGATGTGAGCGTTGAACAATATCTTTCAAGTAACATCGCATTCGGATGGCGAGTATGTGAAGCCACTAAGCTTCGGTTTGCTAACGACGACGACGACAATGACAGAGAACAGCGTCGCGTGAAGGTGAAGTTCGAATTCGCCTAGAAGGAAAAATTAGGTTGAATCCGGTGGCGTAGTGCCTTGCAATCAGAGGAGAAGAGCGGGTGCTCGGGTTCGGTCCCCACCGTTGCACATTTCCTATGACGGGGCCGTCTCGCAATTCCGTGGACGTTAAATGTTGGCTGCGCGTCAGCCCGAAAGATTTACGTAGAAAAATAAATTAGAATCTATGGACACCTCAGTTCTTCAGAGCAAGCAAATCTACTAGACATTAATGCTAAATGATGTGTGCGTCTCGTATTATCATATTATTCCCGGATGATGAACAGGATGATAATGCGATTTTGTTTATTAGATTAGCTTCAGATTGTTTTTCGAAGTTTTGCGAGCCTCCGATTCTCCTGGGGGAAATAGAGAGACGAGCGCAGACGGCAAATATTGTAAGCTAACCGATACAATTCTACATTATTCAATTTCTCATCCATATATATATATATATATATATATATTTATATTTGCCGAGCAAGCGGTGTTAATTAATATATCGAAAAAATATTCAGTTTGTATAGGCCACCAATAAGTGCGAATAGCACTTACTTTCAATATAGAAGATCGAGGAACTCACCTCGACCAACTACGAGAGCATGCTTAAATCAAACAAAAAATAGCATCTACTCCCGGTCGACATTCACCACATACTGTTAATCTAATTCTGTATAAAATGCGCATTCAAGAAGCAAAAATATAATTCGATATTTACATACTAACTATTACATTTATTATCTTACCATCCTTGTTATAATACTACCAGTTTAGTGATTACTGGGTTCAACCGCCTAATTAGCATAAATTGGGTAATCATTGGTAATCCCACGAAACGAACGGAGGGAACGATAATCAGCTCTAAATAAATCAGTTCAATTTACTGGGAGGGGTTACAGTCACTGGTGCATAATCGAAGAAGCCCTTCGTTTCGTTGGAAAGACGGTTCGGGAGGGGGGAGGCGCACACTGCTTAGTGTGCATAGAGGCAGCCATCCTGCTTAGCCATGGCGTTCGCTTCGCATGACGTGCGGGCAGCCACAGGACCGCCGGCTGGACGGCCGATTCTGTGGTGGTTCCATGCTGGTGTTGGTGGCCGCGTCGTCTGTGCTTTGGCGGTGGAAGTGAAAGCCACCTCGGCCGGCCGAAATCCACATGGTATGATCAGACGAGTGGAGTGAAGTTGTAGCCCGTAGCCGTTCAAATGGCTAGCGGCTGCTACCGCTGCTTGCTTATTGGCTGTGGAGGAGGACTCGGACATCACGGGCTGCTGGTGGGCGGGTGAGGATTCGATAGCAGGACCTGCCGAGTTGGTGCTGGCGAGAAGTGCTACTTCTCCGGCCGCGGCGTCGGTTACGAGAGCCTTGGTAGCCTCGGAAGCCTTAGTCCCTTCGCCTTACGCTGGCTCCCCCTCTCAGTGGCTGAGTGACTGAGTGAGTCTATTTCACGGCAGATTAACGCCCTCTGGGCCCTGTCTGCGCCGTGTCTGCTAATTCGGCTGGTCTTTCTTGTGGGGCTCCTTCGGATGCCTCTTCCCTTCGTAACGCCGTGGTCGGGAGGATCGGAAGTACCATATATATATATATATATATATATCCTGCGTACTCCCACACCCGCACACTGAACTATTCACAGCTCCATGGATCGGCCCGGCACGATCGGTACGGCCACTCCGACCCGAGTGTCTCTACCGTGGAAGCCACGGTGGGGTTCGCGATCCCCATCGTCCCTGTCCGGAGCGCTCATAGGAGGTGAAGGCCCAGCGAAACGGATAGCATAAAGCAGACTCCAACGGGGTATTGGGCCTGACTCCCTGCGGGGACAGGTCTACGGCGACCAACGGACGGCGCAGATGGAGACTGCTGTATGGCGGTTGTCGGGGACCAGCGGGACAGTCGGCTGATCCCCCCAATAATAAGAACACACACAAGATGATGCAATTAGTCACTTAGATTGGTGGCGTGCCAACAGCGTAGGTGGTGTTAAGCGAAGCGAAGGATCGGTTGGTTCTATTCGTGAAGGCACTTGGTGCCGCCTTGGTAGGGGGCGACCGGCGAGGACCAGCCATTTCCCCAAACTCCCCGAAAGTGGAACTGAGAGAGAAAGAGGAAGGGGGAAGATAACAGAAGCATCGCAAAGAACATGGAATAGATCGGATCAACATTATTGAACAACAGAGAAGGACGGACGCTAGTGGGCGTGTGGGAAGCACCTGGTAAGGAGTGGTGTGGATGCGAGAACAGACACCTCGCAAAGATGAGATATATATATATATATATATATATATATATATATATATATATATATATATATATATATATATATGTATATATATATATATATATAAGTGTGTGTGTGTGTGTGTATATATGTATACGCCACGCACACTTATGTTGGATCCTCTTCTTGTCGACATTGACAAGAGATTGACCCTAAATATTGATCGGTCCTCTCCGATTGTTTTTCATCAAGTCGAGGACACTGACTGGACTCTGGAACAACGTCAGAAGTCTCAGCCAATAATGCCAGTAATACGTGTCTTAAAAAAAAAAGTTTTTTTTCGTGAATTCTCGTTTGGATTTGTCATATTCTTTCGAACATAGTTGCCGCTAAAACTTGAGCTAACCCAAAACTAACGGATAGCCACGGCTTTATTATAGATGCGGATTTGAACGATGTCCTATTCTGCCATCTAGAACCCCCTTGCTGGGGTGAGGAACCAAAGCAGGCGAACCGGCCAGGCCGGCAGAAGCGTTTTGAAGACCTAATATCTAGGTTTGTATGTCTTTGGTAAACGGCGTCTCATCGCACGTCTACCTCGCTCAGCAAGATTTTAAAATACGAGCACATAATCTCTCTACGTAATGGTTGTAGATAATGGCTAGTGTGTCAGCAAGACTCTTGACACTAGCACGCAGTTTCATCCGGCTTCTTCTTTTGGCGAATCTTGCAAAATGGCTGCAAGACGGGAGCAGCAACGTTCTTCAACGTTGCCAGGTAACTCAGTTGGGATATGGGGCAGATCAATTTGCATATTATCCTCCAGACGCGAACACAACTTGCACAAAATGACAAGTTCTACAACCTGATTATAGCTCAGGTTGAATAATATGCAAGAACATCGACAAACAACAGGGCGCCTTAGAATAACAATGCAGAGTTACGCAGATAAAAGCAGTCTGTATGTCTCAACGTCCCCTTTGATTGTAGTACACGTATCATGCACTCCTTGGATTCAGATATCCATAAGGCTCTCCTATGTTACCGGCAACGTTCGCTGACGAACGCGGCAGTGGCCATTTGTTTTCCGAAAATCTCATACGAAGATCAATCAATGACCTGTCGCTTCTACTTTGCTCCATGGCTTTGGCAGTTTCGCTCCCTTCGATTGCTTTCTTCTAGCCGATCTTCTGATCTTCCACAGCAAACCGACGTCCTCTAATCTGCCGATTTAACAGGCCAAGCAGTCCATGAGCTATTGGGCCCGTGGTGAATTAGCCGGACGAAGGGCAGAGCTGGTCCGACAAAGGAACGGCTTGGTCCTGTCCAATGGAGTGGCTAGCAGGCTATATGAGGAGGGGCTTATGCGATTTGAGGTTTCTTGTTGGGTTTCTTTGCTCGGCCGCATTCGTCTGGGGATTCTTACCGAAACAGACTTGCCCGTAGTGCCTATCAATACGGGTGGCTCCCACCCGAACTTGATTATCACGAAGCTGAACGTGTCGATTTGAGGGACCTGCACAATGGCTCACGGAAAGTTGAATGACCACAGGTGATTTGCAGGGGTACGGTCGGAGGTTAGCGTCCCGACAGCACGGTAATTGCAAGCCGCGCGCATATATAATTCGCGCCGCGCCGCGCGCATATATAATTCAATAGCAATAAACAATATATAATAACGTCTATGGGACTCTCCTCCTGGAATGGAGAACTATTAAATCGGGAGGTTGCTGGTAGTGTTAACTCCTTATATTTTGCTCAACTCCGAGTGACCTGCCGTACACATGCAGTTGACGAGCACGTCTAGACTACCAGATGCTCTGATTGTCAATACGGTTCCTTCCTGAAATGAAACTGGGCTCACTCTAATCTGCCATTTTCTCTTCTTCTCTTTCAAGGCATCGTCCTGCCAGAGGTATCTTCCACCATAGTTACTCAACGCATCCAGTCTTATTGGAGAGGCAAGCTGGGGGGCCGGTTGTGAACGGGCAAAATTGTTTGAAGGGAAATGCAGTAGGCTGAGGCCGTCATTCCCTGCCTCCCACATTAATTCCCATTCGTCTGACGGAAGTTCAACTCAGCGACCACTTGCCACCAGTATCTTGTTGCAGGATCGCTCGGTTCAAGTGTTCCACTTCTGTTCACCTTTCTATCAGCGCCCACGTCTTCGGTCTTCGGTCCTCTAAGTCCTTAGTTTTGCTGCGTAGACCCACATGGCTGTGCCGGCGAGCCCATGCCTCTAGGTGTAGGGTATTTCCATAATTAAGTCTGCTTTTCTGCATGTTTCTCGGTCAGACTGCTGCCGCTTACCAAAAGGTGCAGGACTGACAAGCGCTAACGCCAGCCCTTCCACTGACCAAAGGTAAGGGAAGGTTTGGTTGCCACTGACCAACGCTTCATCCCGTCTTTTCGCCATTTTGCCCTGACATACATAGATAGTGAACGCTTCGCACACGTATGCCATCCCCTTGGTATGCCGCCAACACCCCAAGCGCCCCCCTACGCCCGCTGACTGCGCTCTATTCATTCTCCCCTATGCAAACTGAACTCTGCATTGTGAGTTAGTTAAACGTCGGCAGCGGCCAACGTTAAAGCGGACAAACCCCTTTCGAACGGTACGCGGTGAGGCGGTAGCGACCAGCGCATGAAGCCGGCCGTTGCACATCGCTGACGTAGCAAGGGGCATCTCGCCAACTCCAGCAGTGCTAGAGCAGCTAAACGTAGGTCGTTTACAGAGAAGGCGGCTGCTCTCGTGAATACAATCATGCACAGACACTGACTCATTCACCCATACGATTGGCTCATACGGCGACACGTGCAGGTGTATGCACAGACGTCACCGCGGACACTTTTGCAGCTACATCTACGGTTGGTGCTGCTACTGCTGCTGCTCCATATAGAGATTACCTGGGGCTGTCTGGTGCTCCATCCGTCGTCCACTCGCGGAGCACATTTAGGAGCAGTGGAGCTCTGTGGCATGGCGTCCAATTCCCTTGAGGCGTTGGATTCAACTGGGCCGCTCCTCAGTAACGGGCAAGGGAGATAGGGATGGTGAAGGCCATTGGCGCGAGTAATGTCAGCCGTTGTTTGCTCTTTCTCAGGCGGACAATTTGTGGAGATTTTGAATTTTCTGTTGTTGATATTATTGCTGTTGTTGCTTCATTTTTAACTTAAATTTCAGTATTCTTTCAACCGGTGTTTTTGTTTCTTCCATTACTAGAGAACATATGTACGGTATGCTGGTATAACACTGGGAACGAACTCGAGATTCGTTTTGTTGTGTTTCTCTGTCTATTTGAGTCAACGAGACTGTACGACTGTGCCAGTTTCAACTAGGCAATTGTTACATGTTATCACCAGTGACAGATACAAGACGCGGATGATTTCACTCGAGCTTTATAGTTAGTCGAAACAGAAAACAATTTTCGCACTCACTATGGCTGCTTTTGGCCTTCTTAAGTTGTCGCAAGTCCGTGAAGGATTGCCTCATATTATAGTAGATCATTTGCTCTCTCGAGTTCCGATAGCATTTTAGGCTAGTCTTGGTTTTAGCGCTATTTAAATGTAGTGTATTCAAGTATACGTATATAATAATAATAATAATAATATACTGTATTTGTCCTTATATTGTAGATTAACGCAATTCGTTAAAAGGCTGAGATCTATATTTACCAGAGCCGAAATTTCCCGCATGTTCGAACCATTGTTTCAGCAGCACTGTCCCGCACGTAAGGACATTCGTTAGGTTCTACCAATACACTAACGAGCATATCAAAGTCTTAGCATAGTGGGTTACAGCTTTAGAGTTCAAATCAGACTTCACTAAATTTAATGACTATATGGTTCGTGGGGCTTTATGATCTTTTCTGCTGCGAGACATCTGCGAGAAACGAATTACTGCTGATCGTTTGCTCTTTCAACGAAATCGAAGACATCCTTCCGGGGAGCCAATACAGCTTGCTGGATTTTATAGGGCAGCCGATCGATGCACGCATTGACAATTCACATTTCCGATATCCTCTCGCTGCTCGTCGGAGCAGACACACATAGACAGGTAGTGGTGGATGTGGCACAAGACCGTTCATGGGCCGCATCTAAGTGTTCTGAAGAGCCATTTGCTTTTAGTGAAAGCAACGAGTACGTCATTTTGGATTAATGTCTATATTAAGGTTAGTGCGACAAGTGGTAGTCGTGATTGCACATGTATATATATATATATATATATATATATATATATATATATATATATATATATATACGTATATATGCGTTTGAAGAAAATGTCCCCCTCTCAAAAAAAAAATTTGAGAACTGTAACTTGAAAACTGGCATGCAATTAACACCATAAGCGTTCAGATCTTTGGCCCTGGAGGTGTTGTTACTTGGGCCGTGATTCGGAGCTATGACACTTCCCGCGTTTTGTCAAAACGCACTTGTTTCACTCGTCTAAAACGAACACAAGGGATAACCGTGTGAGCGACATTTCGGTCTTAGCAGACAACAACCATGAAGAAAGAGAATGTAGAAACTACAATACATATTGCGGTGGTCTATAGCTCATCATCAGAACTCTTCATATGTATTTATGAGTACTCTCTATCTTTCGCAGCATTCCATATGCAGACATGGATCCCATACACACACAGGCACAATGCCTTCGTGTGAAATTAAACGTGTTTACGTCTTCGTCGTAGTTGGGCAAAAACGGCGCGCGAGATCTCGACGGAGACGATATCTCTTAACTCGGTGAGGAGGCGGTTATCTGATTAAAATAGGTGGAATGGATAGCGAGCTACAGAGCTGAGTTGACTTGCCAGAGAGCGAAAGAGAGAGGGAGAGAGAGAGAGCACATATAGACTCAGAGACAAATAGATGTATGGGCAGAGAGTGCCAAAGCGGTAAAGAACTACGACGTCTCGTGGGTGGATTTGAACGTGCGTATATCGCTGCGCCAGCTTTGTAATTTCATAATCTTCGTAATTACTGCGAGAGCGCTATTGTGCTGGGCGCGGGTGCGGGGCTGCTCGCTTACACTGTCGGAAGGAACGAGGCGCGGCAGCGGCGAACGACGAGAACGGCAGGGAGCTTTCGAAACGAGCTCTAAAGATCGCTCGCATTTGAGTAGGCATCACCACCTCTCATGAGTAAACTGTATATATATATATATATATATATTCCTAACATGGACTCATTCGCTTCGCGCTCTCTAACGTAATGAATTACGCACGTGCCTAGCACCACGCCTCGACTGACACGGTAGGAGAATTAAGCTAAGCATAGACCCACAGGGATCGGGCGGGCAGGTTGCCACAGGGTTCGTCGGCCTACGAGGCCGGGGTCGCTGTGGTTATACATACATTGAAATCACATTGTAGATCCCATCGGGTCACGCTAGTGGCGGCGTCGCCGTATTCTACAACCACCGACTCGGACCAATGAAACCGACTTTGGTGGAGGATAACTGCGTGGTTATCGAAGGAGAAAATGTCAGTATCGTCGCAATGTATGTACGCCCGCCTGAGGCAGAAGGCACGCAGATACTAACAGAGAAGCTCATCAGATGTTGCCGACTGACGTCTGGGAAGCCAACGGTGCTCGCCGGGGACCTGAACGTGAGAATTGACCAGCAAGATCAGCCTCGTACGATCGCTTGCCTGGAAACTCTACACAATTTTGGCTTACAGGTGGTCACTGCCCCGGAGATCCCAACCTTCGTCGGTCCGATGGGGACATCTGTGATTGACATCTTCGCAACGAACATGACCCAGGACGTTCGATACACTGGCCCGGAAAATCCACTCAAGGAAGGTGGGCTGCTGAAGTGGCACCTGCCTGTTGGACTACAGGTAACACTGAACGAGCAGGAAAACCCGCCTCGACGCAAACAACAACAGCAGAGCAGAAGAAAACACGACGTGAATAAGCTCTCAGATGCGGTCAGTGTTATCTTTCCGTACGAAGAAAACCCTGAGGTCGAGTCGTACCATAGGTTTCTGAGCACGACGCTAAGAGCATGTGTGCCCCCAAACGACCTCCCCGTAGCAGGCCTTGGTGGACTCCTGAATGCTCGCTGGCTAAACACATCTCGCTTCAGGCAAGAGAGCTGGGCAGACTTCAAAAGTACCTCGAACCGTTCGTTTCGAAGATCAAGAAGTACTATAGAGACTGCCTCAAAACAGCCAAGCGGAAGTACGAGGAAAAGCAGGAGACTAAACTGCTGGAAGAAGCTGCGCGATCCCCATACCTTTGGCTCCGCCACTCTAAAGTGGCCCGACCCACCTGCCCAGTCAATCCAGAGGCTCTCCAAGCACACTTCCGTGGTATCTTGAGCTCAAGTGATACAGTTCCAACCGTGGTGCCGCAATATCATTCATGTTGGCGTGCAGATGAGCTCGGATACATCGCGAATCTAGAAAGAGAATTCACCGTCTCCGAGGTTTTGCACGGCATCCATAAGCTTCCCAACCGCAAAGCGTGCGGGCCCGATGGGATCTACAACGAACACATCAAAACAGCCATGGAATTCACGCCGTGCTGGACCAGGCTGTTCAATGCCTGCCTGAGTACGGGTAGAGTTCCCGAAGCCTGGAGAGAGTGTTCAATGGTGGTAATTCCGAAGGGTAAGGGAGACCAGAACGACCCGAAATCCTGGAGAGGGATCGCAAAGAAGAGCTGTATATACAAGCTTCTATCGAGCATCCTGACAAGACGCCTGTCCTTCTACCTCGAAAATCGTGATGCCCTTCCACCTGAACAACACGGATTTCGGGCCGGCAGGTCAACAATGACAGCATGTAGGATACTGGTCGACGACATCAAGAAAACCGTGGCTCGTCCGAAGCAGTTCCTCCACGCAATATTTGTAGACTTCAAAGCCGTGTTTGATTCGGGGTCCAGAACGATAGTTCTTTCAAAGCTGGCGTGTCACTGGGTGCCGCTTAACATACTAGGTCTGCGGAAGGATATCCTACAGAAGAATTCGGTCATCATTGATGATGCGGTCATGGAGAGACACGGGGTTGAACAGACGACTGGGTTTGCCCAAGGCGACAACCTAAGTCCGTTACTCTTCTCACTCCTCATCAGCGATCTTCCTACGCGTGTCAAGCAACGCCACTCTTCTGTCAATCTCATCCTGTATGCAGATGACCTCGTAATGTACTGTACGAGTAGATTTCACCTCCAACAGGCACTAGCAACTTTGAATACCTATGTCGCCGACACCGGCCTTCAAATTAACAAGGCTAAAACAGTCGCAATGAAGTTCCGAAAAGGGGGGAGGCTCAGCGGAAACGACTCGTTCCGACTGGACGGTGAGCGGTTGGACATAGTTAACTCGTTCACATACCTCGGTCTAACAATAACAACAACAGGCAAATCATTCGCTTTGCATGTTGAAGACCGAGCTAGAAAAGCGACGATTGCGACGCCCTCGATCGAACGACCGCAAAAGCTATCAATCGACACTGCTCTTAAATTGTTTAATTTGAAGATCGCGCTAATAGCTACATATGGGATTCAAATCGTCAAGGCCACGATCGACAGAGTCAAACCAGCGTTCTTAAAGTCAGTACTCGGTCTGCACGCCACGGCACGGAACCGGCTAGTCTATCTGCTGCTCGACACGCCATCGTTTGTTGAAGAAATCCGCCAGTCGTTCAACCTCCCAGAAACAGATAGTTACCGCATCTTTATAGATGGTCATAAAGCGAAGAAGAGAGAGGTGGACCCGTTGTTCTTCACGACTCCAGCCATGACTGATGGCAATTGGAAGCTTAGTAATAGAAGCAAAAGGCACCATGTTACTAGGTTCGCGGTTCACGGATTTCACCATATAGATGATAATTGCGTTTGTAAATTCTGTAGTAAAAAATGTGAGAGATACCACGCAGGAAAATGCGAAGAAATTAGGTCAATTAGTCATCTCTTAAATATAAATGCCTAATCTAGTCGTAGAATTAAATATACATTGATCAATGCAATCAGATAGAACTGTTTAAAAAAAAAAAAAAAAAATGCTCCTAGAATTTTTACATGAAACCTTACACATCAGAAACTAACTTGTATATTGTACACACCGTTGTAATTACTCGAACAGAGTGAAAATAAAACGAATAAGATCCCATCGGGTCTCGTGACAACGAGCCGATGCAAGCTTCAAAGAATTCCTCTTCTAGATAAAAGCCGTCGCTTCGAGGCCATGAGCGCCGCCCAAAACTCAAACCCTTACACTATGGCTTCAGCTGACATGCTCATCATATATAGAAATCTTTCTGAGGGTTCCGCAAACAAAAGGGTTGGGTTGGATACATCACCGGACAAGCCCCAAGAAGGGGGTTGTGTGCACAGCGATGTATCTACGTACGTTCATCTATAACCCATTGCGACACGACAGGGATCCGACATAGGGCGACGCAAGATGACGTGAGGCGGGTGGTTAGTTCGTGGCAGTAAGGAGCTACAGCTTCTCAGGCGGGTTAAAGATAGTTGATTGTTTTGTCAGAAGCGAGTCGTATGCAAGAGCACAAGTGGATGGTATATTAGGAAACGGATATCTATACATAGGTTTATCGATGATTGGGCTATAGGAAGCGGGAGCTAGGTCCAGCAATCTGTTGTTGATATTATGATCACCAAGAGGCACATTACACTCGAGCCAGGCGACGAGGATGGAGGGCAAGCGTGTTTCTTGCAGAACGTTTCATCTTCATTAATATTGAGAAATATAATAGAACAGTAGAAAAATGACGTATGTCGTCGTAAATGTAGAGAAAATGACAATAACGGCATAAGGTTGATGCAAGCTAAAAAAGATTGACAATGGGAACGAAATATCTAAACAAGTAAGAATATACAAAATATAGCTTTTAGCTTTGTAGATAAAGGAAAGTATGTTGATCAAATTCAATGCAGAAATTAATTGTTAATAATAGCTAAGTTGCGAAAATAACAGGTGTTAAAATTTATTAAGTATCAGAGAGAGAAAGTCAATGAGAAAAAAAGACGGAGGTTGAAGATAGAGCAATATTGGATATGACAGAGATCGGTATCAGGATAAACAACATTTAGGCTATGAAATTGGCGACCGGCCACGTTTCGAGTTCTGCAACACAATAGTCTGTGTTGATCGATTTGCATAGTAAAAACGTGTACTGTTCATAACACTTCAATATCTAGGCAGCCAGCGAAAATGCATTTCCCTGGCAGTTATTCGTATGGCACCCTTGCAGGACTGGAGCGACTCGATTGAGAGTCGCGGCAGCGTCGAAATATCCATGACGACACAGCTTAGTTAAAAAACGGCTACCGGATTATAACCAGATCGTGTGCGTCCAAGACACACAACGCTAACGCGAGCCACTGGTCCCCTTCATTGCAACAACCCTGAGGGTATCAGCAATAGTGTGAATGGAATACAAGCCAGTTGCTAGTTTTGTTTCGTTCCTTTAAATGTCACTTGTATACTATGTGACTTTGAAGAAAAATGCACTATCCGCGTTTTGCCGATATAACCAAATTCCAGCCTCGTTCGTTTGATATGAGCGAGAACAACCTTAAGGCTACTTGCTCGCAGGTTCACCGATATATAATATTATCTTTAGATTGGCTGAAAGTGATCTGAACGCTTTCCCACGGGGCAATATAGCGCATGTGTGGCAAGGCCCCGAGCGACGCGTTTTGGAACCTGCTCACATGGTCTGACATTTATCGGCAGGGTAGACACAAATGGCGAGAGGTCTCGAGCTCAGGCCGGACCGAAAAATCTTCCGATTGCTCTGTGCTTTTGCGCCAGGTATTGTGTCCCGTAAGCTGGTTAATTAAACCGTCGATACTGTGTGCTTTAAGTTAACGAGTAGGCTTTTTTTAGTGAGGCAGTGGCCTTGACGATGCACTGGCCCCATTTCCTCTTCCAAGTCGAACGAACGTGTGCGTGAGTGCTGCCTTCGTGGTAGTCCATTTTGGCCTGATGTCAGAAATAGCTCTTTGGATGAATATATAATATATACTGTCATGTTTCGCTTGCTTGATTCAACGTGTGCTCTCTTATCAGTGTGCTCTCTCTTAGCCTATCAGCTTAATTCATACAGGGTAATATTCGTAATGTGTTTTTTAATCATATAATCTCGAATGATGTCGAAATCGATATAGTGCAGTGGCCCGCGGCGTGGGACCTAGAGGTTAACCAATTACTGCGGAGTTCATATGAACGCTTTGAATGTCTACACAGTAAAGGACGAAATACGAACTAGTTAGGAGATTAACATAGCTCCTATGAGCAAGAGGTATCTGATAGCGATGACTGAATAAGCGACATGTACACGTCGATTACCTTGACATCCTTCATAGAATTGCAAGGGAGCAGATTAGTAGAGCTACACGTATACCTTATATATGCTGTAGTTACGGCCATGGAGTGCTTTAAATTTAAAGGCATACTTCGGTTCTTTTTCACTATCCTACTAAAGGTAATCCAAATAACCTGTTTGACTAATTATGACTCCTATGGTAAAATCCATCATTAAAATAGGTTAGGGAATCGTCGTAAAGGCTAACGCGTAAGCCAAGCTTTCATTGTTATAAGTTGAAGGTCAGCCTGAACAACTACTAGGACCCCATAGTTGACAACGAACGCACCTCATAGTCTACTCTACATCGGTGAACACCCATAGCAAAAGATAAATAGGCGATCTCTTTTGGTCTTACAAGACAGCCGTTTGACTGATTCCTCTCCAGTAGCCATTTCTTCGAAGTTGCCCCTTTCGTCAGCTTGTCCTTAAGTTCATGTGCTTTTTGAAGCCATAAAAATATTGCATGTCACTTGTGGTTCTTCTAGAGGCATATTTGCAACATCACATTGATACAGAGACGCATCAAATCACATCAATTACTCAATAAACTACCATGCATTAGATGGACTGCCTAACAAGCGCATAGATCCCTTTGGGGCATAAGCAAGTTGACATCATTGGTGAGGTGACCTTGTTCATCCTCCGATCCACACGGTGCTGTGATGGAAGCTGCTTATAACGTGGCAAGACATGGACACAGTATCGAAACACAATGACATATATTATAATAGTACTCACACGATCGATTCAAAATTTGAATGAACACATTCGCGTTTTTCTCGCTCAACTCACCCGCTGTCATGGTATTGCTTCTATAGCGTTCTCCGAAATATGTCGGAAAGAATCGATGCAGGGAACGCAACGGTTGTAGTATAGACCTAGGTAAATGATAATTTCTCGCCTTCAAAGGAGCCGAATACGTTGGTAGTTAAAATACGAAGGCTCACGTCGTGTATCCACTGTTTCCGCGAGAGGCCAAGTAAAACTGGATGATGCACCCCAGTGAGTCAAGGCTTCACGGTAGATTTATATACCACGTCAGGGGGTGGCATGGCAGAGCTGTGCTGCGTGCGGAAGCTCCGTGGATATCGTGGCCGTTCCTCCATACCTCCCCTCCCGTGATCTGTGTCCAACCAAACATTGCGCAGTAGCTCGTACACCCTGTGTTATAGCCACGCGTGGGTCCACCAGCAGCTACGTGGAACAGAATTGCAGGGCGATTCCGCATGCGCGACCACGCTGACCGGGGTTGTGAAGATTCATAGCTCTGGGGACGGCTGGCAGTCACATTCACTTCGGGCCTCGACAGTTGACTCGGACAAGGTCAGAGCTAAAGGTTGGCTTCACAGCCAGCGGGGCAGCGATCCGAAATACAAAGGCGGTCAACTCCTGTTTTGAGTAATAAATAAACTTCCTTATTTATTTTAACTAAAATAATTCGTACATTTATTGTGAATGAAATGCATTGGTTAATATATTTTATACTTTAGTGGAAAGCTGCATATGTGTCTGTATGTTGGTGTATGGGAACATGTATTTGAAAGTCTGAATCCTGTTAACTAATTTCGTGTTTACGCCCGCAGAATATGGGTTGTGGCTGTGCCATATCACTGGGCTGAGAAATCGACTGTTGCGGCTGTGTCAAGAAGCTCTGAAAAGCAGAAAAAGGCCGAGATCGGCTCACTGTTCCTCGGTACGACAGCGATGATTGATTAGTCATGGATGCGAACCATAGAAGGGGGCTTGGGGCGTTCACGCCGGTGTCTGCGCTCAAATATATGATCAATATGTCGCGTTCCCTCCTTAACCAACAACTTGAATTAGCCCATTATTCTTGTAGTTGTATCAGCCATCATTATACAACTGTGTGTTTTTTTACCCACAAAGAACTGCTAAGCGAAGAGGCATTATGTACTAACTATGGCATAGGCAACCACTAATAATAAAAAACACCTGTAGAATTGTCGATGCAAACGCTTATAGGGGGAACACTCAGAATCAGCCCATCGAAACACGACGTTATGAATAATCATGTGCTGCCCTCACTATCTATATAACACACTGTTGTACTTCTCTCTAGTCGTTGTTGAGATGAACCACAAAATATTGCGAAGCGCAAAAAAAAACGGTAAAAATTCCTATGCCGCATATTGAAGTAAACTGCTTTAAGAATCGTCATCAAACACGGAAATTGAAAATGGAGACAACCGCTGCATTTGCTTAACGCCGGCATATTCACCGCCAAAACTGCGGTTATTAGTTCTCTGCAAATGCCCAGCATGTAAATTACTGACCAAGTCGCCTTTCGTGCGGCCTATGCACGGGGCAAATCCTGCTGACAGATGAACTTACCTACGTGCATATATTTATAGGATTTGAGCAGGGCACCTTGGCAGTACATACACACACGAGCGCATTTCATACGTCAATTTGGGTTTGGGGTGGAGCTTTTGCATTTCAATGAGTGTTTCGGTTAAGTGTGTCAAATGTGAATTTAAGGCCCACGAACCTCGTACTCGTGAACCTAAGGTTCTTTATCGTTCTAATGGCAAACGCCATTATGGTATGTCTTTGGTCCCCTTCTCCAGGAGCAAAATCCTGGTCTGGGACAACAGCGTGACTGATACTTTTTCACCGTCCTATGCCAGTCACGGAGTCACACGACCCGGTTATGCAGCTGACGCTGCAGAACATTAAAATAAGAGGAAATATGCTACATTAGTTGAATATATTTTTTTTTTCTTTAGATCCATGGCCTTCGAAACTCTAGAAGGATTAGCGTTTTCGAGAAAAATTATCCCATGTTGCAGGAGAAGCTCGTGAACGAGAATTAATTTTAATGCAAATATTGTTAATAGATTGACAAAGAGGCAACGCCATCTCTAATATGAGTACACTTAGAGATTGGAGCAATGGAGCGACTTGTCGGAGGGGGTCTTAAATTTTCGGGAATGTAATATCCTTCTTAATTATTAATACACACTCATGGGATACAATTGTTGTCCAAATGACATGAATAAGTAATATCCGTGATGTGTTCCTTGTTTGACCTCTGTCTCTCTTTCTCGCTCTCGGACATACACATACTCTTCGCGCACCACTATGAACGTTATTTGAGTAGTTTTTTTCTTGGCCTGCGACGGCAAATGTACAATATCGTTTTTGTATTTGGCCCCTGCTCCTTATGACTCGTCTTTCCAGCCGTATACCAAGCATAACACAAGGCCAAAGCAGTCGTTCTCCTGTAGTAGACCCTATCATGACCAGCAAGCAAACGCGGAGAAGGAGTATCATGGCTTGTTACTATTTTCTTAGAGGGCATGCGCCACGTTCGCGTACGAGTTTATGGCGTACGTGAACCGCATCCGTATTTGCGGGATAGAATAGTAGGCTGGGGCGTTTGTACCAACAGCAGCAGCAGCAGAACCTGGGGTTAAACCTGCGAGTGACGGCAGCCCCCATCTGTCTGGTCCCATCCTCTAGTCTCGTCCAGCAGACGATCCACTTAAAGATGATAGGCACGACATGGCCTAGGTGCGATATGGCAAAACGATAGGTGCATCGCAGTGCGCCGATTCGCCTTGCAGGCCGCTCGACACGCCGCTTTGGAAGTGGCACAATTTGATACATGATGATCCAGCCAGTGAGTGGAGTGAGCTGCGTGAGGTAGTAGGTCTTTTCCCGTTTGTTTTTCTTGCTTGCGTATACTCTATGCGCCTCCCCAGTTCATCTTTCAAATTGTAGATGTCATGTATAATGAACAAACATAACGATTGAGAGAGATCGAGATAGGGGGAGAGAGAGAGAGAGAAGCTGTCAGCTGGTTTCGTTCGCGCCTATTCTAATTATATATTCAGACTTAAACTATCGGTTAACTCCAATGCCAATATGAACGACATAGTTTACTTTTGAACGACTTGATCTGACATCACTTCAAGATGTTTGAGCCATAGTGAGTCGACATTCTCCTTTCCGTTGCACTTTTCATTTGTTTTCTGCCTAAAATATTCACATCTACGTGACGAACCCGAACGAAGTGTTTCCTGATTCTTCTGAAAGAAACCTTATTCGCTGCTTGGGGGAGGACAACCTCGTTCATGACGTCACCTTTAATATGTATCGCAGTCCGAATTGTGATGCAACGTGCTGTGATACTGTATTAGTGTCTGCATCGGGGAATGGACACGTGCCTTCAGATCCTCCATAATATTATTACTATTATTATTATTAGTATTATAAGACATTTTCTGCTCTTCCACGTCGCAGCAAACGGCAAGAATAGCAGCTGAGGCAGACGGATCTGCTCCTGAGAGCTCGTATATTGTATCCTGTAGCAGCAAGAGTTGCACAAAAGGTGGTGTAGTTAGAGGAGATTCTTTTGCTTCCTCTCCCTTCGATTAGACGGATCAGCAGCAGCAGCAGCAGATCGTCGTCCGCCTACGTTCCCGGCGCAGCAGAACGGGCTGACACAATCTCCCGAGTAACAGCAGGCCGGCAGTGCCACCTCCACTCGGTTCTGTTACTTGACCGGGGTCTTCTGCCGCCTCCGCCGCCGCCCGTCGAGTCAGCCGTTGGTTGGGCCATCGACCATCTTCATCCTGCGTTGGCCTGCCGGTCGACTGCCGACTCACTGCCGCCATTCGAATAATTATATTGTCAAGTGCAAGCTGCTAGTGCCACCGCCACCGCCGCTGCTAAAGCCGCCGCCGCTGCCGTTACTATCCGTGGCATTGCACAGACGGCTCACGCTAACCACTGCCTGTGCAGCTTCTGGTCTCACGGTGCAAGTTGCTAATGAAGCGGCGATGCGCAAAGCACAACCGACCAATCCTACCGCGAACGCGACCAAGTCAGATCGAATGAACCGCGCAAACAACAACGAAGCGACCGTGGCCACAAAATGAACTATTAGTCAGACGGCGAGCTAGCAGGCTAGGAAAGGTGGGGACCGATGGATGGCAGCCATTTCTGCCCGACCCGTTCTTCGCCCACGACCCAATGGTAATGCTTCCCGACCACGTACGGTAGCTGGAAGGGCAGCAGCACCCAGCGGATCCTGCTACGCTACTCACGTGGAATATCCCTTGAACTGTCCCCCTCCCATCCCACCGGATTCCTCCCGTATAGACCCCCCTCCCCCAACAGGCCTCACACCCCCAAAGCCGCCAGCAGGACCCCAACGCGCCTTCGAGCTCCTCGGCTCCTCATGGGGTCGGTTCCTTGTCGTGGGCGAGCCATGACAACAGACACAACCGGAGTGAGATGGGCAAGATAGGCAAGATGTTGGGGGTGGGGGTAACACTAGGGGTGTACCGTTTGTCTTATTAATACATCGTTGATGGCAGTGGATGGATATTGCAGGATACGGTTTTTGCTACGACTACTACAAATAACCTAGCCTGATTGGACGATTACAGTAAATGTTATACTACGTATCTATCATTGTTCACGTCAGTTACGTACATTTGTGGCATTCGCTTGCTATTTGTTATTTTACCAGATCGGATGGATCTTGCTGGAACTCGCAAACTCGTTTGATCTTAACCGTACTAGGAATCGAATTTCAGTGTTTTTCGGTGACGGCGTTTCGTCCGCATTTTGCTATACGTCACGAACTTAAAGAGACAATGCAGATTAATTATCTTAAGCAATAACAACAAGTTTATAGTTGTGTCTTTCTGTTAATGAAGTAACGGCATTTCTAGTGTGACGACTGCTGGCCAAGGCGAGCGATCAGTACAAGCAGTACAATTCGACTTTCCATCATCGGCTTACCACTGACTTAATACGATTCAGTTCGTCCTGCTCGTAATGGGCCCGGTAGTAGTTGCCTACGGCGCGTAACTGGGGCAATTAGCAAATGCAATACCACAGCGTTCTCCAACAGTGCTCCCATCCCGGACCGGTAGCATAGAAGGGGAGCGGGTACCGTCAACCGGTTACCAGCTTCTTGCCAACATCCGTATTGCAGTGTATCTCCAATAGAACCCTGGCTGGATGCTAACATTATCGATGTCCAATTTGCCCACCCATCGTTAACACGGCAACTTTGGGTTGGTGTTGCGAGTGGCATCTGATTCGGTTGCACCCTGAGCGGCCATCAGTCAGACAGGGTTCCACGTCCTAGAAAGCGATCTAATCTTCATGATGCATTTTTCCTATTTGGCATTCTATCTATCTATATCAATCTATCTAAAACGGATACGCAGAATCAACGGTAGCTAGGACCGCGAAAATGAGCACCTCGACACTCATATCTCTCGCTGGCTCTTGTCAATCGACAACGGTCTCTGCTCGAGAGGACGCGCTGGCCCGTTCTGACGGTTTCTAAACGAGCTTAATCGCCAAATACTGCAGGGCTTGCTGACGTACAAGACCAGATATATTGGCTGCGAAGGTTTCTCTGGTAAATACAAGCGTACACTTACCACAGTAGTGTCGTTAGTAAACATGACTTCATTTGTGGTTGAGAGGGTGTGTGTATGTGTGTGCGCCTGTATTTTTAAATGTTTGCAACAAAGGAATTCGAATCCATAATATTAATATAATTTATTTACATATTTGCCAGGTAATATGTACAAAACAAAATGTATTTAAAATATATTAGAAATATAAACATTTTTATGAGCGTGCTTGGACATTAAGAGAGCTATTTGAGCTGCACTACTCTATGTGATATGGGGTGCAGATGTCTCCGCATCGCTGACAGCGACAGTCCTCTCCATGGACATGGTACCCGATGAGGGTTAGGCAGTGTATTGAAACCCGTGGACTGCTCACCGAGTCACCACATGGCGATTGTCGGTCTATGTCGCTAATTTTTAGTTCGTACTCCTGAATGAAGTGATAGCTCGTATTCCTGAATGAACCTATATTACTATCAGTATGCATCCATTTCACGTTATGGCCAACGTAGTTTTGAGCCAGAGCTCCCGGTAGCCATATCGTTGGGGCTGCCAGCGCCGTACGGGTCCTCTGAATAATGTCTTAACTAAGGGTCGTCCACTGGGTGTCCGCGTAATGCCCAAATTAGTGAAGGAAATTAACGTACTGGATAACCCCGCTTCGAACCCTATGGAGTCTGTAGCAGCCACAAGGCCTCTGCGGCGCGACTTTTTTTGTGATGACCTTCAGCTGTTCCCTTACGTGACAGGCCTCAGCACTTAACCTTTAGGCATTACTATGAATACCTGTCGTGGCCACCTTTGCTTATTTTTCCAACCTTGTCGTCTCTGGCAAGAATCCACAGATAAAGAAAGATGATAAATAACTCCATAGATTCTTCCCGTCTGGAAGTATCTGATCCCAGACCATAACCCACGACGGTATTTCGAGACCTCGGTCTTCGTAGGTTCCTTTCGACTTCTAATTCCCAAAGGTGGCCACGGCCTGCTGGAGATGATGTCGGCTTCTGGTATAAAGGACGAGATGATAGGCGTACATGAATAGTAAATAGTGAGTGACATGGATTTCATCCAGCTTGGGCCAAACCAAAGTGACAGCAGTCTTGGCTTTATTAAGATTTTATTTATAATACAATTCGTGAATTCCACCTGATTTCCCTTTGACGAGGAAGATATATATATATATATATATATATATACACACTACGTAATGATTTGAATTTCCGCAATAGTGCATATCGACCTCGAAAAAATCCTACAGTGATATAAGAAACCGGGGGAACGAACAGACCAATCTCAGTATAGCGGATCGCGACGGGTAAGCCAAGAGTCTTCTGAATTCTGCCCGTGTTTTTAGATCAATGTTCATTTAAATATCGTTCGGGTATGAGAAAATATCCCCCTGGTCCGGAATAGTCTGGTCACGTTTCAAGTGTCCAAATTTCGTAAAATTAGAAACTTTGTCCGACTGACGTCAGAGATTCTATGTTTCGGTTAGATTTTTACGGTTACATGCTCAAAACACATGTAAAAGTCGAACAACTCGGTGCGAAATTTTAGGATTTGAAAAAGAAAATCGGGTTTGACTACTTATAAGTGATCTTATGTTATTCGAAAAAATTACTACCTCGTTTAGTGGAATAGAATCAAATACACCTCTTATGGACGTGTGAGATTCCCAACGTTGAGGTGCTCACACTTGACTGTTTACTTGTGGCTAATCGTAATTGCTACGGATGAATACATGTGCATTTACTACGTAAACACATACTAAAATAATTGCTTAAAAACGATACTGTAAGTGCGTAAACAACTACTATAATTTCTTCGAAATTACTGTATATTATTATATACTGTATGCCCCTGCCGCTAGTGTAACTATCTTGGTCTCTAGATGAGCCAACTGCATGTTCGAATGGTCGTTAGGTATGACGGAGCAAACCTTCTAATTAATGTATGTTTCTACCGTCCCTAATTCTATTATAAAGCGTTCAATGGACTTGGGGGTCAAAGTTATTGAAATCGTCGAGTAAGAAGTCTGGTCAAAAATAAATATTATACTATCCTCCCGGATAATGTTCGGGATACGACCGTTTTCAGAATTGTTTAATGACCTGTAATGGTTATTTATCTATTATTGATGATAAATAACCAGGAATGACAATCACCAACAACCCCTAGGCATAATTAAACCGACCTCCGTTTCGAATGTGCTCTGAGCGATTTGAACGTATACAAATCATGGCTTACACGCTTTAACAACGTATATTTAAAGTTTCTTCCTTTAACAATTTACTGTTATTAACACAACAGTATCGGTATTACCACTACGCTGGTAACCTGTGTCTATATACTCAAGGGCATCAATGAATCTACGAAATAATGCATGTAAGGATCCTCCATCGGATCCACTCCAACGGACACTATTTTATACCGTTATAAAAGAACTCGACGATGAGGAGCAGATGCTCACTATGGTTCCCACTCAATAAATTGGTATATATATATCGTACAATCAAAGAGGACATCATGGGTCAGAAAAGGTACCTTGTCACCCTTATGGGAACCATTGTATGGCTATGACCGCAACCTTAACAGTCGAACCCGAGGCGGAATCACTGCCTAGGACGAAGGAGTCAACGATTTGACATGACGTCTATGACGGAACACGCTCGAAACTCCGTATAACGTCGTCCCGTTGTATCGACGGACAGCAAATCCATGGAAGGAGACTACGACGAGGAGCGGGCGCGGTCCAAGTAGGATGAGTGTACAGACAAGGCAAGCTTCGAGAGGATGCGGAGAGCCGTATGATAGAGGATGACACTAGCGTGGGTCAGATTGGAATCGCCGAGCAGAATAGCCAAACAGACCGCCCTCCAACGCAGCTCGTCGTCTGCGAGTTCGGTCGGCGATGGCGGAACGAAGCGATCACTCAAAGTGTTCCTCTTTGCCTTCCCCTCCTCGAGACTTTCAGTCCCCTATGGACGCCGGGTGTGCCTGCGTTTCCATCGCCGACCGGCTCGCGTCCATCGTTTTATCGTTCAATTCGAACGGTGCCAGGAGATTGCTGTGAAGAGGATGGCTGGATACGGGAGGTGGCTGCTTGTAGTGTGGGTAAGTGCAATACTGGGGTGAGGGTTTGTGGGCTTGGGGGGGATTGTGTTGGTGGGGAAATTGTGGTGTATATATGGGAACAGCCCAGAGCTGGCTGGCCTCCCAGCTCGTTGAGAGAGAGAGAGAGAGAGAGAAAGAGAGAGAGAGAGTCTTGTCGCTTCGCTCAGCGAGGCCGGCCCACTTGTGAGCCTGTTTCCAGGTCCCGCTCGTCGGTCCTGGTTCTTCACCATGTCGACAACAGAAGAATGTAACGCCTGGCCCAGCAAACCTCCTCAGCGCAGAGGGCTGCGGCGGTTTGCTGTTTCTGCTGCTGTGTCGCTCTCTTTCGCCGGCTGCTGTTGTAGCGGTATTAGGCGCTTCGTTTCGTATCCGCCAGTCAGCTTGCCCAGCCTCCCGCTGCCATAGTCGAGAAGAACTCCAGTCGAAACGGAAACCGACCTCGGAGGCTCATGTTATCTTTCCTCTAACGGTCTTCGCCGTCTCGTCCGTCTGGACCCGTCTCGCCAGTGCCGTCACGGTCGTTACTGCCGCCACCGCCGCCGCCGTCTTTGCTGTTGTCGTTGTCGTCCTCGTCGTTCAACTATATTGTTCTCTACTATGCCGCCGCCGGCGCGCAGATCGAACGAGTCGAACAATAGAAACGAAATCGTTGAGTGTCGAGTAGCCGCAGCGACGACGAATCACGCAGAGCGAGCAAGGAAACATTGGGAGAACATTGGCATTGAATTGGGCTGAAACCCATCTTTACCCTCGGTATTCGTGTTTGCTCGATGGTTGCATATTCAACTTGATATCGAGTGCGGTACTCGATTCCGTGATGTTGGTCAGCCAGATAGTGGCTGGTGACCCGGTGACATGGTTGTGTATCAATTTCGTACGAAGTCAACTGTCTCATAATTTGCTTTATCTCATGGCCGTTGTTCGGCCGATAGCTCTGGCTGGTTTTACTGAACTTACAATGGTCGCCGCTTTGTCATCGAAACCAATCGAATCGTCCACCACCTAAGAGGAAGCGGCTTATAATAATAATTATATAATAGAAATCGATAAATAAAGATGAACACTAACTTATTAACCAATGATAACTAACTTATTGCCAGGTATGAGGAGGGTAAAGGTAAGGTAAAGGTAAAGGTTTATTGGTTTATTGAAGGGAGAAGGATATAGGCTCATATGGGTGCTTTTTATCCTGATATGTATGTAGATTACACACACATTTATCGAACATGATATTTGCTTAGATAACGAAGGTGCATGTCCTCAGCTGTCTACGCAATAATATTTCCCCATTCCATTAGCGAATCTCATTGGTACTGCCTCCGCGTTTCTGTGATTGGCCATCGGAAATACTGTAGTTCTGCGTCTCTTGACAAATATCATATTATGTTTTCTCATCTGAAGTCATTGCAGCTCGGCACAATACCAGACTATTGTTAAGAATATGAATGAATATAGACAAAGACATTTCGTTGTAGCGCAGTAGAAATCGAGAGAGAGAGAGAGAGAGAGCTTTCCTTTTGTGTGGCAGAAATAAAAGAAGAATATTTTTCCTTTGACCGTTTTCAAAAAGACCTAGACGCATACATCATGACAATCGTATATGTATGTTGGTCTGTGAAGTTTCATGTAAAGTTTCAAGCGACAAAATTGGTCATAATACAGGAGAATAATCATAATCACAGGCGGGCAATATTTTTTAAGAAGGTCTCCTTACACTCAAATCCTGGCGCAACGCTCGAATTTACATGTAAATTTATAGAACCAAACGCCGCCTCGACTGGTATAAATATATTAATATATATATATATATCGTTGGATAGACAATTGTGAATTCATCCATCACTAACTTGAAGTATATATTGTTAACATGAACGAATTCACTATTAGCGATTTGTATTAGTTAAAAAAATGCGCTCCCCCGAATGGACGATGGGCGGCATCTCCTCGAAAATGCATTGCGTGCTACTTATCGAATTAATATTTGATGCAGTACTCTGATATATTATTATATTACCTCTATCTTGGCAAACTATATTTAGTTTCGCGTACCGTGTTTAGATTTGAATGATTGTACATCCAACGTAACATTAACCGAATAACCTAATATTTACTTATATTTGGTTAAAAAGAAAGTCGGTTGTTCCGCTGACCTCACGTGCCCTCAATTTTTCTACAGACTCAGCTCCTCTAATTATTTTCTTTAAGAATGAATTCGACTATCATTGCGCATTTACCATAGCCAGTTATGCGTGGTGAAAGCATCCTATTTCGCGTTGAGGATTATTATACAAGACCAATTTTTTACGCGCTGACTTTTTGCCTAGCCAGACATTGTATGCGTCTCGTCAAATGGTTGCCAATGCTATTTACTTTCAATAGGTTCATCATGTGAGACCTACCTTCTTTCCATCCTTCCTAGGATCCTCCCTGGTGCGTACCTAATCCCCTCCCGTCACCATCCGCCTCTTGTGGCCGTTCGTCGTTCAAACTGAAATCTTTTCTGGCTTGGAAAGGCGGAAACCCGTTTCAACAATCCCTATGGTTCCCCTTTAATCTCGTACACAACCGTCGTGGTCTTAGATGCGAGAGAGGAATCAGTGAGGAAGGCAGTGTCGGATATCAGTGTTCCCAGAGTTATGTTGGATCGCACAGAAGAATACCCCCACCACGCCTCGCCAAATGTAAACAGCGCAACGGATCATAACAATTCAGTGAATGAGCGTGTCAAGTTTTAAAGTAATATAAGTTTTAAGCAAACGGCGTGTCAGTCGTAATGAAACATTGGGGGAACTTACTTCCTTTCTCACCAAATATAACAGAATGTTTATTTCATCCTATATACATACACGCGTAGATGCGACGGAGGCACCGTATGCGGCAGCCACTCATGTTTTCTGCGTTTTCGTTAGGCTGAACAAGTCTAGCGAGAACGCTTTCGACTGAACGCTTTCTGTTGTCTGCGAGCGTGCGTACTCGTAAAGTCTGCCGCGATCCTAGGGGTTTCAGGAAGGGTTGACATAGTCGCTGCGAGCCAGGCGAGCTAGATGCTTGAGCCGGTGGAAGACGCACGCGAAGATGTGAGCAGGGTTCTCTCAGCGTTCCTCGCCATAATGGATAAAACCAACAGGACAAGGGTTTGCGCTGAATGAGGCAAGCAGAGACAGCCCAGCTTAGGCCAGGATAGGGTAGCTGTGCGGGAGCACCTCGAAGAAGGCATAAACGAGTTAGAACATGGAACATGGTATCCTCCAATCTGGGAAACAAGTTCGACAAAACAGCTTAAAGCAGAGCAGTAGTCGTGTAATACATTAGCTCTTAGCTCTGTAGCGCCCTGGAAATCTTCGGGATTTAGGGCTATTGCTGTTGCCGCTGCCACTACCGTAGCCCGTTGTCAAAGCAGTTTCACATGTATAATAAGCTTCCTTGTGAACCAAAGTGGACCGCACGTTTTGAAAATTCCTTGAATCGGATAGGATTTCGATACATCAAAAGGAAAGCTTGAGCGCAAAACGTTTTAGTCCCGGGGGCCCTTCAACGAACAGCTCACATAGGAAATGGAAATTGCAGAAATGCTCAGTATTCAGATCACCGCTTATGCGTAGAACAAGTCTTGCCACCTAGCTTTCTCTACATCGAAACAGATGAAACTGAAGATAACGACGGTAAACGCCGGCGACACTGTGAGCGCACCGCGACTCAATGAGCCAGACAAACCTAATACCCCTCCTCACTGGGTAACTGGGACTCCTCACCTTGTGGGGTTTCATCGAGATGGGATAATAAAAAAAATCATACAAACATCACACCACTACACCGTTACCACAATAAATAGACGAGATCACTATATACGCAATTAATAGGTACTTCGGGACCACTGACTCGATGCCTCTGTATTGCTGAGTCACTTCTCAGGACAGCCTACCGCACTGGTGCCAGCAGTACTGGTCTTCCAACACACTGCGATGCAAAAGCACACTTGGTGACCATGTACTTGAAATTGTTTTCAAGAGTCAAGCTCATGCAGACTCCCAGGGATTTCTGCCCATATATATATATATATATATATATATATATATATGAATCGTCGTATCAAAAATGGTTATTTTTCAGATGCCCTACCATGTTCGCCGAACAAAATAGTAAAACATGTTATTTCTCGAATCACCGCCAATTGTCGAACTGACAATTACTGATGAGTGATCTGACCAGTTTTTAATATGACGAGAAATGAGGTGCCTTCAGAGAGTTTTGAATAATGTTCTACATTTTCATTAAAATTAAACGCGAGATGTCTATTTAAAGCAATCCCAATTGTGTACTACTAAGATAGAGAAGTATGCAGCCCTCCATCAGGAGGAATCTTGCTATACTGATCTGTGTTCTCCTATACAGACCTATGTGGCGTCAGTATAACAAAGATTGGCAGGGTTGGAATCAACTGTTGGTCTCTGCAAGGCACTGACTGAAGTAATACTTTGACAGTCCAAAAAAATCGGTTGTGGGTTTAGTCAGTAAAAGTCTGACACTACCAGGAAAATACCTCAGTGTGAGGCCTGGTGTCCATGCAGGATTTACCTTTAACCTCTTAAAAAACAAAAAGTATATCAAAGATTGCGTCCAAATAGAACAAAATTGCTACCCGTGCGATTTTATGCCACCGCCGGGAATGTCCGGAGTCACGCAACAAAATTAAACGAGGCTAAAAATTTCTTGAAATACCAAAACATCAATCTGCCAAAGTCACTCCATTTTACCGAGTACTGACGTTTAGTCACCTCGGTGCTATAACATCTATTATATAATATCCCTTGACACTTTTATAAGTACGCAACGAAGCTGAGCGACAGGCTGACACCATTCTGTCTATACGCTGACGCACGTCACTGCATATACGTGATCACACTAGACCAATTTTTACCACCGATGGACATCCATTCCCAAGATATACTGCTTCCCACAAACGCGCACAAAACGCTGCCCGATGTCGGCCGCTTTGAATCCCTCTCATTTCGCTGAAGTGTTAGTCTATTTCAAGGTAACCCGTTACTCTGTTTTACTTATCATTATTGACCCGTGCCAATTATCTCGATATAGTTCTCACATTACTCCACGATTTCAGTTAAGCCACTGGATTATGCTCGTCGCCCCGAAGGCCTTCCTACTGTTATCGCCAATTACCCTGCGTCACATATTTAATTGCATTGTTCCACTGATGCCGCGTTGTACCCAGCTGCGGTTACCCAATTATCCTGATTAAATTCCTCCAATGGCTTGTTTGAGTCATAACGTTGCAACATTTATGCCCATGTACCCGTGCTAATTATCCTGTGCTGGTGTTACACTTGGCCTTACAGTGACCTTGAAATCGCTGCCCGATTACCCTGATAAAGTGGTGCCAGTGCGGCGTTATCCCGGGACCTCAAGGTGAAGGTACATCTCATTTCCAATACGCCCGAAGAAATCTTAAATTTTACGCGGTTTGGAGTATAGGCATAATAGGAATTATCGTTAACAAACGCCAGCATGGGTTCAGTTCGGATCATTACATTCCACCATGTCATCATAATCATGTTATCGACGTGGTTTATTTTGCAAAACATATTTGAAAAATTGCGTTTTAGTTCGTCGAGCCGCGAAGGACCCCGCGTACAATACTGGGTTAGTTCAGGTGTAGTCACATTATTTTCAATATATTCTGATGCTCTGGCTTCGTGCAGTGAATCCCACTTGAATAAAACGATAGTAACGAGAATTCAAATTTGTATTGAACTCCGATACTGCTCGCTGAGATTGTTCGTTCGTTGGCTGGGGATTGCTGCTGAAGTTGAATCTGCACTGTTTCCTGCCTGTGTGTTTTTGGGCGAGGTGTGTTTTTCATTCTGTTCGAAACCGTGCGCATCTAGCTAACTATTGAAACATCTATTGATTATTATTTTCCTAAAACTCTCTCTTCGATTGTCTTTCGTCATCGCCATAGTAAGACTAGAGGAACAATTATGTAGTAATTCCCAATCGCATAACCATGTTAAATATATATATATATATATGTATACATATATATATATATATATATATAAGTGGGTGTCTCTGCAGGTACAAGTATGGTCACATACGCAGCACAGAGCAGCTCTGGTCATCAGTGCGCTCGGCCGGTAGTTGTGTAGGTATTGTAGTATTAGTGATGGTAGGTCGGTCATCGTCCGTTCGTTCATAGCCAAAAAGTGCTTTGCACTAAATTATACACGTATCGGGAGTCCGCATGATGAAAGGTCATCCATCAGATGGGCTATACACCCAAAGCCCCACCCACCCACCCACACTCCCCCTCTCATAGGCAAAAGAGAGATCCGCGCTAGTCACGACCGCGGTAACGGCAAACAGCTGCCCGAAGTGGACGCACGTACGAGAACGTGAATTACGGTGGCCGGCGCTTGGAGAGGACCCGTCATCTACATATAAACCAATGGGAAATGCACCTCCGTTGTGCTACTAAACAATAAATATAGACTTAATACAGTTTGCTCCCAATGTGGTTCTTTCGCATCATGGAGACAAAAAAAATATTTTCGACAACAGCTGAGCATCATTCGCTTGGCGGCTGGATGAATTCTTACGAAATCTTCGAGTGCGAGATCTTCTCTTTGGACGCGCAGCCCGACCTCCAGCGGTCGCTCCCAGGATGCCGTCTCACTCAGAGGTTGTCCCTCGAGCTCGTCGGCTCCCCTCTCACGGACGAGGCCATCCGGCCGCTATTGGACCGTTGCCTCGAGAGGACGGCCGTGATGCTCGACCGACTGCCCCTGTTATCGGCTCACCAGGGGCTGTTCCTCCTTCGGTCCTGTTTCTCGGCGGCACGCATGCAGCACTTGCTTAGGACATGCCCGGCCGGCACTGAGGCTTCAGCCCTTCACGATTATGACGACTTGGTGTTGGACGCGCTGACGACGATCCTGAACCTCCAGCTCCCTCCGGAGGCGGCGTCGCAGGCTACCCTTCCAGTCCGCTTCGGGGGCCTCGGCATTCTCAGTGTTCGCCGCTTGGCCGACGTTTGCTACGCCGCGTCGCTCACGGCGGTTGCCGACATGGTCGCTACAGTCCTCCCCCCCGAGGCGCTCGCCCACTTCTCCGCCTCCCAGGAAGCTGCCCTTGACCAGACGGGCGCCCGCGCTCGGGTCCCTCCGGACAAACAGAGCAAGCAGCGGGCATGGTCCGATGCCCTGCACCAGGAGCTGCGGGACTCCCTCCTGGCCTCTGCGCCACACGCTGCTGACCAAGCTCGCCTCCGGGCTGTCGACAGGCCTGGTGCGGGGCCGTGGCTCCACGCGCTGCCCTCCTCGTCCCTTGGTACTGCTCTAGACGATCGCTCCCTCCGCTTCTGTGTGGGCCTTCGCCTCGGGGCCCCTGTAGTTGCGGCCCACAGCTGCGAGCGTTGCGGGGACCCCGTCGCAACGAATGGCCATCACGGTCTTTCGTGCGAACGCAGCGCCGGTCGCCATCCGCGACACACGATGCTTAATGACACGCTCGTGAGGGCCCTCCACTCCGCCGGTATTCCTTGCACAAGGGAGCCACAGGGCCTCGACACCTCTGACGGCCGCCGCCCTGACGGCCTCACCCTTGTCCCCTTCCATCGAGGGCAGCACCTGGTTTGGGACGGCACTGTGGTTGACACTCTAGCACCCTCTTATGTCAACCACTGTGCAACCATCCCCGGTTACGCAGTAGCGCGTGCGGAACGGGCAAAGCTAAGGAAGTACGCCGCTCTCCAAGCAACCCACCTGTTTTCCCCCCTTGCCTTTGAGACCTTGGGCGGGCACGGCCCTCTCACTGCGAACTTCCTCGAGGGGGTCTACCATAGGCTGATCCGCGCCACCGGGGACAAGCGCGCTGGCTCTTTCCTCCTGCAGCGGCTGTCCCTCGCCGTGCAGAGAGGCAATGCCATCGCCTTCCTCGGAACATTGTCGTCCTCACCCCCCCCCCCCATAATCCCTAGAAATCCCGCCCTACTGTATGTTTGAATAAATTGTCTCATTCATTCTTACGAAATTCCTTACCATTTGAGATGAGTTGATTGAACGGACACTTCTACCGAATTTCCTAGCGCCCATTGTATTGCTCGTACTAATCGTAATCATTAACGGATCAGCCCTCGCTTCATCTGTTGGCGTTAATAGTCGTCATGTAGAATATGACCGCGCACATAAGAATTGCAAGCACGGACTAGCTTAGACCCGAGCCGCCACTGTCCGATTCCATTAAGCGAATCAGCCGTAAGACGAATTTGTCCTTACGGTCTGTCCCTTTGTGCTTTCGAGGCTCCTGCCTCAGGACGGGTCGACAGGGCGAAGAGGCGATTGCGAGAAGGGATGGGGCAGATTTGTGGGATTGAAGGTTGAAGCCACTGTCGTGGCAATACTTAAAATTGCCACTATTTTTCTGCCTCCACCCTCGTCTCTCCACGCCCCTCGCGTCTTCGACCTCCTCTTCCGGCTCATTGATGTCCAAAAGAAGGAGACAGGCGTATCGAGCCTGCCAGTCAGGTTCCGTTCTTGCCTCGTTGCCTGCGTGCGTGTGGAACATAATTGAACTCTGTTTAGCAGTAAAAGCTCAGGCAAGCTGAACTAGTGGAAGCAGAAGACACTGTGTCAAGTGTCGTGGGGGGGGGGCTCGGCACACGGTTCTTCTCCATTCGTGGAGTTGCGCCCTGTGCGATAGACGAGGAAAATTTGAGTGAGATTGGATCAGACGGACACTGTTTAGGAGGCAAGTCGCTTCAGCTCAGCTCTGTTCAGACTTGGCCAGACCATTTCCGAAGTTGGTTGCCACTGGTGAAAGCTGAAGGTCGTCCGGCATCGGACATGCCACTCAGTCGGATCGGATGTTCTGTCACCGTTTGTCCCCGTGATCTGATTCGATATAGCAGCAGTTTTAGCTGCAGTAGGAACAATAGCAACAGCACCAGATGACAGCCAGCGCCGAAAGCGGGCCGCCATGGGCGGGAAAGGAAGAGGAAGAAGAAGTTATCGTTGACAATCGACTAACGTAACTTCGCTTGTTGGAGTGCTAGTTGAAAGATCAAGGCGAGGTAAGTTCAGCTCGAGCTGAACTGGTGACAGGACGGCCGAGAGTGAACCAATAAGAAACTGCCTGAGGCAGATCGTCGTTAACTTAGGTTTTTTTGCAGAACGTCTATCTATATCAAATTTATATTAAACAGATGTCAGGATCGATACGCCAATACTACGTACGTGCCGTAATTTTGCGAACCCACCCTTCGGAATAGTTAGTCTAAACAAACTTTTTCTCCGTTTTTGCGATTCTTTGCTAACTCGGTGATAGATTCATGCCGCTAGAAGATGGTGCCTCTTATAAACAAGCGATTCATGCGTTTTTATGATGTCTGTCTATAGTTATGAGAACAGGTCTTATCGTAACGGGTGACTGAAGAATGCAAACCTTTGAAGTTGCGTGGAGGACTACTTCCGATGGCCAAGAACGAAAACAGCGCAAAGGAAATGGAATTACTATGCTATCATCGAAGGACAACTTCATTTGTACAGCATTTGTAGAGGGAACCCTGGAGCCTACTTCAACGCGATAAGTTCAGCTGAATAGGAGCTTTACTTACAAACGATTATATTATATAATTTGGCTTGCGCTGGCTATTTTAAACATTTTTTTTTAGATTACGCGAATGTCTGGTGCACACACGCGTCGAGCGGCCCAACTATAAACCAGCGTAAGTGTGGGACTCTCAAACCCAGTAAGCCTAGCGGCTGTAAAATTCTAACGTGATTGACCTGCGCTCAAAGCAACGCCAAAAAAAAAAAAACGTTGTTGCGTTACACCCTGAGAAATCATCGCGATGAATTCCGGCGACTGCAGTCCACTGCTAAATTTAAATAAAAAGAAAGCGATATCGAAGCTGTGGAAGGGAGACCCGTGTTTTTTAAAAAAAGTACTCAACCAATCAATAATCAAGGTCACTGCATACCCCAGGGCAAAAACTATTAGCCCTCACGAAATTCTTGGTTTTACGTACATCGAATAGCGGAAGCTTGTCAAATGCTACGAGTCGATTCGATAAGAATTAAAACGATTCCGCAGATAAAATGCTTTGAGGGCAACACTGTGCCGACAATCTTGAACAGCAACAATCTCAGAACGGGCTTGACTGGGCAGCGCCCGCGAATCACTCGAGGAAAGTCAAGGAAACTGCGGAAAGCTACTGCGTAATAATTGGCGTATATTCCAGTTCTAGAATGGGATTCGTGCTCCATATTAACAGGAGCACTATAATAAGATACATTTGATATGTATCCACGCGAAATATCATGGGACAATGCATCTACGTTAATAGGATTTAAACCCATCGCTTGGCAGTTGAAGCGGACTGTCTGAGGCCGCACTTGTGTAGATTCGGCGGAAACAGCCTCTCCATTCATGTGAAAAACTCAGATCGCTCCATTTTCCCCTGATGCTAAAAGGTGCACAACTCCATTATGGCAGATCTCTTATTGGAGATAACAACTGAAGCTACATTCGATCTCAAAGGATCTTCTTTGACGCCAGTTCTCGAAAATGTCTACTCGAATGTGGGGTTTATCGGACATGTCAACTCCGGTAACGACGGCAGCACTGAAACTGATCTCAACGGATGATCCAGCCATTTACAGAGACCACGGCGTATACATACACAGACGTACGGCGTGTGTATGAGCGACGAGCTATTTTCTACCTTTGGAATATTGACATAGATGACTTTCGTTACAGATCTCAGGTACTGTGTATAACCTACAATATTTGGAAGCAGTACCTGCCACAGCGCATTAAGAAAACAAATACCTGCGGGTTGGTACTGGCTGTTTGCACAGATACAGATATTATCAGTTCAGCGCAAACGTCTGTCGAGTCGAATCTATTCGTTGAGAGAAAAGAGGCTTATTTACATCTATGAGCGTACACATGACGAGGCAAAGCTTAGCTGCTAATTTCCAAAATCGAAGTCGTAGTCAAGGCATGAATATATTGTGGACTCATAGACGAGTAGAATAGAGCCACTGGTATTTAAGATTCTTTGTACCATCTTTCGACTATGGTTTCGAACTCTCAAATAACACAAAATATACACACACGATACAAAAATAGAAAAGCCGTATCTGTGGGAACAGGTACTGCAGCTACAAGGCGGCGGCTTCGACACAGCCTTTCGCAGGGTATATATTATATATACACCGTCGGCAACATGAACCTTCACTACTTTAGCAGCCGATCGAAACCAAGGAAATGTAGTCGATAGCATGTGGCCACGTGAAAAAGCCTCATCGGAATGAATTGCACAAGCGGTTATCCGGCGCGAGCCGCTGATCACAAGCTCCCTTTGTTTGCGGGTCCATCCATCATTGTCCACTCATCGAAATCGGCTAGATGTATCGGCCTTCAAGCAGAATGACATGGGAGTAGCGCCGAGAACCCGCCGCATGATATATATGGTTTGATTGAAGCAATACGAACACAGTTTCGAACCATGACTAAAGAAACAACACCTCCAGGGTAAAGAAAAAAAAAGCAGGTGCTTCGGCTAGATAGGACACGACATACATCTACCGTCTACCGTAAACCATCACATTGCCCTCTACGGACAGCGCTGAGCGGTATCGCCTCGCCTCTGGTTGATGCTCTCTTGTGCCGCTGTTGATAATGCCGCCACTGGTCCACTGGCTCCGGCGCCTGCTCATTCTCAGCTCGCCTCCTTGGTAGACTTCCCTTCCTGTTCTATTATTTATTTATGCATTTAGTAGCATTCACTGTTCCAGCTAACCTGTATAAGGGCGGGGGAGGAAGGGAGAGGCGTGGGTTATTCATTCGTCAACCTTCATTTGTTCGTCGTTCGTTGCTCATCTAGCTAGCGGTAGTCAGTCAGTCAGTCCAGCCTAAACAAACCCAGCGTAATTCGCTCATGGACACAACAGCCACGGACGGGCAGGGAACAACGCTCACGTATCGTATCAACGCGATGATACATCACATGAGCCGCCAAGAAAAACGCCAAGCACCATCGAAGCGGCTATACCAACCGCTAGGTGGGTTTGTTGCTAGCTAAGGTACGTTCCGCTCTATTGCGCTTGAGGCCAGGTGTGTTCATTCATACCTAACGTTCCCGTGACGACGAGCTATAGCTGCAGTGCATCCAAGTAAGAGTTGTCTGCAACCGTCTGCAACTTAACCGCCATAGCTGTTGCCTTGCTAACATGCATGACAACACCGTGACCGGGGCCCCTTCGGCATCGCCCCTTCATGTGGGCATGTCCGCATAGCAAAAATCCAACATTGTATCCTATTGTAATGCCTTCCCCAATTTTTCGGAAACGACCATTGACAATTTTCGGTATTGCGGCGGGTCTGTGCATCTCTAGTTCATAGAAGTTCTTTTTGAGGGCATCTATTATATGACTGGTAAATACATGTTTAAGGTTGGGGACTTACTTGTTTAAGGTTGGGCACTGTATTAAGGACGCTGTGAACGTCGATTTTTCGAATTTAATATATTAGCAAACTGATTGCTAATTTACATGGAAAGCTGCAATAGCATCGATAAGCCGATCCAAGTGGATTATAAATGAAGTATTACAATTGTCAAAAATACCTATTAAGCAGTCAGTGGGGCCTACTAATGAGCAAGGTCCTTTTAAAAAACTCTCGAAGCAGGTTCTCCTACAACACCAAAGTGAACATGGGTTAAGGTTGAGCAGCGAATACTTTGCGGACTCTGCGATCATACGCTTCCTGAAATGTAATGACTTGAATTTTTGGAATTCGCATACACTAGAAGGATACGACTCTAAATTGTTTACGTATTAATTAGTACATACTATACGGTGACAGCTTTATTCGTCAGAACACTCGTTTACTATCTACGTCATTTATAGTTATATCTCGTCATTACGAGATCGTTAGCTAATATCAGTTTCGTCAAACTGATGCGGCTCCTGTGCTTGTTCGTTTGAATAAAGCTTGTTTAAATCATCATTGTCATTATGAGCTCTACATGCATCACATATTTTGCAAAGGAAAACTTACCTAATTATTAGGTTTCTGATGTAAAACAATTTGTTTTTATATCGACTGAATAGAACCTATTAGTTAGAAACACATTTCACCCTGCATTGCGCCTCATTCCGTTATATGTACTTACGAACGTAGCCTTGTGATGGTAATTTCGGGACGGCGGTCTGCCCAATGCTTGATGCAGTGGCGCATGAGCCATAGGCGGTCAAGTCATTGTTCGTCGCTTCCTTCTTTGGTCCACCGAAGGTTGGACAAAGCGCCGGCGATGCCGAGGCTAATCCTCTGCGGGCTCTGCCTACGCCTGACGCCTCCAGGCAAGCTTTGACCCCTTTAACCTTTTCATTGTTGCGGCACGTCGTTCCGTGGCGGCCGATCGGCTTCCGCACTCTGCTTGATCCCTGTTCTCTCTCTCTTGCTCGCTCTATCTCCGCCCAGGGTGTACAGGCTTACCCATACAAAGCCCACTGTTTTATGCCTGACAGGCCCAACTGCCTATGGTTAAAAATGAGCGCGAGCAACGTGCAACTACCACAACTACTAGGACTGCTAGAACGACGCAGCTGTTAACTACCGTACTACTTCCGTTCCTCTTGTTCAGCCTTTCCGCCTTTTGCTGTGTGTTGTGTGTGTGGGCGTGGATATCAGTCGAATATATCTCCTACTCGCTCTAGATCTGTGTAGTTGGCGATATCCGCACACCTCACTGCCGGTTCCATTCATGATCCACATGCTTGGTAATACGTAACCAGCACTCGACCATACAGTGTCGCCCTCGTAGTCTTGTGGGTAGTAGTAGTTGTTGAAGCAATGTCGAAAGCAGTACCGTGGACGTTAAATGTTGGCTGTGGGTCAGCCCAGAAAATTTATTATAGAGTTGTCGTTGTTACAGTGCAATGGTTGCGGTAGTCGTAGAAGAAGTATTAATGTAGGGTCTGTGGCAGACGGGTGGGCGAGGGGCCTCTAATCAACTTAGATACTTCGGCACCATCCAGCGTTCCTCGTCCACAACCTTCTTGTTCCACAAGATGCTGGTAGCCAAAGCATCTAGTCTTCTCTTCGCTTGCAGCAGGTGCAGTTGGCATAGAGGTTGTTTGCGAGGACGACGACGAAAAAGGCGTACCTATGGTAGCATAGCAGTGTGTGTGTCCGTGCGTGTTTAGAGGAAGAGGTAACGTTGTGAAGTACGAAGATCCGAAGGTTTTGCGAAAAAGGCTGTAAACGAGGCAGCCCGGTAGATGCTGCTGGTGTTGCTTATGCTGCCGCTCGGTCAGGAGCGGCCATGGACGCTGCTGCGGCATTCCGTTGCAGCGTAATCGGCATCACACGGGAGGAGGGCCGCTACGCAGGATCTTGGACTCGGACTTTCCGACCGGCCCCGATTCAGGTACCGATCTCCGAGTCCGCTCTTCTCTGGCCAACGTTGCTAGGCCACACAGAGTTTGCGCGCTTGTGGCGGGTCGACTCAAGAGCGAGCTCTCTTCCAAACGAGAGGGAGACACACAGAGCCAGCGAGAGAGAGAGAGTTACGGATGTTCAGCGTAACGTAGTCGGCAGTCGTCGTAGTCTCTATCAGGTGGGGAAGAAGGAGAACGCACGAGGGGACGAGCGGGTCGAGAATCGTTGGTGTACAGCTAAGTGAGGAAAGCAGCTTAACCTTCGGTTGGTCGTTGAAGCAGCCTCACGGATCTCGAAACGAACGGTTCGTTCGACGTCGCTGTAGGCTCCCATTGCCTTACTCCCCAGACGAGAGCGAGGGGAGAAAGACCCAACTGGCTCGCCGAGCGAATCTGTAGCCAGTATACTACCACGGAGCTCCATCACCGCGGCGGCGGCTGCCGCCTTACTCTGCACGCGGGTTGGCGTCAGTGGCCTCGGCGAGACGTATAGCGGCACCAAGTCAAGCCGTTCCCTCGGGCGGTCGGCCAGGCCTGCTAAATCCAGTGGGAGTACGCCGGCAATAGAAGGGCAGTTCGGCAGTCCAGTTGTCAGTGGCCCCGTGGAGCGAACTGGTCAGTCTGCCTAATGGGCCCTCAATGAGATTACCCTGACTCACCGGCCTTGCGTCCTTAGCTTGACCCGCCGCCGAACCCCGCCCCCCACCCGATGAGACGTGTCCAAATCGAACAGGGAAAACCAACCTTTTCGTTCGCCGCCACCGCGACCTCCCTGTTCACCTACTACATTGATATTAGTTTGAGGGGGGACCCGGACGAAGATTTTAGCCGTCCAGTATGCTGCTGTATAAAGTCAGTTTCATACCATATTATAACTTAGTGATACCTGTCTTTTGGTATACACCACAACAGGATACTGCTTAGGATTACTCCAGTCCAATGATCCACGTCGGTTTTGCATGTCCACGTATTCAACCGAGTTCGTTTTTAGGCAGGCCTGCCCACGACGCGACAATCGAATGGGTATGAACTCATGCGAAAATCAAATGGACAAAATCGAAGCTAAACAGAACTGGAATAAAAACGTCTTCTCACATAGTTAAAATATAATAATCACCTAACTTGTACTCAGTCCCATCCAATGATTCGCCGAAATGTTCGTTAATTCCAATGACTATTTTACTTGAATCCATAAACGTCCGTTATATACCAATGCAGCTGCTTCGCCCATGGCATCGTCGATGAACCGAGTGAATCTGAAATGCCTGCTGACAAGGTCGCTACAAGCTAAACCTATATGGCGTATCTCGTAAAAGCTGCTGGGAAGGTTTCCGCTTAATGAAAGCGCATAGATTATGCAAGGCTAAACGAAACGATCAGCGTGATGCAGGCATATCTACTTGTCGTCAACACAACTAGCTTGTTGCTCTGCGCCACCGCGAACTTTGCGGATACGTTGCTATAGGTCGTTCAACGTATGTGGCCACAACGTTCAACGACCTATACAATGTGAGAACACAGCCACGTTTGGGCTTTAACCCTCTCTCTCTCTCGGTCTCTTCTGCTCTGTTTCAGGTTTCTGATGCGTGCACTGTTCATAGGAATACTTGATCAAGAAAGACTCAGGCAAAGAGAACGTAGTGAATATGTACAATCATATGCCGCCAGCTGGAAATTAGCTCTCAAAGCTTTCAACTGATACCAACGTGGATACTAATAAATACATGAGTCATGTTTCTATTTCCTGATGAGTAGGGTGATACGAGAGAGAGAGAGAGAGAGGGGGACAGCAAGGCGGAGATAGAGAAAGGGCTGACCTTATGCAGCGGCAAGTACAATACAACTAGAAGAAACAAGGAAATTAATTACAAAAATACCACAAGCGGCCGTCAGTGCCACAGTTAAGCCTTTCACAACGGAGCTAAATTTGCGTGAATTAACAGGCTGTCACTGCACGAAAAGTATACATAAGTTATGCGGTTGTGAATAACTTAAACATGGCTAGAGCAGTTCAAATATAATAAATATAAAACACTCCAAGCAGCATCTCACTCTATTGCATGGACTGCTCGTTGTGTTAGGAGCGGCGACGCCCTAAAGAGAGCAGCGGGTAGTGCCCACCGGTGTCACTAGAATAGACAGGGTCCCTCGAAGGAGGAAGATACATGTTTATGGAATATTTATTTGGGAAAAGATTTTCGCAACCATTCGCTCGTGCAAATGTTGTGAGATTTTAGATTATCTCAGAATGTTCCTTCCCACGATCATCGATGTTACTGTTTCGCAGTGCCACTACTACAACTGGTTATATGGTGACGACTGCTAGGTGAATAAATTGTATCTGTGTGACGTGCGTATATCGGCGCATTAGATCGTCTCCACCAAAGCGATCATTCAAAACATTCACAGTTTGCTGGCTCGTAACCTCAGTCAGCTTACGCTCTAAGTCGACGCATGGTGAAAAATCTAATTCGTTAGCGTTTCAGCTCACCCATTGGCGCGAATGGGCCTGATATATTGTAGATGACAATGCTCACATTGTGCAGGCTAGCTGGGGATTGCATCCAGACACTCGCGAAGCATCCGAACCCTCAGATGCGTCCTCGTGTGTACCAAGCTGTTCAATTTTCCGGTTGGCAATTCAAGCCAAACGCGCCTGCTCGCCTCCCATCTGCGGCCTAACTTCACTCGTGCTGACGCGCACCCCATCACGGCTGAACAGGGTGATTGCACCGCAAAAAATGAGCAGGGCATGTGCTCTCTCAAAAAGGCGCACCGAAAACTCCGATCCCCGTCGCCCCCCCCCCCCCCCCCAGATTTCATTACACCCATTTCCGAGCAATTGGGACACGACTTCTCCATCGCGCTTCGCCTTCGATCTGCTTGTAGAGGTGCAATCTGGCTCCAAAGCTTGCTTTTTCCTTCGCTATATTTTGTTTATTTTTTCTGCACCGCGCGCGACCAATCACCGTCTGTCTGTCTGCATCATCGGGTCGAATATTCCTTTTTGACTTTCGACGGCTCGCCCCCTCGTCTCACGCCACACGCTACGGTGCGCTCTCTTACCGCGGGCAGAATCTATATTATCTGCTCGTAGCTTTGCCTTGCTCCGGACTCCGAGGCATGCATTTGCGTGAACGGTTCCTCCCATTGGTTCAGTAAACGCAGGCCCTCGGGCGTGGTCATGCCATCCCGGTGACGACGAGCTTGCCAAAGCTGAATCTGCCATCTACCAACGAAAGAGTAAGTCGAAGAAAAACTTTCCGACGAAGGCTGGAAGATGCGGACGGAAAAATGTTCTCAGGCTTAAGAAGGCTGGTCATTTGGGCGGCGGATAAGGCTGGATATTAATTTGAACAGTAAACAGCCCGATAACGATTCTAAATAACGATAGATATCCGCGCGGCAACTGACCGGCATTGCTGTAAGACCCCACTGCATTTAGCACTTTTATAAAAGGGATGACCCAGCCGTAACGTCACGTACGGTATTCATTAATAACCGCCGTTCAATGAGGAGACAATAGTACGCGACAGAGTTCGAACTAGAAACGATCGTTTAAAGCAAAAATATTATACAATAAATAGCGCCAGTAGCCGGAAAGCAGAGGCAGACCAGAACTAGACTTAGATTCTAAATGGTACATGGAACGGTCGGGCTGGTTAGAGACATACAATTTTGGAGAAGGAGTACTCGCTTGCTCTACGGTGGTAAGTAGCTGTTGCGCACTCACGTGAACATGTTGCACTCAGTGGGAAGAAATTCGATGGGTGAAAGCGCCCCGCTGTACAAGTGCCCCAGATAGGTAAATATACATTCGGCTGCAAAATCATAGCTCAGAACTCTCAGCTACATATAAAATAGCTGTAGTAGCCATAATAACGGACTAGGGATATTTCCTCTTGTTGCTCACTGGTAATGCAATTCTTCTTTTAGTATTAGTATTGTGATGAGATTGTTTTGAGTGTCGTTCGCACTACGCTGACCCAGTTTTATGGTTGATTCGAGGTTTCAGAAGGCAAACGATCATAATCATGCCTTGCCCTTTGGCGACACCTCCGATAGTAAGACCGGCAGAAGAAACTGCACCCATACAGATGCGTGTAAAGTATTCAACCTCCCTGTCAAATTCAACGTGGCCGCAGCCGTGTTATATAGTGAGACAAGGTTTTATATATTATATAATACAAGATATATATATATATATATATATATCTTTATATAATACTTTGTGACTTACTGACGTGACTTTCGAATTATTTCTAACTAATTGGTGCGTTTATTGCCCAAATCCCATTTGATTTATTCAGTTTATTGCCTGCCATCTAAATCCCATCTTTTGGGCTTAGTATAATACGAACTCTCTTCATGAGTTCGTTGCCAGCGTTTGCAAGAACGTCTTTACGCAAATATCTGGACATTGCTTCCTTTAGCATTTGTTTGTTGTGTGAAATATGCACACGTATTGTATTGCATTGAATTATGTACCAGGTTAAGCATCCGATCAAATATCTCGTCACTTCTGATTACTTAAGTAAACCGTTCCATTTTCAACAGCTCCTGGTGTTTTCTCCAACTGCGTCATTTCAAATGGCGACTCATATATGTGCTGGACTTTAAAGGGTCATCATTTGCATTTGCTATAGAATACAGCTGGAAGTGCTCGCAAGTCAAGCGTTCAAAGCGTGTACAGAACCTTATCAGTTTGGTCCTCCAAAAACCTCAATCAGTATTAGCGAAATCGTGGTATTCCTCGTCCTCGATTCCCTTCAAGAGCAAATTCAACAGGCTCATTATATTATGGGCCCCCTTGAAAAATATTGCCGGGAGCCCATCAGAGTATAGGCTGCAGCTCGAATCTAATGCTTTAAGCTCTTTGGACTGGAAAGTCGAACACATCAAAATCGCTAAGGTGTCGCTCAGCTGATGAAATCAGCACACAAGAGCTCAAATGGGAACTTTCTGGTGGAGTAGGCTAATTCGAAACGATTTGCATAATAACTTGTTATGATTCGTCAATTTTCTGCCATCTTGCAGTAAGAGTACTACACGTAGTATTACTACTTCCGGATCATCTCGCATCTTGTTCCGTATCCGAAGAACCTTGTCTGGGCATTTGGGTTCGCCACAGTTTGTTTTAGGCAGTCACCTCTGACGTGTTATGGCTTTGAGTTGTGGTTGTTTTTTACGCCGCTATTCTGCTTGCGTGGAAATTTCCGCTCGACTATGCAGACGCTCAATGTGGGCAGAAATACGACCGGGGCATCGGTACCTACGATATGGAGCAAGCTCGTTTATGATACCATGCCACGTATCGTATATATTGCTCGCGCATTTGTTGTAGCCCAGTGGACTATTCCAGCCCATTGTCAGAAGTTCATGTTCTTATACTTCGTCGTCAGCCTTTCACAGTCGAGGCTGTACATCTCTCTGTTTACAATAGCTTCACTTGTTATTTGAAATCTTATACCTAGATGATCAGATCGAATATAATATAATATAAAATAATTCGCCCGAGCAAAACGCTATGTTGAACGCAAGGATTTGTTAGGACATCCGTGCTACGAAGATGGCACAGATCAGACTGCAAGCATTCTCCTTGTCTTCGAATTGCAACAGTCCTCCTTACTCACCTGTCTTAGGCCAACGTGTGAGCATCAATAGACAACTGGCCGTGTACAGGCCGTTTCAGACCAGCCCCTCCTCGAACTGCGATATCACCTCCTTTGCCATCAGCTTGCGCCACGAGAACATACGTTTACACGCGTCCAGTGTCGGTCTAGGGGAAATGTGTAGATAATATTTGCTTGTGGTTTAAACATTTACTTCTTTACATCCTTGTCCATCCCGCGTACGATACTGGCCTCACTGTTCGTCGCGAGAGAGCAGCGGATGCGAGGAGAGCACTCCACGTGGGTAGAGAAATGTTACAGGTAGCGGCTAGGTCGTCGCTGGCTGCAGCGGTGCCTTCGCCTCTACTTAAAATTCTCGCAGCTAGTGCCTAATTAATGACATGCAAATCTCCTATCGAAAATGCGCCGCCATGACATCCGATCATTCTACCACTAGTGCTCGTAACGTCGCCGTTTGTCGTCGCCGTCGTCGTCTGTGAGGCGTGGGGCAGCCAGGCGGGTTGGTCTCGCCGTGCTCGCTGAGTCGACAAAGCTCGATCCCCCTTGCATCGCATCGTATTTGCCGCCCACCACATCTACCCCACACTCGAGCGTTCTTCATGGAGCGTTCCGTTCGCCTCCGTGAACCACCACCACGACGCGGGAAAAGTGGAGGGAGCATTGCGTTCCCCTGCCTCCTGTCTTTCCTGGTAATCTGCCGGGGTCCGGTGAGGCGCGGGGGGTAGGGCACGCTTGTTGAGCTATCACAGAATATTAGTAGGACGCCGCCACGCCGGCTCGCTACCATTCCATGTTTTGACTTCTGAGTCCATGCATATTGCAACTCACCCTTTTACCATACCCCTCCAAGCCCCCAACGTAACCCTCAACGCGAACCTAACATTCTTCACCGCGATCCTTCATGCCAAAGGCGAAGTCGAGTTATGACAGCGTCGTCGCCCTGCGCCACGCTTGCTTCACCTTGTTCACCACCCGAACTATTATACCTTCTAGTTGTATCTCGCTGTTGTTTTATTATTCAAAACACGACTACGGCCACCAATACCTGCATTGGCTAGACGCGGTAGCGGAACAGAAGAAGGAGCCTTCATAAATCCGTATTGTGCACTAGCTGTGCGAGACGAACACAGGGATGAATGGCGAACGTCAAGTTAAGGCCAAGTTAAAGTCAAGCGAACGCTTCTGGCCCGAAAGCTTGGTCGCAAAGCTTAAGTGGCTTTAGAGCACAGCCGTCGCTACTTTCCTGGCGCATGTCAACTTGTTTACATTCTACGCTATTAGAACATACGAGTTTTGCTCTGTTTGGAAATATAGACATTTCTTCACAACACCCGCAAAGTCTCGCTATACGATTTCATCTTATCTCACTCTGACTGGGTCTAGTGGATCTCATCTGAGATAGAATATTTATTTAGGTTTTATTTCAATCCTCCCGATCCAAAATCGTGGTAGTGCTGGTGTTCCTTTATTAATCGTCCTTGATCATCTAAGTGTGATAGTTCCAGAAAGCAAGTAGCTAGGTTTTAATTATTTATGGGATTGTTGTATCCGGATTATCCGTGATTGGTCTTATTTTACAGCTAACTGATCTTATTTTTGTTTGCCACTTGAGGGTACTCGACGTGAATTCGTGTTCTAATTATTCAGACTGGGTGTGGATTGAGGCGGGATATTTATATATATATATATAACGGATAATAAGGATAACCTAATTTACGTCAATTCAAAGGCGACACCATTTAACAGGCCACCTTAGTTAGCTTCTTGGAACACAGCACGGTTTCTCAGATAGGTAATCGATGTTCAGAGGCCTAGTGAATTCCCAAGAAGCGGAAACAGCCCGCCGTATCATATGAAGTTTTTGTATGTATTATAAAGTTTTTGTGTGAACAATCACACAGTATGATAATGAATGAAAGAGTGCTTTAAAAACCTGAAACAGTAGATCAGTGTGTGGGGGATCCTGGGAAAAGCTAAGATGAGTAGGAGATGATATAACCTCTAAGCATCCACGAACAAGACAAATCAATCTAGCATTGCGATGCGAGTCTAGAATGAAGTTGCGCACTCACCAAGCCGAGCTACGTCAGAAACTACAAGAAGATGATTTAGTAGCTGCATTCAAAAGCAGTTCAGCTACCCAAAGATCGAAGGAGAAGGCAGCAGCCGTCAGACGATAGTATTTGATTCGATGATCTCTCTGATATGATGTGTGCGTGCCTTTGCCTCTTCGTAGTGGAATCGGATTGTATTCGGTCGCATTCGCATATAAATACCTGATGTTCTTGAAGCAGCGTGTGTACTACGATTTCCTTTTGCAGTGAAGAGCTATTTTTCAATGAACAACATCCACAGAATTGGCTGCACAAAACAATGCGTCATCATTGCGATACGGCAGCTGTAGGACGAATTTGGTCGATGATTCGCATAATCGAAGCTACAGGAAGCAATAGCCACTTTAGAGGCATTCATATATGCGGCTGTCTACTTAACTTGATTTGAGTCAGCGTTTTAGTATGGACTAAAATATCGACATTCACAGTTAGCTGCGTGCAGTCAACGTCTATTTCAAAATTATGGTCATCTCTGTTTGTCTATTATTTGCCAAACATACGTTTACAATTTACGATGCACATATAAATCTATCTCGGACAGCTCTTCACGAATGATTTACATGTAAGCGTTTTCACCCGTACCTCATTTCAGAAACTGCTATCTACCTGGGATAGAACTCTGAGGCCAAACTTCGCTGGACTCTAGAGCAGATTTGCAATGGCACACGCTAAAGTGACCGAACGATAGGCAAAGTTCCTCGGGACCGTTACGGTTCATTAGCATAGCGGCACGTAGTGTCGTGCCCGCGAGCCTGCTCTCTTCCCGCTGACCTTTGCGAGTTCGCTCTTGCCCTTACCAATGCTACTAACTACATATGTAACTATCTACTCTAGCTGACGTCAAATATGCCATTGGCACGCATCTGTGTCAGTAATCCCGTGCATTATTCGTACACCGATTTATTTCGGCTTCAAATAGACTCCCCACTCAGCATTATTATTCTTATTACTCCATGTTGGACAACTGCTCAAAATCAGTTAGGGCAGATTTGTTCGCACGGTGCCGCAACAGCAGCAAGGGATAGCCAGCTTCATCCTGCTTGGTTTCATTGCCACCCCAGTACGGTGACGTCGTCAGGCATCGCAAACACGAGATGTCTCGAAAAACAAGTTCTGAAAAGTGCAGGCGACAATCAGCATCAGCTAACGCTGGGCGGCAAGCTGAACGGTGTCGTGCGGCGGCGGCGGCGGCGGCGTCTTCCTGCAGCCGCTGCTGCTACGATTTAGCATGGCTCGGAATACGGAATTTTTGCAGCAAACAATTAGATGTCGTTGCTTTTGCTGCCCCCGTGCCTATTTGCCTCTATGTGTTTGTGCTGCCGCGCGGCAGAGGTGTCGCACGCGGGTTCAGCTTGCGTCTACTAGCTAGCCGCAGGCTCTAGTGCAGCAGTGATAGTGGCAGTAGTGTTCGAGTAGCAGCAGCAAGCGGCAAATAGATCCAAAACGAGAAGGAGAATAACTCAAGCGACACTTCGCTAAACGCGCGCGCTGGCCGCGCAACGACACCGCCACCGGTGAACACTGTTCCCATTTGCCGCGTCTCATACGCTGACCCGACCCGGGCTGCTTCGTTCTGGTGTCTGCTGGGTGGTGTCGTAAATATTTGATGCACGCTCTACCAGTTCTGCGAGCCGGCAACAAGCGGCACAGGTACTCAGGAAACGCCGCTTTGGAACATTGCAGAGACGTGCGCGCGGAAGGACGCACGATTAGCGGTAGGAGACAGATTAGTGTGACGGTTGAATCTATCGTTCTCTCTCTCCCTCTCTCTCTCTCCTCGTAGTTCCTCTAAAAAAAGGCAATGCTCTCTCAGGCCACGAGCAGCTGTACATACCTGACCTCTATGACAGTGCGCAGGTTTTCTGCGAGTCGCTTCTCGCGGCGCCACAAGAGTCTTGCGCCAGTCTTGAAGAAGATCGCGAATGCCTGTTCCTGTTTACCTATCGCCAAAGGGACAGCAGCCTTTAGGCCTTTTGACCTGAGGTATAACGACAACACCTGTCTAGCCAACTCTACACTATTCACATTGGCTCCATAATCGGAACGGTGGGAATTAGACTGATGTATGAAGTGAAAACATAAAACTTCCCCTTAGTGTTTTATGGGCTATCTAAAAAACTTCGCGTTTTCCCGACATTGGTGATTTGGCCAAGAAAAAAACGGCGATAATGACATGTCTGAGAATAATCAAATCCGAGCAAAAAAACAAATAAACAAAAATCAAAATTTTCTCGTGGACTGAGGAGAAGATTACTTTTTGGGTTGTCATTTTGATGCCGGTTGAGAATTCGCCAAAAAATAATCAAATTAAAAAATTACTTCAAACTATAGAGAAATCGAATATTTCTCCGATAGGGTCGAAGATGGTATCTTTGCGAGGACCAGTTGGGTGAATTTCTGAAATCTGTAGTATTTATGTGAAAATGGCATTTTATCAAGTTATTACAGTAGCGAAAGCTATGTTCGGGCACATTGGAATACGGACGTAATTCCATCTTGAGCCGACAGAATAACCGCAATAGGGGGAATGCGGTGACCTAAACAGAGTAACGTGTTCGTGCTGTTTCAGGGAATAAATGAATTCATTACAAAGCGAAGATGGGATAATTAGCATAGTGAATGATATAGCTACTGCAGTGGGATGACCACAGCATGGAGCGTGTAGTAATTTAATCAGGATTAGGGAACGGCATTACTGGACAATTACGGGAACAATGAAATCCAATAGGAGGAGCAGGGCAATGTGAATACAGTATAGGGTACAACAACAACAGCAACAGAGCAACAGCAATAAACTTCAGCAATAAATTTCAGGAATGACGAAATCCCTTTTCGTTAGACACCATAGCTAAAGACATCGTTGAAAGCGATCCAACGTCTTCTCGACAACGGAGTGATGCAACAACAAGAACAGCAACAACAACAAGAGCCACAGCAGCAGCAGCGGCAACAACAACAACAATAACACTGCAAGGGTGAGGACGTGCTTGAGCGTGGATTTCCACGCTGTTAAAAACGGGTCAGTGTGCTCGTGTGTGAGGCGGCTCGTTATGATACAGACCATTACTGCTGTATTGTAATAATTCAAGTTATTATCAAATGTACCCTCAATCTTGAAATAAATATGTGTTTTGACAGAGACGTGCCCCTATCACTCATGTACACTAAAAGAGAAAAACGTAAAAATTCATATGAATATTCTAGCGATTGCAGCGTTTTCAAGCTGAAAGTATTGCAGCACAGTGCACTTGCAGGCCTGTTGCCAGTCGTTACAATCCACTCAGGGGGTTTAACAAAGCACGACTATATTTTTATCGAATCGACAATAATTTCTCTCTGAGCATTTCACTTCAAAAAAAAAACACCATGAAGATCTCATCTAAGTGTTCATACGTAGCGTTCATCTGCCACGAAACTGAGCTGCATTCAAATGCCTTGATACGATTCTGTCGTCACAAGCGATGATGAAAGGAATCATTTGATATTCCTATATGTCGCTCTCCCGCTAGCATGGCCGTCGTAGACATATTCAAGAGCTGCCGGTAGCTCCGTTTGAATAAGACGGCTTTGTAGGAAGGTTTATACGGCCTTTTTTTCGGTTCAAGGCCGCCTCGATCTTCTTTCTGAGAAGAGAACGATAGTGTCCGTGGGCCTGTTGGGTAATAAGACGAAGCTAAAAGCTAACCTGCTTAGTTTGGGCCTGTGCAGCTCTTTTCCTACATTTCACTCTGTGTAGGCGTCGACACGAGTGGTTTCCTAGATTCGCACAGGAAGCGAGAAGACTTTCCAAAATTAGTTCTTTGGGATTTGCAAGTTGGCCAAATACGACTTCTTTCAATGACAGATGTATCCATGCAAATGATGTACATACTGCAGTAAGAAAAAACAGTGGGAAAATGACCTTTGTACATATAACTGGGTTGGAAAGAAAGAACATTCCGTAAGGGCCGCTGATTCTTCAAGATGAACTTCCTTGATTATCTGAAAAATAATTGAAAAATAATTCCTTGACAGCCGTCCACGGTCGAAAAGATGTTCAATGTTATAGAAAACACGATGAGATCCAAAAGGCACATACCGCCAAATTTCACATCGGCAAAAAGTGTATTAATGATCTCTTCCTCTGGAGAATATCACGCTTACTCCATGAATTAGTGAAGGAGTGAATATAATGTTGGGTACGCCGGAAAAATACGGGGAGAGGTTTCGGCGGTACCAACATCGACACGGAACCACAATACCCTGGACTGCGACACTCCCTATCCATTCATAGACCAATTTTCGAACATCTGTTTTGTATCACTTGCCTTCCCGGTAGCGCAGCATGGATCTAAGCAGGCAAGAATCTGATGAGGCAAGATTTCGGCTATGCGGCAGCATTCCCGCATCCCAGGACTAAAGGTATTCTTGGGTCCTCGGAGCCACACGAAGTCTAATGTTGTCATGCAACAAGATCACTTTGAGCGGTGCTTGTCGATTAACTCTGCGGTTATCCGGGTTTAACGGCGTAGGCGCTTGCCAACGGTATTTTTAATGAGTTCAAGAGACTTACCCTCCTTCTTAACGCATCGAGGAGGTTCCAAATAGTGGTGTGGCTAACCCCTAGACGTACGGAAAACTGTCGAGCTGACGCACCCTTACGTGATAGGACTTGAGGTTTGTCATCAGCCGCTTCTTGTGGCCGGTCGGACCGTGGTTAGTAGCTTACGTCGTCGTATCCAGCTTCAAGTGGATGCAACCAGTTTCCGACTGGTTGCCGCTTGCGTAGTTTAAGGTTTGCGCTAATTACTAGCTTTTCGACCTAATGTTCTTTTATTCATACATTTTGTCGAACTAATATTCTCCACTGTTTTTAGACCAAATTACAAATGATTAGTAGGCTGTGCTCGTAGAACGTGATACATCACTCTACAAGTTTGAGCAGTCTGTATTAGGTGTTTATTTTCTGAAAACGCTGATGTTGTCATTTGCGAATGAAACTAATTGGACCCATAGTAATCCCTTACACACAGGGACGGTTGGCGGCGAAACGAGTAAAAAACGTCACGCCTAGAGAGAACAGAGCCACACATAGATCTTTATATAGGTATAGTGCAAGCCCAAAAATGACCCCAGTTGATTGAATTGGTGCTTGGGAACGGATGCTCGACCAGTCAATACACTGGTCTCACACTCGTCATTCGTTTCTTCGTTGGTGCTCCATGACTGCAAGTCGGGCGGATATTCGTCAAGGCTCGTTCGAACGAATCCGAGCATGCGCTACCAGGCAAGCTAGCACTATACTTGGAGCAGTGGTCCTACGGCATCGAACAATATTTGAATTTGATCACATTCAGCAGCATACAATTTCCCGCTCGCAATTTCTTGACAGAGTTGTGTATGTGTGTCCCTGTTGTTCTCTCGGCGAAGGTAACACGGAACTACGTAGTGCGGCACCGTTCCACGCTTCGACAGTGACACTTCTTCCATTAATGTCTCTGTGTTGTATGTATAATCCCGCCTTGCTGGCCGCCCCCTGCCCGCGGGCCTGCTTAACGGGCTGACTTGCGTTGGTTGATGAGAACGGCGAGCTGGCTCGTCCACTGGCACCGACCATCCTACGACCTTCATCTACGCGCTCATCCTTCATCCTCATGAGCGGCTCTGTGTGTGTGTGTGTGTGTATGACTCTTTCTCTCTCTCTCTCTCAATTCCCCTATCCTCGCACGCTGTGTTGGTCCTCGTGCACGTCTCACTCTTCTTTGGACGAAACCGACTCGTTTCGTGGACTACTCCTTTCGGTCTCCTGACAGGAGTAGCAGTCCGTCGCGCGCTTCTGCTGCCTACCAACAACAGCCAGCCACGCGATGGCGGCGCGAGGCTCAGCTTCACCAGTCGCCGCGACCGCCGCCATCACCGTAACACCAGCTAGCTTCTCGTCCCGCTGTTCCTTATAACACCCGCCTGCGTGCCCCCTTCAAACGACACCATAACCAGCGGACTCGATCGGAGTAACGCTCGCGCAACCGCGGACCCGCTTCTGGCCCTACGCGATAGGTCCACGATGTTCGGGACGGCGGCGCCGGCAGTATAGAGGAAAGTAACGATGTTATCTACCAGTGGGGCTACCTTTCAGCCTGACGCAGCCCCAAACCCACCCCTATCCCACGGCTCTGCGGTTAACCAAGTCAGCACATCGTGGAATTCATCCATCTCGCGATTCATCCTCGCGGCTCCTCACCGTAGTCGCTACATCACTCTCCGTCCGACCCCCTCCCTTGGGGTATCCCTACCCCATTTACTCCCATCACCTCCCGTCCGCCTCGACGCTGCTGCTCCCACACGCCTCTACCTACACCTAATATATGATATGACACATCTACATGTAGTGCGCGTGCGCTTATGTGGCTGTATGTGTACGTGTGTGTGCTGTGCTGCACCAGCCCTTTTCAGTGCGACGAGTTATCCCTTTAGCCGACAGCCTTCCCAAGTCCTAATCTTGAAACCCCCGAATGCTGCACAGTTCGTTCGTTCCCGTCTTCTCTGCTGTGCTGTGGCGCATGTACAATTAAGAAGCGAACGCAGGTGCCAGCGTCGGCGACGACGGTGGCGAAATCAAGCCAGCCATATTTTGACTTCTGGTAGGCTACTAATACTTGCTTGTCTTGCACTTCTGAGTGGCAAGTTCTTGCTCCGCCTGGCCTTTTTCGTTTGGTGCTACATGCTTGAAAGGCATAGGTCAGCGACAGCGAGCGGCGGTCGAGGTTTGTCCAACGATACAGAACTTCGGACTGATGAACGAAGCAGAAGTGATTTTTCTAAACTTCTTCTTGTATCGGCCGGGTCGGCGACACGAACGACGGAGATTAATTTGTCGTAGCAGTCGTGATGTGCTCTCTCGCTCTCTCACCTCAGCTACATATGTTTCCAGAGTCCGCGAAGGATGCCTCTGTGCAAGCGTGTAGCAAAGCTTCGCCTCGCCCTGATTAGCCGGCTGAGTTAACAAACGTGTTTAATGGACGTGATGGCCTAAACTTGCTCGAACTGATAATGTTACATAGCTGCCGCTATCGAGCCGTGTCGTTGTTTCAGGCTTCTCTAAATAATCTCGCTAATATCGAGAACATGTTTGACGACCGTCTTCGCCCATCCTCGTTGTATTTTTGCCGAACACCTATCATTTTTCAGAGCACGGGACAAACCAAAGGTGCTTTTGCTTCTGTGTTATCTCGCTTATTTTACTACCTGACACCTACACCTTTCTACTGGTGACGACATAGTCCCTTCGCTGAGGGCCGTTAGGTCGTGACCAGGCATTGAATCTCAGTGATACCTGAGGTTACAACCAAACGCTGAGTTACAGAGGAATGGCTTCGCGTTGTTTAGAATTCATTAGGTATACGATCCATTTCGAGGCGGACTCCAAGCTGATCGAACTTATGCAGACGGTAAATTATATTCACACAATATTCGCTGAATGCCCGCTCAAATTTGAACCTTTAACACTTTTCGGATTGTGATAGCAGTTGCCTACTTGTCTTTCAAATTACGATCATAGGACATATGTCGTGTATTCTCGTCAAAGATGTCGATGTTGTCCGTCTAACTCGGCAGACGTGACTGTCATAAGGTGGCAATGTCCGCGATGCGTGACAGTTGGTAGCCCGGCCGAAAAGTGAAGCTGGTGAGACCCGAGCTGGATGCCGTGACGCCCGATACGATATTGTTCCTACAGAGGCCGCTGGCAAATTAAGGGATCATACCCTCTGTCGCCTATCGTGAAACCGGGCTGAGCTGATGTGGCCTTCTCTTGAGCCCTTCGTGACTTTTTTTTTACCTTTTTTTTTGTTTCGTACCCACAAAGCTTCTCATTGAAGGCTATCGAGATGTTTCTTGGGCATCTCTAAGTTTTATTTCGCACTACGTTATCGTAAAGTAGCGAAATCGCTTTTCTCTCTATCCGAGCCATTTTTATTGTAATGCCTCCCGCGATAATGCATCCCAAGGCTATATGTGCTATATAGCTTGCCATTCAGACGCTGTGCAATAGGAACATTTTTATTCGTGTGGAAAATTATAACAGCCATGATTTAAATTGACACCTTGGTACGATTCGTTTGATGATGGTGATGTGAAGTGCTCAACGGCAACAATAATCTGTTCTAGCTAAGGTAGAACAAGAATGAAGATTGGAATTAAAGAATATTAGCCGCCATTATCCCTTGCGTACGTAGACGTACCCAACGTTCCACGTTCCCATTGAGGAACTCAAGGGTAATGATTACTACACGGATTATTATTACTAGCAAGGTGTGCAGTAAAGGCAAATACGATAACACAACTGTGCCAATTTGAAGTATTATCTAGACACGAGCGCAGGTCAAATGAGCAACGACCTCCCGGCCTTGCCACACTGTCACAACTCCTGGTTGTACTCTTATAATCTGTACGACCCGCCCATTAGTCCGTTAACATCAGCGTTCTAATATTCCAAAGATATTAATAGATCGATAGCAGTTACTACCTGTAACTACGCCGTATGCATTACGAGGAGGTGGGGCCGCCAATCGTTGTAGCCAAGTAGCTTTTTGCGTAACTATGAAACAGCTTCCAACTAGTGTCGATCTACTAATTAATAGAACCTATATTTTTAGTTTGTGATCGCCGGTTTGCTGCTCACATAAGTATCGTGAATCACATAAATATTACCTGTAAAGCCGTATATGATTATCGCGCAGTGCATTGTGCATGTCCCCAACTCGGTCGCGTGCTTATTCGTTTGTTTATTGAAGGGCCCTGAGAACCGAACGAGGCCCTGAGAACCATACGGCCACAACAGCTGAATGTAAATTTTAGTACATTCTATTTTTTTTTCTGGTATTTATCGTGGTTCATACACAGGCAATAAATATCCTGTAGAGTTGGAGCCGTAAATCCGCCGTAAAGTAAGCTACCACTCGTTGGTCGCTGCAAAGTGCTATATAAAAATATCTATTTCTACCAACCTGCGCAAATGTTTGGTTCAGTTATAGCTGTTGGGTCGGCCAGTGCTACCGCGTGTAGAAATCGCCGCAGTACGCTTTCATAAGAGCATTGTATAAATGTAAGCAAGTTAGATCCCGTATCATGGGAGAACTGCACTCAGTAGGCTCACCTCATAACTAGCACTTGACTTAAGAATCATTCAACGATGGGGGCAATCTAAGGCATCTCGCGCACCGTTGAAAAGTGAGATTTCTATGAGAAAAGCGATTCAATTATTACATTACATACGTGTCTATAATCTAATAAGGCATTCGAACCCTGAACACTACCGTCATGAACTCGTTGTTGAACTCTGTTGTATAAGGTCTCCCGTGGACAACTAACTTGACATTTATAACCAAAAATATAAGAGAAAATGCACAACCAGGAGAAATCCATTTATCATTTCCAGGCGGGTGGCGCGTTATGACAACAGCTTGTTCGCGTTGAAAGCGCTCTCGAGCCACCTTGAACGAATCAGACTCCTAGAAGAACTAGAGATAGATAGAGATACCTTTTAGTCTAGAGCGAATTGGGTCACAGCGAACACTACCCGACTCCTGGAACATTGAACCCACCAGACGGTAATAAAAGCACACATGAATATATCAGCCGCACCTCTTGTGAGTCGTAAAGTCTGTTGCCTAGAGCGAATCTATGAAAGGGGTAACGTCTCATATATAAAGATATTTCACTCAAAATAATAGTAATTGTTCTAATTTCTAATCAATACATCATGGTTCACATGGGTACGCGTAGCCCCGCCAACTTTCATTAATCTCGGGCAGCTAACGTGGTTGATATACAAATATACGAATGATATCATTTCACTCACCGTTTCTTGGTTCGGATATATGACTTTTGGAAATGTTGGGTACGCTTAAAAGATAGTATAGGCTATAGTGCTACTTTAATAAGGATTATTTCGGGTGACCTATTTTGTACACAGGAGTGTTGTGTGCTTACCGGGGTCTGACACACCTATGCTGTACCGTTGACTAGTTGTCGGTGATACCACAGGTTGAGTGACCTTCCTTCATTTCTCTTCATTATGATTATATAGATAAATAGGTATGAGAGAAACGTATGTACGCAATAAATGGTAGACCCAGGAAATGTCACCTCCTCTCCTGTAAAGGGATTTGAATAGCTTGGAAAGCTGGTTATTTGTTGCAGATCCGACGACATAAGAATGGTCCACAAATGGACATTATGATTAGCTGCAGAGCATAGTGTTCGATAGGATCCTAGAGTAATTTCTAATCAGTAGAAAATTAGACGCCTAGACCCACTGAAATCGAGCATGTGTGTTCTTGACCGCATGGACGAGATGATTTTAAAACGGATACATACAGGGACGTATTTAATACACATAGATGTATAATCTCCCTTAGCAGGAGTCCCGGTACGCCCTTACCCAGAGTACATTGCAAGTTCTTTAGCGAGACGCAGCTGCTTTAGCCAACCTGACTACGTAGATACCAATAAAAGTATTTCGGTGAACAGCTGTTACTGGCGTTGGGGAGTGTAAGAGTTGTTGAGTCCATGTAGAGACAGCCACGGCAGTGCTCCACCGGAGGAGGGAAGCCGCCACAAGCCAAGCATGTTTCTACATGCTCTGGACATATGGCCGTTTGCAGAATGCCATAGACTTGCAAAAACTGTCCCGTCGTGTGAAAACGGTTTGCACAAAAACGCCTTAGGGGCACACCAGGACAGAAAGAAACGGACAATGGCTGACGCAATACGCATCAATGATGGAAACTGGTCATATGTACACGAAAATGCGACATTCGTCTTAAATCGCCGACAGATGCCAGATATCGAGAGGAGTGCCCATAGACGTGGTGCGCCCTGCACGAGCTCGCCCACAGACTGAAGAACATCGGCAATGAAGTCCCAATGAATACTGCTGCGATACTATACCGTGTGTGTACACGTACGAAGCGTTTCAAAACTCATAGTGAATATTTTTCACAGGCAAAAGGCCGTCGTCTTTTCAATGGGACGGAGGAGTGACGATATATAATCTATTGTTAAGCACTGAAATTGCCATGAAAATGATAGTCCCCTCCCTTTGACAGGCATCACTGAGAAGGACACGCGGTTACGTGAGAGGTGCTGCTTCAACTGAGAAAGTATCTGCAGGTATGGGCATATCATAGAGCGTTGGCCGTTTTGTTTGGTGAATCCTTGAGTCAATTGAGTATACATAATTAATCTTAGATAATAAGTCAAATCAGAACAAAATTCATAAGTCATCACGCTTGATGTTTACGCTTGAAACTGAATTACTCGAAAACTTCGCATTGCGGTCATTGCATATACAGAGGCATCTGCGTAAGGTTTATTCGGGAATGGAGTCCGAATCACCTCGATGGAATCAGAAAACTGTTCTGCCACTACATAAGTTGTTCTTTCAGAAGATAAAAAATTGGTTAGTTGTACTAAACTTCTCCAATTGTTGAAACATTCGAAGATCCTTCTGCACCGCTTGCCGGTGCATCAATGTGTATTTTATGTATGGTCGCCATCTCCTCATTAGCATGGGAAGATGTTTACCAATACAAATATATGTACGCTTATCTATATTATCAAATGTAGTCAACATTGGTATGATATTCACTTCCTCCCACATAGTCGAATAATTCACACGTAATTTAAAGAATAAATAACTGAAACGTGTCATCGCCTTGTGTCAATCTTCTACCCGTCCCCCTCTCTCGGAGTGCTCCTCTATTTAACGACAATGGCAAGAATGATCCGAAACGTCACTTCGGCTTCGTGCTTTCTCTAATCAAACAAATATTATGATTTTTAGTATGGTTTCCGATTGACAAAGGCGACGAGCCTTTGATTGAATGGCCCATCAGAGTTCCTGCCCAGCACGCGTTCGCACAGATAGATATTACGTTACCCCTTCTGGTGGTGCGGCGCGGGATTTGATGCGGGTGCGCCATCATTTCAAGTGAGGGCCAAACCAGGCAGCAGCCGATGAAAGGAATGACTCTCCTTACTTCGCTTAAGCCCCTCCCGCCATCAACCCTCTCACGATCTGACTCCTTCCAACGAGTGCGCTAAATTAGCCAGCCATGTTCTTCATTGGAGCGGGCGCGCGGGTGGGCGAACAGGCGAAGACGGGTGGAAGTAGGGTGGGCACACGAGACCTTTTACAGAGAGAGAAATAGAGCCACTAGCGCCGTCAGCACACGCGTACACATACATACACTGCACCTGAGAGTGCAGGCAACGGATGACATCAGCGAGTTAGAATTCGGACCGCTGCACCAACCGCCGCCACCTTTCGACGCCCCGTCTCGGAGTAGCAGCAGCAGTGACTCTAGAAGTACCTTCAACAGCAAAGAGGAAGAAAAGGGTAAAGAAGGAAGCAGAAAGAAAAGGAAGAAGACTAACCGAGTTCATCTTCTGCTGCTGTCCTCCTGCTCGTCATCTCTGCGTGTGAGTCTCTTCGGTCTCTCCTCTCTCTCTCTCTCTCTCTCTCTCTCTCTCTCGCGCGCTCCTTGTCGCTATCGAGTCACCTCGTTCGCTTTCATTGTCCATTGTCTGAGCTACCAACAAGCCACCACCTCCATCCGAAGACAGGGTCCCCTCCATTCGTTGGTCCCGTTGCTCCCCGCTGCCTCCTCCCTCAGCCTGCTCCACCGAGAGAACTCGCTGGCGACAGCGACATCATCTCCGGGTAGGCTGACTGGCTTGGCTCGCTGGCCGGGAACCCACTTCGTCTCAACTTAACAACGGCTGAGTCCGTCGGCTGGTTTCAAGGCTCAGCCGCCGGCGGAGTCCTTCGTCTCCAGAGAAAGCACGCGAAATTAACTGCGCTCATTACTTACCACCTCCTTGCGCCCCGCCCTGGGTCTCTTGGCAAGACCTTACGTATTATAGCCGCGGGGCCAACATCACACCTTTGCAAGCATTCCAGCTCATTGTTGGCAAAGCAGACGACATGCGGCCTCTTGTCCATCGACCCCCAGTGATGTCCCGTAATTGGGGCAAGGCTGGTACCCCTCCCGCGAGCTCTTCGTGAGTTCCTCTCGGCCACTCAACTTTAGGCTGTTCTCACTCAGACACTGTTCATCAAATAATATAGGTTGTCCCTATTGCTGCTTTTGCTTCTTATGTGCATCAGCTCCCGTGCGTTTTGCTATAGTTCTGCATATAAATTCCTGGTTGTATATTCAAACTCTCAAAACAAACTCTGTGAATTCAAACCCAGTTACCAGAGAGCTGTCGGGAGCGTAAAAGAAGGGGATGGGAAGAGGGGTAGAAATACAAACGGGTAGATCAGATGAAATACTTAATACTTCAACAAGGTTTGTTTTCTAATATTCTGTAGAAATAATTAATCTCACCGATGTGTAAGATGCTAATATTTGGGAGATATTTGTTCTTATCGAAAGGAGACAATTTGTCTAACCCTGAACTTGCATGTAGCTCCTTGTAGGAGATCTAATAGTGGACAATCTGAAAGTTCGCTCTAAAAGCGGACACTCCACATCACAATTGAGTCATGTGCCACATGAAAATAGAGTTGCATATGAGGCCCAACCATATGCTCCATCTTCCTGGGGGTATTTTCTATTCGACCGTACCGCCCTCACCACGAAAAGTGTACATATATAAAGCTCGGTACATTTATATCTATATATATATATTTTTTTTAATGTTGAAAATCTGTACCACACCGTGGTGATAATAAATCCTAAACATATATGTATATATACGAAGTTTTTGCGTTCCAGGAAATGCCCAAATGGCACGTGGGTGATCGTGGATACTGACGACATTCATAAGGCAGACAATATACGATTCCCTACTCATTCCGTCGCAAATGTATTTTATAGAGTGAAGGCAAGTGCCAAATGCGTATTAAGCGAAGGAAATAGGACATATCGTTGACAGATACCTTTACACGGTGACAACTACATTTTCAGCATGATGATGCAACTATTAACGGCAGTAGTGGGCTCACCACGGCTATGATCAAACCGAACCGTAAACCAAAAAGTAACCCCTAATTAAACATATTGAAAAATTACAATGTTTTTTTCGTTCGTTATAAGTTCAGAAAACTAACTTATGTCATCCTTTTCAGCCTTGCTGCCTCGGCATCATTTCTCATTATATTTATTTTCTTATTTATATTAGCAGACGTCCAGAAATACTTCTAAACAAATTCTATATATATAAATATGTATAATACGTGTATCGGTAGCTATATAAATATCAGGTACAATGACTATGGTGAGAGCGCTGGTCGGAAGTCCGGGTGACCTCTGCACGACGTCTTTGGCGAGGCTCTGCTTAAAAAGTGGGTGAACAAGGATAAGCATTGAGCCGCCTAGACTGGGCAAATGATCTGCATGTATCGCCACATAGGCATAACTACGGCTGACAGTGGCAATGAGACAGCACAATAGATACTGCAGGAGAGACTGTTATATCATATTTCCCGTACGCATACTGGTGACCTCAAGCTGAACACAATCAAATCCCAAATAATTCAAAATAATTTTGTCGGGGTCTGCCTTGAAATTGTGTAGGTAAAATTTAGTTCTACATATAATAATGGACGTTCCTCTCGACTGCCTTGATAAAATAAGGCTCGCGTGTCTTTCCTGATTAAAGGAGGTTGTACCAGGCATCCGAAAAACGGATAATAAGCATGTTAAAGCTGTTTTCTTATGCAATATCGGACCCTTTCCTCGATTTGCTGAAATGCACCCTGCCTGAGGACCCTCGATGTCGTCTCGCAAATCCCCAGCCAGTCTCAATGAGAAGCAGTTTAATTTCGAAAAATAGATTGAACCTCATCAGGGAATAGAACTGGCGATCTCGTTGTTGGAAAAGCCCCCTCCGCCGCGACAGTCAAAAAATGGCGGTAGTGAACATTTTGGGACCTCATAAAAGACTCCAACGTTATTACAATACACCATACTAGACGGACGTATACGGCACGTAGACTTGTGGCTGAAGGGTGGACTTCGCGTTTGTTATTTATGATTGCTTTCCCTCGGAAAATAAGGGTCACCTATAACCCCAGATCCCAATACACCCGGAGATTGTCTTCTGGAAAAGGTCCTTCGATAGAGGCCCAATGGTCTACCGACGCTGCCTACGTGATAGACGTTACAAGAGGTCCCTTTGCAGGTCCCTTTGCAGGTCCCTTTAGCGTCGCGCACTGTGGCGGTTGCAAGCACTACAATGGTTTTCGTAATCTGTTCCTCGACCAATTTCTTAGTAGTCCTTTGAGGGACCTTAAGTATTCTACTTTGTTGATCTTAAATGAGATGGTAGAGACGCCTTGGGTAACGGATAGGTTAATGGCTCAGCAAAGGATATACTGCAGAGGAAACACAGGAAGGTTAAGGCCTCTTGGTAGCCGTTGGACTGATTGGTGTGCAACGTGGAGCGATTTCACAAACGTTCTTTTCGGAAACCTGGCGAAAGAGATATACATTCGACAGCAGCCATTCTGAATGACAACCCTTTTGAACTGACTAGATAAATTACCAAGGCTTACTACATAAACGTTTAGTCCGTTGGTATACATCAATTTTTTGTTGAGTGGAGGAAATTTGCTTCAAACGCACGGACACCACCTGAGATATTCCAATCTCCATAAAGGTAGGCCGATCCAATGCAGGGTTGACGTGGATGGCTAAACGCCTCCACTTGCTAAAACCAATCCTCTGGTGAGAGTCTACCTATTCCCTAGATTCGGCACGCATCATTCGGTATACATCAATTTGTTTCTTTTTTTTTGAGAGGAGATATACATCAATCTACTAGTTAGTATCTCCGATTTGGTTGGTATTCTTCGCGTAGAGTGATTTGGAGGAAACGAACTTGAGTCTTAGTGTACCATAATATACCTGGTAATATAACAATACTGTCTTCCTTATTTTTCTCTTATGAGAAATATTAGTTTACTTGGAATGGATTGGTTTGCAATGGTAGCGAAGTTCTCGAAAATTTTCACGTGCCAGTCGGGAATTTCAAGCTTGGATGCATAACAAACCTGCACAACATTTTTTAATATTAACTACATATTTGTTGTATCTACTAGCTCGGTAGAATTTCCTTCCCACATTGAAAAATGCGCTGAAGTGACACTTACCACAATTCCGGTTGCACATTCATTATATAAGGCAACCGTGTTTTCCCCTTTTAGAGGATTTTTTAGCATTATTCTATAGTATTCTATTAAAGAAATATTGTTTCTTCTTATACACAGGATTTGTGGTACCACCTGTAGCTAGCCTCGGAGCACAACGAGCTTCACAATGGTGGTGGCGCCATATCTGTGTCTTATCTGGAATATAATCGCGAATAATACGTTGCCGTAATCAATATCCGTCTAAATACCTCAACGTTGAGCACAAGTCAAGGTCGATGAATGAATTGGGTAACTCTTCAGGTAACTCGTGCTGTTCCAGAGTGCCACACTGTGTCCCTCGTCTGTAAGGCTACTCAGTACGTTCCTGTGCATTCCTGCACATTACTTAAATTATTGTAGTTTAACCCATCAATAAGTTAGGGAGAGATGTCTGATCCTCATAATGGTTTTCAGGCTCGAGCGAATGTCCATGCTTTTCTATCCGGAACAGACCGCGCTCACAGACCGTCGTAGAATATGATGTGCTCCATATGGATCTAATTTATTGTACTATAGCAACCATCAACCAACCGTGTAGACTCGAAGGGAAACTGTCTTTGCTCAACTGCTATTGGACTAAGCCCATACTCGCTCCAATGAGAGCCATTGCGACGTTGCCGGAATACAGAGTATATTAGAATAACGTCAATATCATTAGTCACCTGATTGTCAACATCCTGTACCATCACCACTACAACTCCATCACCTCAATGAACCCGTTATCTGTAGTTCGGGGCGAGAGGGCTGAACAAACATTTCACTCGTGAATATTTCGTCTACTTGCGCTCTTCCTCTCTTTCTTTCTCTCTCGTTTTTTCCCGCTATTTCGCCCCCATCGAAGCAGGATGGCAGTGGTTCCCTTATTGGCACCAACTCCTGTTAGCCTGCACATCTTTTATTGCTATATATATATACACATATATATTATACATAGTGCGTAGATTAATGAACACACCTCACCAGGTTCATCACTCATAAAAGGCTCCTTCCTCGTACGGAACGCCCCGTTTGACAGACAATCAATTTCAGCATATCTTGGCAGTGAGCAAGCACGCCAGCGGGCCCCGACAGTATTTCTTCAGGTATACCCGCATGTACACGAACATAGACGAGACATACACACGCCGCTTATCTTTATGGTTTTTCGTTTTATCAGTAAACAATAAATTAACTATACCACTGGGTTGCGAAGGACACGGCATCGCCCGTCACCGCCCCGCCTCTCGAGTCGTATGGAACGGGCCATTGGGGAACGGTAGAGGCTTATCGCCGGAACAAGTGCTTGGCAAAGACGTAGTAGAGACTAAAGTGCGCTTGTTGTGATTTCTTCGCTTGTTCGGGTAATCAATAGAGACATCACCACACCCACCGTTCAAACACAAGAGCTGTCAGGCAAGCCTGCAGCGGTTTCCTTTGAAGCAGTGTCCTAGCCATGTGTCTGAAATGTAGACGTGTGCTTGGTTGTTCTGTATCACGAATTGAGCAATCTGCCTGTGTACCCGGTGACGGTCCAACCAAAGATTCGTTCGAATAGGAATTCGTTATGTGAGGAGATTATCGTTTTGTTAAAATGCGAAGAAGTGTCAGCATTCTTGCACCAAACGTTGAAGACCGCACGTTAGCCGTTTTGTGTGGTATTGAAATGGAGATATATGACAGTTTATGAAAATTAACTTAATTAATTTGTTGGTCCAAATTTGTTGCGCTTCTATTGGGCTTCTAACGTTGCGCTTAACCTGGGAAATCATTGAAATGGTCAAGTTATTTAGTACCGAATCGAAGAGAGGCTAGCCAAAAGTGGACAGCGAGCAGATTGTGCTTCGTGGGGAGACTGCTTAAGAATCTGTATACGTCACAGCTAATTATATTATCGTGGCCGAGTACACTTGTACGCCACTGTATTCACAATTCATGTATTTATGTCACCCGAATACTCAGAGTAACATACCCGAGATAGAAGAAATAAAAATGTCATATTTGTACTTACATGTGTATTTTACATTTTGGGGGTCAGTGGCGTAACTTCTCTCCATACATGTTGATAATCTATATCTAAAAAAAGCTACAAATAAAGGCAGGAATAGAATGTGAATCGATTAATTATAGATAAGCAAAGAACTGCAGCTCACCTCAATTTGCAAACCATAAATTTGATGGGAAACAAAGCTTCTTTGAGTTCACGTGATTGTTCTAGATAAACATGGCTCTCTTTAGTAAAGACACGCTATTTGTTCGAATTGGGTCCTATGTGAGTTCGTACACGAACGAGTACGAGATACCAAAAATATTACACATTATTAACATAGTTGGCATTTACCTGAGTTTGCATTAACATACTATAGATAACTCTTGGATGTGTGTTTGCACAGATGGCATTTGTATTTGTCTTACACATGGGTGGCATCTGTTTTGCCTTGCTTTATTATGTTGTTTTCCTAAAACGACCCAGTCACGTCAATATAACAACAAACCTGATTCATCAGTGCCTCTTCTCGTTCAGTCAGCTCCCTTGATGCCATAATTCTATTGTCGAAGTCTGAGCATCGCCACAAGCAAACGTGTACCGGCAACATGTAGCGGAAGTGTATCGCATGAGCCCAGATTTTATTCCTCTCTGATCACTCACCTAAGTGACGAATAGTGACGACTCGCTGAAGGAAGGGCAACTTCTTCTTCTTTTTTTTCCTCGCCTCCATCATCCTCTCTCTTTATTCCTCCTTGTGTCTCTGCCTCGCTGCTACTAGAAGCAGTATCGGAATCCTGACTCGGCCCATCAAGAGGCTAGATTGCTAGAGACGCTAGAGGCCACGCACGAAACGTCGGCACGGGAGGGGAAAGGTGCGGCGACGGCGGGCGTCGAGGGTCTGGCTCATCGTTTGGACTCATTGAGTGGCGAAAAGACCCCCGAAGCATTCTCGGGCCGAACTCCGATACAGGGAAGGAGGCGAAGTTAGCTTGGGCGAACGGGAAGATGGGAGAACGGCATACAACGGTTCGTCGTTGCTATTGTTCGAGGCGAGGAGTCGTTCTTTCATTATGTTCGGTGCCGTCTCGTGCGTCGATACAGTACATCGATATTCCGCGCTCACGGCGCTGTACGGAACGGATCATGGAGCTCTGCAGGAGGGCTTCCCATTGGCTGCCACATTTGCTTGCGCCCTCTGTCTGCAAGTTTGCGAGCCAAGCGGGCTAGGTTTTTTGACACGAAGGCTCTTTCGCACAAGTCCGTCGCCGAAGCGTCGCTGGCTACGGCCAAGTCAGCTCGGCCGCTGAGACTCAGCTCAGAGTGCCGGCGGATCGTGCTCTTGGTTCGGTTGGCGGATCGAACGACAAGCCGGGAACGGAAAGCTTCGGGTGTTGGAGGTAGCTCGCACCTCATACATACCTAAATACATAGACACACCCAAAGCAAATGAAGTATTGCTTCCATGCTCGCTTCCTTTTTTCTAACTACTAATTATTCAGGCACACAGAGTTCATTACCATAACGATTCTGATTCGGGCAGTCACCATCGTCAAAACAGGGGACCAGCAAACCCACGTCTGCAATTGAAGGAGAGAGAGAGAGAGCTACGATTATCCGACATCGGAGGAACGGCGCCGTACGTTGGCGGTTACGTCGTCCACTAGTATTATTAACAACTTTCTTAGGGAAAAGGTTCTAGCTTATTCACGCCTCGGAAATATGCACCGTGACATACCTCGCACGACCACACGTATAACGTTAGAATGGGCTCGTTGGCGCTGACAGCGGAATCGAGGAAGCCGTTCGTTGTTGGTTTCAGCACGCATTAACTACGACCCTCCTATAAGCCCGAAGCGATGAGCGACGACAAAAGATACAGAGAGATAGAGAGAACAGAACTAGTCAAATTAGGGAACTCGGCTATTGCCGTTCGACGTCGAAGGAATGGTAGAGCGAGCGAGCAAGCGAATAAGATAAACCTACTACTCCTGGGCCCAGACGAATACTTTCTGCTCGTTAATATACCCAACCCTGATTACCCTATAGTCCTATAGCTCAGTATCGCGAATGGTTCGCAAGCGTCGCTACTAATTCTAGTTACGTTGTGGCTTTCCTCTCTCGCTCTCTCTCTCGCTCTTGCTCTGTCTGTCTCTCTCTCTCCTAAATGGTCACCAATCAGCACTCAAGCAACATTTTGCTAACTGCCAGATTTCCTGGTTTCCATTGTATTGTAATATTACCCTACGCTAGGAGCTACGACATGATTAGGCTGGCCATTTTGCACCAAGGGTTCAATTAGAGTTAATGCACAACATAATGTTCTTCCTCTAGATACTACTTCCTCGAAACCTAAAGACGTCGCAAAAACTCATTAGAGATAGTTGTGCTTCTATCAACAAACTACGTTTACAGAGATTAACGAAAAGCTCGTAAACTATTCGTTGGGATACTATGTTGCATACATTTTAATTATCCACCATCACTGTATGCATACCGAGTCCAATTCTGTGGTCGCCCAAGAAGTGCGATATACGGGGGCTGAGCTCTTCATATAGCCTGCAATGAACCTGTCATTTGAATAATCTAGACGACTGACAAATGAATAATCTGAATAACCCGTACGCTAAACTGGAGTTAGACTCGTTCCGTAAATCATGTATACCGAAGACAGGTAGATAGAAACTCAGCACGTTGAACATTGGCAGCCAACCCCGTGCATGAGTAAAGCATATCTGTATTCGTATACCCTCGCGGAAGTGGATCACCGTGGTGATGATTGTCTTATGCATAACATACTAACTACCCAATCAAATTCGCTGGTACGAGGTTCGCTGATCTGAATTGAGACAACGGATGTCGGATATACCACCAATTACGAGCATCCCTGTTATTTTTAAACAATTACATTAGACTGCTATGAAATTAGTGTTAGTTATTTACTGCGAGACGAAAGATCTGATTGTCGAAAATGACCTTGTATTTTTTTTAACGTAGCTCCTCTCCTACAACATACACGAATACCACGTTTTTGTCTGGTTCTCCAAACGTATATATTATATATACTCGGGGTTTCGATATGATGTTAAGCTTAATCGGCGATGTAAAGCGTACAACAAATAGTCATGGTGTCAACCAACATTCTTTTTATGTTCTCCCACGGTTAACCCCGATGAGTGCCTTCGAGAATCGAAGTGGACCTCCTCCTAGCTGTCGTCCGGAACCGACCACGCCTCTCGATATCTAAACTCCACTTATTGTTCGGTTACTTTCGTATTCAACCTTTCCTCAAGGTGCCTTGGCCATACTTGGTTCTTCTTTTTAAGGCCAAACACAATGCAGACTGGCAGCTTCTATAGGCCCATAGCACTACGAACTTCGCTTGTTAACGTTTTAATTAGCATCGCCGGATTGAGCTGAAATCTGTCCCATATGTTGCTGACGCGCGGCACTGTGGACAAAAACATGCACGTCGATAAAACTCAGTTCGGCAATTCTGATGGCAACTGCTGTTACTTCCACAACAAAGCAGTATTGACAAATGCTACTGGAGATGAGTGATCAGAATAATATTATTCTTATTACTTTTTGAAACGCAACAGTAAATGTGAATGGAGTGTTTTTTTTTCAAAGCAGTGACGCACACAGAGAATTCCATGGATTAACCCTTGCATTCTTCCACACATCGATATCTCGATATGTCGCCGGCTACTTAAGCCATCCTCAGGCTAATCTGGCTGACAAAGCGCTCGTGCTTCTTCGTCAACTACGAGGTTTGTGTTGTTCTTTCAGATATATCTCGCCCTATCTATTTTCCGGCCCACTTCGCTCACTGACTGACTTTCAACTGTACCCACCAGTCCAGCAGGGCTTGTTACGAAAGTGGCAAGTCTTGCCGGAGTTGTCTGAGTTGCCCAAGTGAGTCAAATGCTGAATATGATAGAAGCAGTGCTGGCACTAGTGCCGGCATTGCCAGCGGTACAACCCCGACCTATACAAGTGCGAGCGTGTGCGAGTCGATGGTGATGTTTGCCCAGCTACGCCGAGCTGTTACCAACGAGCTCCGTGATCCGTACGCAAGCTACGGCGATCTTGCACGTCTTCTGCTTAACAGGCTCCCTGTTCGAGCTGCTGTTGCCACTGCGGCTGCTGCAATGGCAACGAGCGGCGTCCAATCAATCGGCGACTAGCGATCGCGGCGGGCAACCGTGAGGTTCGTGTTTGCACTTCGGCTGTTTTGGTGTTTCCGTTTCACTAGCCTGCTACAGAGTCTCGTTCGTCGGTTTTGTCCGAATCGATTCGCTTAGCTCGGTACCTTCGGCCCAGCGCATCCAAAGCTAGCCTTGTCGGTGAGTCACTCGGTAGGTTGGTCGGTAGGCTGATGGACTCGAACTACGCCGACTGGTCAGGACCGCCGAGTCCTAGTATATATTACATAAGTGCATGTAAACCTCCACATCGCTAGATACTAGCCGGTACGTCGTCCGCACAGCTGAGCATACTACGCATCCGTTTGTAGCTCGTCTTGTTGATTCACACTTTTGCGATCAGGACCAAACGCAAGGTATATATATATATATATAGATATATATATATGTAGAATGAGAGAGAAATAGATAGGTGAAGGAAACGAACTAAGTATTGAACTCACTCTGTTCATCTTTCGTACAATTGTGAACGTCGTGCACAGCTCTAACAATATACCTCGCACACATCCTTGACTCATTTACGTGGGAATCAACAAGACGAGCTACAAACGCATGTAACTATGTGGTTACGGTGTTATGAATGCAGCAAGTATGCCAGTGATATCAAATTAGACTTCTAACGGTGTTCACTCTATGTATATCATGGATCAGATATCGGAATATATTTTCCCTTATGATGCCGACAGTGTTTCGCTGCATAAACCAAGCCATTGTTTGTTTGCTAATTAGCTTACTTTTTCACTTCTATTAACACTGCTGTGCTTAGAGGCTACCGTGCATCACTATGCATATGCGATCGTTTTTTTTTGTACGCACAAACGGGGAAAATCATTATTATTCCAAAGTGTATCGTAGCAAAAACGTAATGATACACGTCGAAGCCATTATTCAAGCACATCCGTTTCCAGGGGGGGGGGGTGGACTTAGTCTCCTGGCTGTATCACAGACCAAGCATTGTTTAACAGGAGCGTATTCTCGCCATATGGAATATTATTGTATAATTCGTGTATACTAATATCTTGCTTCACGCTCTCATTCTCTCATAAGCGCCAGTTACGAATCCAGCCACAGTAACATTCGTTCTTTATGTCAGCGAACTTATGCTCGCTGTTCGTAATGAGCTTTGAACCTGTCGAGCGAGGCATACGTTATGAGGCCGAGGGCTTCCAAAGATGAGGAGGAGGAGGCTGTTGGGGTTGCGGCCTTTGGGTGGGCTCCTCTCGGCGGATGGAAATGCGGCAGCGGCGCCGGCAGCAGCAGCAGCAGCAACCTCCCTGGCGTTCACCCCTTACGTTAACGCATCCAACGCTGGCCTTCGGTTTACTCTTCTCGTAATTTTTTGTTGTCGTTTTTTTGGTCCGTGTGCGTTCTTGTGACCGCCCGAATTTAGCTGACAATTTGTTCACGCATTGCCCCCTACTTTTCTTGGTCGTGGACGATGGAGCTCGCTTGCTCGCTCGCTCGCTGTCGCTGGCGACGGGCGTATGCAGCTCTGCGGCCACTATCGGCGACGCACCTGACACATAAGAAAAACAGCACCTGTCGATGTGCTGCTGCTGTTGCTGCTGCCGCTGGTACTCATACTGCGTCTGCCGTCTAGCTGCCAGCCACTTCTGCTTTGGTCGTTGTCGGAGCGGCTCGGCTCGATGTGGCAGCGAGACAACCGCGCGACCGGCAGAGTCCTGAGCGGATACCGTGCTCCTGCTGTTGCTGCTGCTGCTGCTGCCACTCCTGCAGCCTGAGATGCGTTCCATTATGTTACGAAAAGAAGAGGAGGGGAGGCGGGTGAGGAGCTCATTGCTGTCTGTCTCGAGCGCGTCCCCGTTCGCCCTGGTCGGCCCGTTCCGCTATCCGCGACGGTCCTTGGCCCCCTGGCCACCAATCTACGGCCCCGCGCGCACGGACCGGATCCTCGACGGCCTCGTCATATTCAGCGGCAACAACAGCAGCGCGGGCGACACCAAGCAGTATAAGAAGACGACGACGCTCCGATGACAGTGGTGAAAGAGCAGAACGCTTTGCCACCTAAACAGCAGCATCAGCAGCAACGGCTGTGGTAGCTATGCAGCGATAGTCGTCGTTTTTACGTCAGCTGCGTTCATTGGATCACAAAGGATCATCATCAGCGCTGTTGCAGGCTGAAGCACACGGCGTCTCGTGGGGCAGGCGGAGAAGAGGGGGATTCGGACGTGCGGCGCCTTTCTCTGCCGTCGGTAGGAAGGGCCGATCAAGGCGCGGCGGTCGGATAGATCCAAGGCAATCCGATTCCGGCGTCCCAGCCAAAGAGCCTGCTTCCCTTCTCTCGTACTTGGCGCGACGATAGGACAGCAGAACTCTTTTGCAGTTCCGCTCTTCGAACGACGCTGGCATCGGGTAGACGTAGGGTGACAGCGGCGAAGGGCTTTATAAGGGAATAGCGGGATAGCCAGCTGACTCGGACTAGAGCTTGGCGGCACTGGCCTATCTCGTTGCTGTCCCGGCGGTCGGTGGCGCTCTACCGGAGTCGGCTCAACCGCTGTTACCGTTGCGCACAGTCCACAAAGCAGTGACGCTGCCGCCGTCGGCGTTATTGACAATGGGGCCGCTCTGCGCTACTTGTGCTACTCACGTGACCGTACCAGCTACCGATGCCACTCGCCTGCTCTGCGCGCTGTTTTGTATACATAGGGCGCGGGAACCGACACGAATGAGGACGCTGAAGAGGAATTCGGGAGCGACAGCAATCGGCGCGAATCATTCCTGTACTAGGAATCGGTGTGGAACTAGTCTCGACTACGACAGGTGCGCCTTTACCTGCTCGCTGTACGTTAGTTTCGGTACATGGTGAGCTAGCAGGTATAAGCGCATAAGTCCTAGTAATACTTAAATGGTAAATACTGGAATCTGTCGAATGGAGGAACAACTAAGGATCAGCTCAGAAATTGTTTCGCGTACTAGAGATGGGTTCGCTGTGGCCAACGAAGCCAGCAAAAGCGTCGCTATCTTTAAGCTTACTTCGTATGGCTCGCTGTAGTTCCCTCGTTGTGCCGTTGTGACGAAAGAGTCGATCAGATACTAGCCAACATTGAAGGAGGGGAGCCGCGCAAAAGTCAGCAGCAGATGGGAAACCAATCACCAAACGTTTGCTTGGCCTATCTGCTATAGCCAATACAGCGGAACGAAAAGGAACGGAACGTTGTTATCTTGTTCGCATTCTATCGTTAGCTTGTGTTCCTGGCAAAAAAAAGGTAGAAATACGAGACAGCTATCTAGTCTAGATATATATATAGAGCGTGTTCTTATGTGTGTACGGGTGTGCATCTGTGCGGCGACCAGAGAGCTTTAGGTCGCCGTCGTAACGAAATAGAGACCCCGGGCTCCACGACCTGCGGGGTCGGTGTTCTACATCGAGGGAGGGGAGGAAGCAAACAATCAACGCTCAGTCGGAGACACGGCGATAAGATGAACAAGACGGCCAACGGTGTAGGACTAGTGAGAGAGAGAGAGGGAGAGAGAGAGAGAAGAAGGGATACAACTGGAAAAGACAACCCCCGTAGGGACAAGTAGGCGGAGCCCTGTAGGCGCGCAATGAAGACAACACCGAGAGACTACAATACAATAGACGATATGAGAGATGACGAGTGGAATCGATGATAGTCAGGTGTTCGTTTCCGTCGATCTCATACTCAAGCGGCGTTTGAGGCGTATGCTAAGAACAACGAACCACTAGTGCTCGACAGAGTGGATGTAAAACTATTCGATTTATAAAGGATTTTTCCACCGAACGCGTACGCCCTTGTGGCATTGCTAGATGTGTATTCTCAGTTCAATCTGTGACGATATATCAAATTTTTCACTCCAGGCGTTCATTTTCAACCGCCTCCTCTCAGGAGTTCATAGGGAACTTGGCTTTGCAATTAAATTAAAACACTCTGTATTTATTTCACTTACAATTCATGCCAAGAACAAATCTTACTCTTGATTAATTTGGAGCGATCTGGAATGTTGTGGCTCTCAATTATCGAGCTGTTTTATATACACATCACAGTAAATATATTCAGTTATCGTTATTGGGCCCATCGTGTCAATCAAAAGATATTCACTCTCCCTTAGGATACGTGCTATTATACATAATCTAATGAAAATACATCTACACTAACCTATCGTGTAAAAGATATCTAAACAATAAATACACACCGCAACTTTTTGTCAACAATAAAAGACATAGTTATTTTATTATTTTTTTCATCATCCTCATAATTCATCATCTTCATCTCGTTAATAATAATAATAATATTATTAATATTATATAATTATTTACTCATTACAATCGCATTGCTCTTGTTGCTTCTGTCGCTGCTGTCGCATTGTTGTTAATGGGGTGTACTTGGCGTCTCTCAATGCTGTTCGATGATATATTTTATTTTGTTATTTATTTGTTTGTTGTTTTCTGTTTGTTTTATCCAAAGAGTTTATTTACTTGTGCCCGTCGACTGCGACTTTCTGGCGTGCCGTTTTTTCTCTCTCTCTCTCTCTCTCTCTCTGTCTCTATTTCCGCGTAGGGTCTATGTTTATGCATACTTCAGTGCCGCCTTCACAAATTTAGCCCTCACAATTGTTTTTTCCAAGACCAACTCGACAGTCGTGCCACCGCTAGCCATATTCATGCAGCTGTGCTTTCGCATGTTGAAAACATATCATACATTGAATTGAATCGATTATGATCCCCATTGTGATGTTTGCGGCTTGCATTCATCCTTATGTGTTCGAATAATGTCGAGCGCAAATAATAATTTCGTTTCGGTAGAAACTCATTACAACGAAGGCATGACATATCTCCATTTGTTGCCCCCCCCCACTCGGCGCGCCCTGTTGCCAACGGAGAAGTTCGACACGGAGTGATATGCACTTGCTTGTAGCGGGGTCGATACAGTTTACATCAAGATATCGATTGTAGCCTTAAAATTGCAGCCAGGGCTATGGCTTGCCAGCTAACCCACAATCGCCTGTAGATCCGCTCCTCGTGATGTGTGCTGCGCTAGATATGTTCGTCCGTCTGTTGCTGTGTCGTCGATATCACTCCCACTTTGTTATCATTTCCGATTGATCAAGCCGTCAAGTATCAATCTCCATCACATCAAGCAGTTTGCTCATATGAGGCGTGCCGCTGCTGCTACTGGGGACTGTGTGGATTTTATCTTTCTTCACGGATTCTAATTTGTTTCGTTACCGCCTGATCTCCTTCCTCGATCCGATATAGCTCGCTATTGCAATTGCTATGTAGCATCGTCATTCGAGAGGGGGAGCTTCGTCAATGACTGCGAAGCTTCTCATTCGCCCATCAGTTATGTATCCATGATCACTACCTTCGTTTATTCCTATGCTTTCTGCTTTTAGTATTCGCTGCAAATGTCAAGTGATTGACTGGTGATAATAGCTATTTAGTTAACGATGTTATTATTAATTCTTGCTGCTGCTGCTGCTCCTGCTCCTGCTACTGCTGAAGGTGTCCACTGTTGTCATTCGTGTGTGCTTGTAGTGGTTGGTAATAGCTATCGTTAAGGCGAAGTGTCCACCCGCGTTCGTCATCCATCGTCGTCGTCGTCGTCATATGAACGCGTGCTGGATGCTGTATATTATTATTATTATTATTATCATCATTAGTATTGTTTTGTATCATGCTATTGTTGTATTGATGCGCATAGTTGATTCATCATCAACGTGACGGCCATCGATGTGATCGTCCTCCGTCCATCGACCCGCGCTGTATATATATATATATATATATATATATGTGTGGTATACCCGGTGATGACCACTTGATCCTTCCCATCTATTCTCATTGTCGCTCATGCAGTTACATACAGTCCCCATGGTCGATGTCACTGTCTGTTCATGCACAGTCATTCACACTCGGTTCATTCGCTCCCACATTCACTCATCCATCTGTCAGTTGGTATCCACACGAGTCCGCTAGGGAGGCGTAAGCCGCGTATACGGTAGGAACCCCCTCTCCCCTCCCCCCTTCGCCGAAAGTTTAAAGTTCTTGTCAAAGTTGCTATATATATATATATATATATATATATATATATATATATATATATATATATATATATATATATATATATATATATATATATATATAGCGGAATTGTTCGGTATGGCCTCCAAGCCGTTTGGTGTCTTACATCATATTGTCGTTGTTCTCACTGCCGACGGCGACTGCAGTAAAATCCGTCGGTGGTTGCTCCGGGTCGCAGGAAGGGGTTCGGTAGCTTCTTCTCATTCTAAATCATATATATAGTAATTTCTATTTATATATGTATATAGCAACGGTCCGACTGCTGTGGCCAACTTACCGCCGTTGCATTCCATATATATATATATATATATATATATATAGGGAAGTCTCTTACAATCTGTTTGTGTGTTTAGTGCGTGTTGCTGCTCAGCCCCCACAACGGCTTGCGGCTAAAGAAATTCCTGAGTTAAGTTATTTGCAATCTCGTCACTTTACGATTCTCTATTTCCTATCTCTCTCTCTCTCTCTCCCTTTCTTGCCCGTTGCTTCCTCGTTCTGTATATCTGTATACTTATTTATATAATTCACTCATGTATAGGATCAGAGTCCACAACCTAGAATCAGACCAAAAACCAAACCAAAGTTGGCTGCTTGGTGATCAATACTCACGAGGTGAAAAGACACCTGTGAGCACATTCGTTCGCTCGTAGCTCGTAGTAGATAAACGATTTTCCCAGCATACGTTTCGTTGGGGATGTCTTTTTTCTCGATCTCGACGCTCGTCTCACGTCGTCACACAAGCGCACTGAACATTGCGTAAATAAAAAGGGTGCAAACATTCAAAGCTAGAGATTGTATGCTGGACTCGGCGTCCTGCCCATACCCCTGAATGGAGGTGTGGTGAGTAAATATTTCGTTAACTTTTTTACCAGCATAGTAGCAGCTGTAGAACTAGGTATACTATCTCTTACCATTACTACGCCCTATACCACTATGTTGCACTGTCATGTTCATTTATATCTCGCTTGCCCCGCCCCTTTTCTGAGGGGCTTTAAGAGAGATGTTGCTTTGCGAACTCGTCTCTGGGGTCCTGAAAATAGACTTCCCGCTCGTCGAGTTGGCTGCTATCGGCTCGAATGTACTATACCAATTCTATGTTCCGTATATATATATATATATATATATATAATATCTATATACTATATGTAATGTGTATTCTATTCCATATTATTTTCTCGCTGTCTTCCTCTTGTTTTTTCTCCCTCGTTCCTCTCCTTGATGAGTACAACAAATCCTTTACTGGGGTTTTATACATTTTTATAACACGTCGATCGCATGACCGCGGGCGTTGATCGCTATCTCGGTGTGCTCAATGCCTACCCGTTGGCTATAATCACGATCCACTCGTAAGGACCGCTCAGCCTTGATAGCTATTGTCGAGTAGACTGTCGAGCGCACGTTCTGTTTAGGCATCAGCCAGCCGAGTTCCGGCTCGGGCCCAGCGGTCTCCTCACTGCTCGTCCTATGAAAGATCCTTCTAGGCTGGTCTCAAAGTAATGGCCAGCCGCCTCCGATCACCGATTGGTCTAACTCCCGGCTCTACCTGGTCATCAGTATCATCATATTAATCCGTCATCGTCGTCAAGCTGCAAGCGTCTCTGGGCAGAGCGACAGACTGGGGGCGCAGAACTCTGCTGCAGAGTCTCTCCTCGCCTGAACCAACTTCCCCGCCACCAATACGTGACCTCTCCGCTTGCTGCTGTGTAGCGTCTCGCGATATCGAGCCCTCACTCGTTGAAAGTTCGATTCAGGTAAAGCGAGCATGTGTGACAGCACTTCAAGCGGAAATACGGCGTTGCTTTTGTGTCGCAGAGATGCTTGAAGTTCTGGCACTCCTGGTACGTCAGTTCGTCGACGCATACACGAAACTCCGCTGCAACATAATCAATCATGAGCGTGGAACACGTCCATTAGCGTTTGTATTTTGTTTCTCGATTGACTACATTTACCTACCTGTCCCTATTTACACCGGGTATGTGTTGTGTACCACCTGCTTTAAGCAGGTATCATCTCATAACAGTCCACCCGTACACGACCTCGTGTGAGCTTCACTCAGTGTGTTGACGTTCCACGTCCGCTCGAACCTGCGCGTTGTCAGCTGGCCGTATTGAGATCCACCGGCACATTTGACATCTTGCGTAGATCCGGCCATACGCACATACATACACAAACGCACACACACACACACCAATAACCGTATCCTGTTTAGGGTGCATGCCTAGGTACTAACCTGCTTCGCTTTCAGTTGTGCACGGCGCCCCCTCGCAGGGTTGCTCCTGTGCGGGCTTGTCCCCGAGGCTGCAGCTCTCCGCTGGCGTGTTGTCGGCGTGATTAACGCACTGCACCGATCTGTAATCACGTAAATAAACAGCCACACAGGCGGAAACGCACACGTTTACTATTTATAATGCATGTTGTCACCACCGCCTGTCTTCTCATTGCCACACCACGGGCGTCACCGGTTCGGCCCCGTTCGTTCGACCCACAAACAACTAGAGCGCTCCTCGTCGTGTTAATATTAACCAAGCGTGTCTATCGCCGATTAGCAAAAATGCGTCGTATGCATCGCATCGCAGGCGTTGTACCGGCCGTGTGATGTCTGTTCGTTCGGAAGCGGGAGGCACTACGTGAGAGCGTATAGTAACGTAATGTGCTGAGTCAGTCATCATCACCCGGTGGCGACGGCCAACTTAACTGGAGCGGCGCGTCGGCAACGAAGTAACTGCCGTAACGGGCGCTGCCGTGACGACCGCCACAACGAAGGCCGCGACATGGACCTCAGGGACAGCTACGATCAAGCGAGCGTGTCGGATTGAACATCTCTCTCTCTCCTCTCTCTCTCTATATCTCGATGTCTCTCGCGCCAGCGTTTTCCTCCTCTAACTCGTTCTAGATGCGCTGCTACGTTTTGGGGACAGTCAGATGCATGGTGCCAGCCGGGTGGGTGGGTGTCTGAGTCGGCGGCCCACTCAGTCGGGTTGGACAAGTCGTTGAGTTTGTGCGCGCCAGAGTTCGTGTCGACAGCAATTGGCGGAAAGATGGACGAACGGCCGAAGGACGACACCGACCGATGGACATTTGGTTTGCAACGATGAACACACGTCTGTCGTTAGGTGGGAGGTGGGACGGGGCCTAGACAGCAATCACATCCGCTATATAGCATCGTCGGAGGGCACTTTCAAGCAGGCGACCCGCCCAAATGCTGGGCAGGCTCCTCGAACGGCACCGCGTCCCCCGAGGGCGCGTGAGGCTGACATCGAATCTTGTTTGCGTGCTAAGTGCTTAGCCGTCCATCGAATATACGCGCACATGGCGTATATGATATTCTGATCCCGTCCTGGTAGACGACCCGTGAAGGGACATTACCCGAGTGCTCATCTTCGATTAACCATCCGAGACATTCATCGCTGACATCGTAACGATACGGACTCGTAACGCCTACGCCGTAACGTCAGCGACTCTACGGGTGTGTGTATGTCATAGGAAGACATAGTCCGTCGAACAGAGACGAGAACATCTATCGCAGTAGGTACTGTAGGCCATGTTCAGCCGCAAGCTGGATATTCGTCTGCAAGGCGAATATCGTGACGCGAGCTATACGAGACGTGTTGACATCCACGACCACCCTTCTGATCAAGTAATTCGTTCGCTCATAACCCAAACGAGCTCTTGCAATGCGATTTCCGTTAAGCCAATCTCACTAGTGACGATGATGATGATGACCATACGGATGTATGTGCGTGAGTATACGTTTTTGGTGAGGGAGAAAGCAGTCATTGCATTCGGAAGCTGTTTCGATATATGTATAAATACATTAGGTATGATCTCAAGAAGCTGGTTGCTGTACGGACGCTTCACTTAGATGAACCACACCTACTCGCGTGGCAGTATTATGACGATATCGTGCAAAGGGCTTAACACCACCCCTTTCGTGTACTGTGAAATACTGAGTGAGAGGGAGCGAAAGAGTAACAGCTAAGCACGTGACGTGTAATGCTAAACCCCAACAAAGGGAGAGTCAACAAACTATGGCATTGTTATTTTCATTCGTCCAGTTCTCATATGCCTTCTCTTGCATTTGCATCACCTGGCCTTCATTTGTTATTAATGCTTGTGAGCTTGTTGGCTGCTTCAAGCTGCCTTTACCAGATTTGCTGCCGCCTTTGATCCAGCTTCTTGTTTTTGACTGAACGATATATATTTGCCCCATGGAACTTCATCGCCTTGTGTATCCGTCTGCATCTGTACCAACTGTTTGTTACGCGCGCAAATTGCTTTCCGATGAGAGGAACAGTCGGAAGGATTGCTGGGGCTTTTGCGGCTTTCCCACCGTGACAGTATACTTTGGAGTGTTCACACGGCTGGTGTCGACAGTGACGCTTTCGTTGTCAATCCGTTAATTATACTCGATGTCTGTCGCCCTGTCGTTTTGTCGTCGTCGCTCCCCAGAGTCTACAATGTCCCACTCGTTGGTCCTGAGAAAGCTGTTCGCCATAGCCGATCAGCTTTGACTAAGCGCGCCAGAGAAGGAATTTCGATAAGCTGGTGACAGCGTTTTGGCATCGCACCGCTTGCCCATCTGTACGTTCCTTGGGTCTGCTCTGCTCTGGGTCCTTTCCGGATCTGGGCTCTCTCGGTAGGGCTGCGAGAGGGAGCACCCTTGGACAGGACCTTGCCCGCGCGGGCCTGCCCAAGGACCGACCAGAAGGAAAGACCAAGAAGGCCTCGGGGAAGAATCATCGTGCCATCAGACGCTCCACTGCTGTTGCTGCTGCTGCTGCTGCTGGGGGCAGACATGCCTAGCGGACCCTGTACTAGAGGGCTTCAGTAGCTCCACAAGCTGCTATTAGTACTCCTGTACTTCTTGCTCGTTCATATTTACTCCGTTTTATTTGATCTCTTCAATTCCAATAGAGAGCCAGGAACACATCGGAATGGTAAAATGTAAGGAAAGAACGCACAGGCGTGTTAGGTGCGTCCGAAAACGTGAACTCGCATAAGCACGATGACGTCTTAGAAGAGGGATCACATGCGGGCAGGCAAATACGCAGGGAAGTGGGGGTAGAGCACAGTTTTCTCGATCATTCTCTTTCTCTGTCGCATTTTTCTCTCTAGAAGAAAAACCAAGGAGATCGACGAGAACGATCGGCTAACGGTACTTTGTCAGGGGACACCCCGCTATTGCTTCACGTACGCTCAACAATAAGATGCGCGAATGTAGCCTAGAGAATATCAAACTTACTAAGACGAATTAGCAAAGTTTGGCAACTAAAGGCAGCGCACCATGGCATTTTTCATAGCGCTTGACCCATGCTGTGCGGTTATCGTCGAGGAGCTGCTGACAACGAAAACCACCATTGCGAAGAGTCCGCGAAAACTCGCTGATTAAGAGCATACAGTCTTCGTCATGTAAAACATCCATGCAACTACAAGTGCAGGCGATTGGGGGTGCTATGTCGGAACCAGCGATGGAAAATAGCGCTGGCACGACCGCACCACTGGAAATGTGTAGACGAGCGGACGCGTATATCGGCCTAGAGTACGAGACGTTTGTGTCGACTGGTAAGAAGTTTATGGATCGATCCCTGCTGTCATTAGACAGGAACATTGATACTGTCACACTTCCAGACAGTGGTCGCTCCTAGTGGTTCTCATTTGCGTTATGATCAACAAGCCACGTGGAAGTCAGTTAGGTCGGTGAAGGACATTTGTGCGGCGATGATCGTCCATGGTCGAGAGGCCACCGCAAACAGCAGACGCTGGTCGGCAGGACACATCAGTAATAACCCTAACCTAGCACTGGTTGTACCCAGCAGGTAGAAGCTCTGGCAATGAATGGTTAGCAGATGGCTTTGCCACCCACCTGGAGCAGTCATACCCCTGTTTCCACCTTCCTAGGTTGGACGAGTGATGAGGTACCTGAAGTGTCCCAACGAAAAGACGAGGGAATAACTAGACCTAGTCCCACAATGGGAGCCCGCATGACCTTGATGTTCCAACAGGAAACTCATTCGACCAGCGCACCCCCTCTTTTCTGAACGGAAGGTTGACGGATCTCGCAAGGTCCATACGGCCTCATTGAGAGATTTAATTTTAGTAGTGAGAAATTCGGACAATCTTTCTATGCATTTAGAACGTCTTCATTAGTATTATAGAACTGTGGTCTTTATATTATTGATTCATGTATCTGCTCTCCGACAACGTTTACATTAGATCAGCAAAAGTGATATGTTGCTCTTGAATAAATAGAACACAGGTTTAGGAGCACCTGGTCGTATGAAGGTGTTGTGATGTTCGGATAATAGTATTCGCTGATAATTTTTGTAAGACACTTGTCATTATTCAATTCGTTTTGCTATTTAGTTCAAGCGTCCATTGCGGCATAGTTGATGACAAGCTCACTTATATGGAACTTCGTTCATAAAATTTTAAAGTTTTTTTCTTTGCAAACAATGCTTGGTGGCTACTCGTGCCATCATCGAGTAATCAGTGAAAGTACAACCCAACTTATTGTAATAGTTGCCAATCACTCATCTAAGCAAGGACTTGCCAATCGGTGGTTGCATTTACGGCAAAAAGAATAGTGTGACATGTGAAATCAACACCGTTTCAACCACACTGATTTTTGTGATAAAGCTTCGAAATAGCACACATATTAACCCCTGAGACCCTTACCCCTGTTACCCTTTGAGACTTGATTTAGTAGACCCAACAGCCGAAAGAATACGACCCGATGTATTATAGCATAAATGCATTATGGCTTACTACTTTAGTATGAGATGCCTCTATCGAAGTTTCTAGGTAGTTTTATGGCGGAGTTATATTATATTAATAAATAATAGTATGCTGGGACGACTGCCTCAAATCACTATGTGAGAGACATAGTCCGTACAAGCAGACTTCGTTTCGTTTTCGGCTTAATCCTCAAACAGGTTCGTTGTGTTTTCCAGATATCACGTGTCTTCGTGTGGCGAATAGCATGCGTTCGACGAGCTGTTCCATCGTTAGAGCAGGCGCGCGCAATGATTGACGCTTGGACGGCATATAGGCAATGCCTCCCACTTGCAATTACAATGCACTAAGCCAGTCAGGAAAGGAGTCCGAAGACCGTTGGCTGTCATTCACCCTATCTCTTGGTTGATCTACACTGCTGGCTGACACCGATATCGGTCGAACGATTCGCGTCCAAGACGCCCCTGCAATTTGACCCTCATCAGCGCTGGTGGTCGTCCGTCGGGATACCCAAGCCTGGCTGTCTTAACTCTTGACGCCGACAGAGGCCTCGACGGCGAAGTGGGTCTCGAGCAGGCTTTATGCCGCTTGCTCAGGAAGGACGACCGCACCGGACGTCGAATATTGGCCCGAACACTCCGCTCTATGTGTCCCTTGCTTGGGTCGCGTTCGCGCGCGGGAAGGGGAACAGCCTCGGGTGCTGCTACAATGGGAGGAAGGTGGAAGAAGACTTTGAAATGACCTTCCTTCTACAGACACTTTTCCCACTCGCAGTGAGAGCGGTGTCTGCATGTCTGTCTTGGCCATTGCCCCGGTTGGATTCCACTGACCCTTTATGCCTGCGTTTTGTCGGCCAGTTTTGTCCCTAGTTCTTTTCTTCATGTATTACAGAGGAAGACAGCAATACAGCAGAGAGCAGTATAGCCTGCGTTGGCGGCAGAGGGTCAGAACGCTACTTCCAGCGCCTGAGCGACGCTCGAGATACCACCACAGCATGATACACGGGCCATAGCACGACCTCGGAACTGGGAGGAACAGGTATCGTTTGGCGTTGAAGGCGGCCCTTTCTGGCACGAGACCCTCGCAGCCATAGCGTGGCCAGGCTGCCAGGGGAGATGGCCCGCAGGCGGGAAGTTACGAGAAGGAGAATAGTATAATACGTAGGAAAAGGAAGCGACCAAACCGGAATGTTGAAGGAAACGGGGGCTGGTCACGGCGCTTATGTTGGTGGAGCTGGGCCAGTAGGTGGGGTAGAGCTGGCGCTATTTGGCTGGCGTACGAATTCGGCCGCTCCGTTCCGGCGCTGTAATGTGATATTAATTTGGCTCTTCCTTTCATATACGGGGCGACGCCGGAGCCCTGTGAGCACTGACACCAACCGCCGACTTCTGATGGCTTTTGCCCCAGTAACAGATGGGGCATTTCTGGGCAGCTAGCTGCGCCCGGGGTGGGAGGCCGGAGTAGTAGTAGATCCGAGAGAGGCGAGACCGCGGACGCGGTTTGCCAAAAGCGAATACGGCGAGATGGCGCACACGCCACCCAGCGCACCGCAGAGGAGAAGGGGCTGTCGGAGGTCACTGGTAAGTTAGGGGTTGAGTAGGCGGGATAGGAGGTGAGAGCCGAGAAGGGAAACGCAATGATATCACGATTATCCTCGCACACTTCCTCCACCTCCCGGGGGATCCAAAAGACCCAACCTTTAGGGCGAGCAGCAGCTTCCACCAGTGCGGTTCGCCCGCATATGCAGCAAATGTGGCTGGAAGTGATCGGAGAGGCGGTACCAGCGCCGCTGCACCCCATAACCCCACGATTCGGGATCGTAGCTGTAATAGTGATCTAGCTTCAAGGCGGCGACCGTCAGAACTAAGAGTGACGAACCTCTCACCAGCCGCCTTTTTGCTCAACGAAGTGCATCGAATCCTACAGCTCGTACTGTTCTTACTTCACTGTAGCATCTCTACCACAAATGGCTCAAACTACTGAATGTTTCAAGAGAAATGTAATTCTATAGGAAACGAAATATAACGAGGCGTTTCCTGTTTTTTTCCTATATTTTTCGTTTCATTCCATGAAATAACTATTAATCTCACATAGGTTGATCCGCGCAACCGGGGACAAGCGCGCAGGTTCTTTCCTTCTGCAGCGCCTGTCCCTCGCTGTGCAGAGCGGCAATGCCATCGTCTTCCTCGGGACATTGTCGACCTCTGCCCCCCCCCATAATCCCTAGAACTAATTCCTAACAACTGTATGTTTGAATAAATATATTAATCTCACAACGAGCGGAAAAACGGACAAACGCAGAATGTTATCCTAGGGAATGACATATTTCGGCGATCACCTGACTCGGTTTGGTGAGATCTTAATATCCGAAATCAAATTCAGTAGCAGTGAGAGTCAGTCGCACCGAGTTCAACCCACAAGAGCTACCCAGAACGCATTGCATCCAACATCGCATTGCATCGCTCGCGGCAAATCTTCAATCATTCACCGTGCGCAGGCTAACCCTGCGTCCGTACGTCTCTAAGGATATGTCTGAGCTATCCTCAGTCAATCGTTGTCGCACGTATGAATGTCTACGAACCCGCGTTTCGCGACTTGCACGACGGCTTCCGCCTGTTAAAACGATCGTTCGTAGATGGGCTTTGGGGGTCGCGACAGCCTCTCAAACTCCACACGGCATACGGACAACACTTCTTTACTTCCATCTCTTTCCTCTTAGCATTCTCTCTCGTCAGCCGCCGGTTACCGCTGACACCGCCGCGTGCCGCTTCCAAGTTCAACCAGTCAGTGTACCAGAGACGCTACTACCCAGCAGGTTCTCCACTATTCGCAGAGTCCCCCTTCTCCTCCTCGCAATCTCACTCATGAACCCCGGTCAGAAGGCGGAGTGGGGTCGTTACCCCCATGCCTCGCGTCAAAAAACGGCAGCAGCGCCCCGGGGAAATCATCGTTTTCAGAAGTTTGGAAAAAATCACCATCCACCACGTCGTTGCAATTTAATCACTAGTACGCTATCCAGTACGATACCCTATCCCTCATGGCATACGGCTCGTAAGCGCATGAACGTTCTCTACGGTCGTACAGTAATGTGGAGGGGATCACGGGGGCTCCCATTCTCTGATGCAGCTTGCACCTCCTTCGAAGCTCCGTTTCCAGACTCTCTCCCTATCCTCTCAGCGTTTCGTCGTTTTGCATGCACATCTTCGTAAAAACCCATGTTGTTCACAAGTCAAACCGGGATTAAATTGATTCCGGCGAGAGAGCTAGAGAGAGAGAGAGAGATACTGGGCAAATACCGTCTACACCGTTAGCAGCGGATCAGGGTGAACGAAAAAAGGAAGTAAAAGGAACGCAAAAGGAAAAACTGTTGACTTCGATACTCTGATGAAGCAGCGTTTTGTGATAGCAATATGTGGAACCTCGTGGCCCATAGAAGTATATCGATACAAAATACGAGAGGTGTCCGTGTGCTCCTGTACTCCTCTACCAGGTGATAGTGTCCGGAAACCTTTGGCTGGACGCACGTACACCACGCAATTGGAATCGGATTAGAAAAGACCAACTCGCCTCTCTTGGCGAAAAAGGTCACTTCACGACACTCTATTTCAAACGACGCACCGTCATTCAATCCACCTTCAATCAGCTTATAAAGACCCCAAGCGTTAACAGAGAGAATGTTAATGCCAATATATACAGAAGACGACCTCATGTATGTCATTCAATACATTTTTCGAAGTCTTCGGTAACAGTCCCCTAGTAGAAAACTCGTGCATAACGTCGAGTGCCTGAGGGTGCTCAGTTTTCATGAAGGAAACGACCACAACGGCATGGGTTATTTGAGCAAGTGGATGACGCGTACCACATTTCCGATTCTGTGCAATAAAGCGAGAACACTGCTGGCTCACACGTCGTTGTGGAACGAAGTAAGCTCGAAGGGTGCAAAGAGTCGCGTCGCAAGAATAGATAAGGACCTCGCATTCGGAAACCGAGACCAAGGGAGGCCGACACGACGAAATAAGGAGCTGCGCCGGTTCGAGATTAATGAAACTACATAATTCAGGCGTCACCCAAAACTAATCGACTTCTGCCTGACTTCGCCAGGCTTGCGCAAGTCGCAGCGACTTTTCGAAATGTGATTCGCGTATGTGTAAGTAGTGGAAAGATAGAGCACATCACTTCTACTAAGCAAATATAATCGATACAATGAACTGACCCCACGCAAATGAGAGAAGAATAATTTAAAATAAAAATGAGTAGAAATTGCGTTGTATTCGCGTTATGCGTAGTATTATGATAATCGAATAACCATAGCATTTATTATTATTTATTTAATATCTATCTATCAACAAATTGATCTATAAACACCATGGGTGGACTTACCTTCGTTGAGTGCCGTTCTGTCCACAGCCCTGACAGTCGCTCCAGGCACCAGAGACCCATCGTTCGCATGGACCGCCGTGGCAGGCCATCAGAGGTGATGGCCGTAGGAACGGATCGCACTTGTGCGATACTGGACAGCTAACCATCCGCTCGCGGGTGCCGTTGCCGCAGCGAGCAGAGCACTATTGTTGCATGAATAGGCAGGAAGTAACAACAACAGCAACAAAAAACAAATCATACGGAAAGATGACATTAGCTGATAGAGTAACCACTATGGTTGTGCTGTCAGTTAGCGTAGGGGTGTCTCTATGTAGCACGTTGATTTACTCGAAATACGTTATGATTACCAGACACCCACACGCACGCACACACACATACACACACAGATTGTAGACGTCACACAATTCTGATGTACTCTAATAACAGGATGAATGACCTCGTTTCGTAAAGACGTAATTCAGCATAAGGCTTGATGACCGATCAAAGGAAATTTTTGGTCAGGGGTGAAAGGAGCTCTAGACTCTTTTGCAAGCTAGCCGTGGATGCACTGTTCAAGGCCCGTCCTTATTTTGTGGCTCATTATTATATATCTCAGTAAGAGGGTAACGATGGGATGGTCACTTATACATTATTAAGAGTCAACATTAAAAGGATAACTCATCACAAAGTTCCCTTAGTGTATGATGTAACGCTAAAAATAAAAACACGAAGCACACCATCATTATTGTGCTGCCAATTGGAAAAGCAGACTCAGCTGACAAATTTTATCATCGCGTCTCTTCGTCAATAACAGCAGCCTCGACTATCTCATCGAACGGAACAATGGCGAATCACATGCTAATATGGCTTGGTATAATTGAATTTGTAGATACACACGAGTCCCGCCCCAGCGGTGTATGCCGTCCCTGTTCTCCTCTTATAGAGTTTGTATCAAAGCAAAAAAAAACGCGTTGTCCACTCCCCTGTTTCAACCCGTTTCCCTAAAGTAAGCTATTCTAGCACAAACTTTGTTTAGAGCTCCGTTTCAATGTTCTGAACTACTAGAATCGAACTTAAGCACGCATTGCCGCTACTCGACCGCTTCGGACTACCAGGGCAGTTCGCGGCCGTGCTCCGGCTAACTGACCCGACACTATCCGTTGAGCCTTGGATGAAAGTTCTCTCGAGCGCCTTCGATTACGTCAACGCCACTGAGATACATATCTCTGTCGTTCCATCCTGTTGATCTATGGAGAAGTCAGCCAGAGAGTTCGACCACGACTGCGTTTCTAAAATGTCTACCGCTTTAATTCGCTGAACTCGAAACCTTTAAACCTCTTATATACAAATATATATATCGGTATTGGCGTTATTGATTATGTGTCCAGGTTCAAACTCACATTGCTGTGTGTGCCCTTTCATACAGAAGCACCTCACACACGTCTCTTGAGTGAGTGTGCATACAACATTACGAATCAGCGTTAACAGCATGTTTGGCTATTTCAAAATGATTGAATGTAACACTATTACGGTCACAGCGTGCAGTTATCGTAGAAATCAAAGCTAAGCGATGTCAAAGTTTTGACGTGCGCAGAGCTATTTAGCCATCTCGAAGGCAGCCGCGGACTTTCGTTAAGAAATTATGATAACCGCAATTAATTCTAGAAACTGCATAAGTGTAAAGTCTCTTGTGATTCCAAATCCACTTAAACATCACAAGGGTTCAGATCTTCGTCAGCGTTCTATGGGTCTAGTATGAAGGAGACTATAACGTATTCCAATATTAAATCTATTAATATTAAGGTCAGCAGAAAATGCAGCACGGCCGTGGACATTTAACGTATCATTAATCTAGATTTATAACCGATTGCAACACTTTGAGTGATATCTCCTCCAAGCCATCACATACGGTATATTCAATGTGATATGTATATATATAAAGGATCCAAAGCTAGCCATGATTCGGTGTGAGACTGTGATATTTCAGCGCAGGGCGGAGAGTTTCGCGGTCAACAACTAAAGATCAATTTGACGGCACCTGCGCCGCAGGCAGGGGCCACCGCTTTTTGGTGTCTTCAAAACTTCGATGGATGCAGAGAGAGAGAGGTCAGTAGGCGAGAGAAAAGCGAGAAGTCAAGACGTTGGGCCTACAGTTACCAAGCGAGCCATTGTGAATCACCCGACGAATGTCTCGCGTTTCCATCTAATCGCTAATGCAACGCTTTACCCGTTGATCGCATCCTCTAGAAATGGTCTGGTTGATCATATGCAGTCCATATCCAACTGCTGTAGCATAAAGGAAATCTTGATTCCAAGCTGTTCTGACAAACACAGCGCAATAATTGATGAGTTTAAAATAACTCGTCAGACACTACACGGTGAAATATTTATACTTCTACCCCCATTCTAATCCGTTGCAGGGTGTTTTACAAGCGACCTTAGGAGGCTTGTCTGATTGGCTAACACAATTTTCGACCTTATATAGCGGCCTTATAAGCGGCCTTATATAATCATAATTAAGTGACACCGTATAGGAGTGTCTCGTTATCCAAACTTTTCTGTTGTGACTTAGTGCGTTCTCCATATCGAGGAGATGATATGCACGACTTTGAAAGTGCTGCGAAATAATTTATGAGGAGCTCGTCGAGACGGTGCAATGTACCCTGAAATGCTGCAATTGTACCGCTCATATATGCAGCCTACTGCCGATCTATTACAAATGCTTATAAGCGGCTTTACAAAGTTTCGAGTGCGATATGTTTGTCCGCAGAAGTAGTAATCTCCGCGTTCGTATTGTATTGCATTGCATCGTGTATTATGGTGTGACAGCTCATACCTTTTGTCTTTGCTAAATCCACCTCACTAAATTCCCCTCATGACTATCGTCAACAAGCACTGACAAACTGTAGACGTCTCCGAACTTGACACTCACGTATTGTATATATATACTATATTTATGCGCGAAACAGACTTGCAATTTAGCCTCAAATGGTGTACGTGTGATGACGAGAAAAAAGATGATAACGCTGTACAGATATCAACGGGTTGCAATCGAATTGTGTGAGGACATTCGTGACACAATGCCGACCGTTCATTCAATAATAGAATTATAGATCATAACAGGAGAAGAAGTGCATTGTGTCATTGGACAAAAATGGCAAGCTCTCGACGCAGTTTTTGGTTGATTTCAAGTCGGAGTTCGGGTCGGCTCCACGGGACAAAATCCTTGACAAACTAGCAGTGTTTCGAGTTCTACTGAACATGCTACTCCTGATCATGACCATTCTACAGGCGAACTCAGTGGAGATCGATGACAGAGTATCGCTTTCGCCACCCTTCGCTCAAACTACTGGTGTGTCGCAAGGCGACAACTTGAGTCCACGGTTATTCTCGATGTTAGTAGACGGTCTCCCGATCCGAGTGAAGGGCACGACTGACCATGTGGAGAGGCCACTATAAACAAACGATCTCGTTGTTGGCAAAAGTCGCTTTCTCATTCAGCAGAGGTTATCCGGCTCAACGTGGCAGCCTCGCCGTGGTCGAACCTCTACACATAGATAGAACTAGCCTGAAGTTGGTCAATAGCTTCAGGTATCTGGGTATGATCCTGCCGACAAACGGTCACTCGTACACACAACACATCATGGACAGAACACGACGAGCCCTCATTGCGAGTGTTGAAATACAATCGCCGTCAAAGCTTTCTATACAGATTGCACTGATTGTCGTTCGAGATCAAGATCACACCCTTTGCCTCCTACGGGCTCGAAGTTACTTGGGAACATCTTTCACCCGCGAAACTCGAGCAGTTGGACAGAGTGAAGCCTGCATTTCGGAAACACGTCATGGGGATACACTGTGCGGCACAGACAAGATTAATCTTCCTCCTTGGCGACACTCCCTTGTTCGTTGAAGACCCGAGGAGGCGCTACGACGGGCCCAACTCGAACTGTTTATGTAGACATTGCAATAACGTTTGAACCAGATATCGCGTTAGAGTGCACTCGATCAATCTCATTGACCCAGATCGTTCGCCAACAAACTTAGACATGTTTATTCTGAGATTTGTATGTACTCGGTCTACAGGGGCTGACCCTACACGTTTTACTGATTTTACCGTTGTACCAGTTTTCTGGGTACCTTGGTATGTGTAACACAATACCGTGTGAATATATGATGACGTATGTAAATAATAACAATATGATATAATAATGATAATAAAGTGGTGGGATTTATACCACTAGGGATATCATATATTAATCTATTATGATTCGGATTTGTGGTAAACCAAATTTGAACTCGCAAATAACGCAACTGTAATGAAGGCCACTGTCAGTGATCGACGATAAACAGTGCACTAAGACACGGTATCGATGATCGCAAACGTTCATACATTTCAGATAGTTGTGACATTGTATTTTACATTCTGTACAAACATATCATAAACGAAACCGAGAAACATAGGCATCATCGTCGTCTCTTGCGGCCCCCGACGATCTCGTTTGATTCCACCACTTCATCGTCTTTTTCCCCAGGGAAGTCCACCCTTTTTTTGACCTTTTCTTTCGTTTTTTTTGGTGTCTTTCAATTGCAAAGGGTGCTAGTAACGCTAGTGGCAGGTGCTTGAGGAGTGATAGGTGCTTGAAGCAATGGTGCCGCACAGCGGTACCGAGGCCTGTGATTAAAAGTTACTGAGGGTCAGCTAAGAGGAAAAAAAGTCTCGTTGTAGAAATAGTGCTATGGCAGCACGTGCAGCAGGCTACTGCTATATTCGGGTACAGTTGACCAAAGCGACGTCGTCGTTGAGTAATTGGTACGTGGTAGCCGTGGTCTGTCGGTCCAGCGTACATCCAGTCCACTAACGGCGATGATCGGTTCTTTCGCTGTCGTCCAAGAGCTTCGTTCCGTCCCAATGTCGCGTCCACATTTCGCAAGTGTCGACACTCCCTCCCCCTAACTCTTTCATAGCCCTGGCTGTCTGGTGGTGTGGACCAGCCGAGGCTGGGCCTTCGCTCGAAGCTCGGCCTAGTCTCTCACCGTAGCGGTAAACATTGGATGCTTTCCGGCCCAGTGGCCGCGGGCGCAGGAGACGCAATGACTGGCGAACTGGCTGGCTGCCGCTTCGCCTTCCTGTCTGCCTCCCTGCATGACGGTCGGTCAGACGCCTGCCAAAGAGCCAGCAAAGTAGAAGCAGTTGCCGCTGCTGCAGCCACCAGCACAGCGACGATGCGGTGCGAAGAGCAAAGCTGCATGACGGCAGTCAGGGAGGAGGGTCTTGCTTTGCTACCTTCCCATCCAGAGTTTCTCCTGTGAGCCGCCCAAGCCACCACGCCTTGGACCTCTCCCCTGCCATAGGGGTATTGGGTTCAGACCCAAAGGAGGCTGCTCATGCGCTATATATATATATAGTACAACGCGATACGCTACGCAACAAACTCGACGCGCATGCATAGACTACCCGACTTTCCCTGCTCGTTGCAGCACAAACAGCCGCTAACATACAGACTCGCCTACACACGAACATGTCCATACATGCAGTCGTATAAGGATACACGCTCAGGCGGAAGCACACAGAAGCACTAACGTTCACGGCGGTGGCGGCGAGATCGTCTCATACGTTGGCAGCCGGGAATTACGCGAAGCAGCAACGGACGAGATGGGCCTGGCCGGGTCTAGCCGGGCTAAGCGACGCCAAGCACAGACACCTGGATTTAACGGGAAAGAACCCAAGGAAGTAGGCCATGATGAGACATCAACTGAAGACAGGCCTGTTTTTCGTGGTTTAAAGACGAACGCAGAAGATCGAGGATATCTCCGTCGCCACGATCGACGGCAACGCCACATCCACTGCCTGGGCTAATGTACACGAACTAGCAATCGTCACCGAACTAGCAATCTCCTGAGACATAACTGGTTTTATATATCATACTATAATAGGCCAGCAAACATATATACGCAGTGGGCCACAGAAACGACGGTATACATACTATACCTTGACAGACGCTGGATGCGTCATAACTTACTTGTGGGATTAGTTATCGCCACGCTTGGTGACCGCGCCTCTTAGAGGAGGGGTATGGCGGAACATATCGGATAATTATTATAGTAACGAGGCTTCTCGTCTTGACTGACCCTCCTATGACAGGACTTCATGACGTACATAAGGCAACCGCTTTCCAAACTCTACCACTCTAAGAGAAGATTCGTCTCGGAAAGCCTTGAGTTTCTGCGATTTCTGCAATTCGGAACTTCCTACAAACTCCATGCTTGCTCAATATCCATTTTTCCAATGAAAACCTTCTACCCGACGAGTAACTGCTGCAGCTTCAGGGCACGTCTCCTGTTGAAGTTCTTTCTCTGGTCATCCTGCTGCATGGAACGTCAAATACTCAGTCGCGAGTCGGACGGAGATACGATGATTTGTCAGCGAGCGCGAAAATTAGCGGACACCCAATTGTATTGCTGTACGAGCAATTACGACGTCGGACTGCGGCATTGTGGAAATATGTCCAACCGCCTGCATAGTATGCGTACACAGCGATGAAAGTCTGTAAGCGGGTGAGCCTCTCTTCTAATCGCTGAATTGAAGGTCGTACGAATTTCCAGTTTGCATTCGAATGGCTCCCTTCAAGCTAAATCCTCGAGCTGTCGACAACTGAAGGCATTCGCGTGAGCAGAGACTGCAGCCTTCGGATGCATTGACTCGCAAGGTCGACACAGCATATGCGTGTTCCTTTCCGCGTGGGCCGCGACAAACTGAACGTCGCACTCAATTGCCACCAGTCCTTTGTCTTTGACTTAACTCCGCTCCATTTCGTCAACTTCACGTAGACCAAATGAGCCATACCCAGGGGGGTTCCGGGGAAGACAAATGATCAGGCCTAGATCTCAACTTTTGACTCATTTGATTGACAAATCGCACAAGTCCCCATATGCGCCGTCACATCCATCTTCAATTTCCGCTAAGAAGATTTGTTGTAGCTATTGAAGTAGGTCCTCCAAATGCCGTCGACGACTCCCCGCAATTCCTTTCCGATCTTCGGCCTGTGCCACCGCTATTCCCTATATTAACCACGTTCGTAAGCCGAGCTAGAGGTCTGCTGTCAACATGGTCGATGCTGGTACGCAGCTTCCGCGCGCGACCACAAAATCCTTGGCTCCACGATAAATCCCCTGACACAGACTGACTCTACACTTCTGTTTTCTTATAGACTGATAGTTGAGATATAGCGCTCACGGGCGGAAGGCCCGGCACTATTATTGTGTGAGTAGGAAATTCTTCTTAAAGGGATTAACGTGACGTTTACATTAATACAATTACACGTAGGATACAATTGTTGTCCAACTTCAAGAATCTACATAAATGTATAATTATTGTTGTTATAATCTTATCGTAATTTTACTACTATTGCTCGTTTGATTTATTGTCCTTGTTTTTTGTCGACATACTGCACAAATCATGCGCACTCCCATAGCTCTGTGCCCGTGCTACATCCCGTTTCGTATATTTACTAGAGTCTCGCCAGTTTTAACATCTAGACAATCATTTGTTAGCGAAACTGAAAACATGGTACTATTAAATAGCTATTATACACTTATTTATATGTTCACCATTATTACTTGGTTAACAGGGAAATGACAACTAGAAAATGCATAAATTATGGGGTCTCAATGGCAAGCTCGTTCGTAGTCTCTCTCCCTCTCATGAACTGGCTTGCCCACAATGTGACGTTCACCTATTGTCACTAGATCTCACATGTATGACCTACTGAAATCCACTGACCTTGGACCACTCGTCGACTTCCCAGTCGAGGCAGGGCTCGGGATTGCAGGCTGCCATATCCGATGGCTTAAGATGGCGCGTGTGCTTGTAGCACGTCTCGGCTGACTGCTCCTGCTGAGTTACTTTGTCTATACACTTTACATGACGCGACCGCTGGCCACCGCCGCACCCCTTTGTACACTAAAAGACAAACGACAGTCAAAGAATAAGAGGAGTGGTAGCCGATCATTAGCAGATGGACAGACCAGCTTACCACGTGATATCAACATGTCGATTAAAGAAATTATCTACGCCTGTACAACCAACTGAATAAGTTAAACTCTCATGACGCAGCCACGAAGAGCAACTAAAAGATCCGAGAAACTAGATGGACTTGCGGCGTTGGACCTGGACCCCACGCGCGGAACGGTTAACGCAGTGATACATCCGCCGCGTGAGGTTGATGGCGTCAATCTCACCTTCATCGTCGATTTTTTTTTCATTTAAATCGAGCCCGCCCTTTTTTTGCCCGATCGCATTGATCTCCTAGCAGCCAGCACCCTAAATGACCTTTTGCTGGTTACCTTCAGCAAGAGGCGTCTCTCCGCACGCAATTTGCCTCGCCTCGACACTTATATCTTTTTCTGATCGTAACGCCCTCGCTTATCCCGAATCTTACAGTGCTGTTTCTAATTGCCCCTCAGCGCCTGCTACAGCAGCAGCAGAAGCACTCACTTGTAGCAGCAGAAGCAAATGTCGTTTTTCGACCCTATCGAACAAACTACACCGCGGTGGTGCTCTCTTCCTCTGCTCGAGACCCCCTTAACACTGCGCACTTCACATTGGCAGATACAGCTGTTACAGCAGGGCAGACAGAGAAACAACGCGTGTTGGGCAAGGATATGTGTCGGCTGGGGTGTCCGGGAACAACGGGAGGATAAGGTGGTGCTGGATCCGCTACTTATGAGATTCACTGTAGTGTATTGTACCGGTGCTTTGTCGCCCCGCAGGGTGCGACTACCACTACAACTACCGCTGCTGCGGCTGTTGCAACGGCACCCTGGCTTACCAGTGAATCCGATGAAACTGCACCTACCAGTTGCAGCGCAGCAGATCTTGTGACACGTGCGTCCGCAGGCCGGGCAGGAGGGTGGCTGGCAAGCCAGGGAGCAATAGCCGACCCGCTTGAAGGAACGCTGGGGTTCGGCTCTGGCAGGGAGGCTGGGATAGGCGCAGTATCAGCAGCTTCATACGCATAGGCAGATGCAGATACACGAACTGCGAACATTGCGATGTTGTTACTGCAGCAGCAGCAGCAGCAGCTAGTGCTTGTTGCGGCGCCCAGTGGCATTGGGGACGTTCGGCAGTCACCAACGAAAACTCCTAGCAACTCCGTTGCCACCTCCGCCAGCGGCTGAGGGAATACCATTTTCTGCCTTCCCACGACACGACTCGGCCGCTGCTCTCTCTCTGTTGCCGCTACTGGTGCTTTCGGCTCCTCGAGCTACCCATGACTCGGTCGGCACTCGTGCAATACGCCAGTGGGAACATTATATCGTTGTCAGGGTTGCTGACTGGTCCGGCTCGTTGTAGGCGTCACCCGTCACCGGCATATGTATCGTCATATCGCGACTTCGCGTTTGTCTTCGAGAGATATACCTCTACCCAACCTGGGTGAGCGTCCAGGTGACGACCAGGCTGATGGCGATGGTGATATCATAAAACGCTAGGCCCCACATACGTTCGTCTGAGAGGACAACTTTGGACAGCTCTGAGCCACAACCAGAGTGCGTTATTCCCATGGGGCGGACTATGGCATAGCGAAGCCATGGGAAAGCGAGCAGCGAATGAAAGATCTGCACTGGAGCCGAAAGAAGCAGAGAGCGGCTGTGCTATCTGCGCATGTCGAAAACAACACAACTCGCCACCCAAACGGCACTGTCGTCATCCTGCGTCTTAATGCGTCGTGTATCTATATGATCGGGTCAGTCGTAACAACAAAAACATCAGGACATTGCCGACTCGGTGAATACAAACGCGCTTGTGATGGTCATCCTTGTTCATTATGACCTGCCAGTGTCAGTGCTGTGTTACACTGTAGTTTCGTTAAGTTAACGGGTTAGTAAACGTGGCTTATAGTGCACTTACTTTGCTCCACTTGGATGCCCTCCAGGCGTACCTAGCATCCTCGAGAGTGACCCGCTGTCTGCGAGCCTCCTCACGGCCCCCATCAGCCCCTTGGGGGCCATCCGATCCCCAGGGGCGGCCCGGAGACACCGGATCAGTGCCCGGCGCCTGCACTTCCGTCCGTTGCCCAGGCGGATAGATCATCAGGTCGCTCTTAGAGTCCTCAACCACCTCCTGGGGACGCTCTTCGTCTGGAATTCAGAATGCAAATTCAATTTGACAGACAAGTTAATATATATATATATATCCTAACATCGTTAACTTTTACTGCAAAATTACTATCAAACATTCGAGTACAGAAACTCCCTAGGACTAAGAAGGATCTCATAGGAACACGTACGTAATTTGCTTTTATTTACTTTTCCCTTGATGCTTTTAAAATCCCCTTGATCGCAGCAACATTAAATATGCGTAAAACGACTATGTACATTTACTCCGCCCTTTCCCAATCGAGGGTACACGGCACCCGATTGACAGAGGTGTCATTCCTTACGCTTTTGAGAACGACGCCTTGTTGAGTGTAGCCACCTACAGTATCAGTGGTAATAGGGCAAGTCTCTGGATTGAATTACATTAAATCGAAGGTCAACGAGTGACTCAGGCACATTCAGCCTCGGCAAAAAAGAAGGTTACGTGCCGAAGAAACTTTTGATGAGCGTTCCATCCATGCGAGCGATGATCACGACACGAGTGCTGCTCGAGCTAAAAGTTTACACGTCTCGGTGCTGATGCCGTGTTGATTCGTTCATAGCGGAGCCAGAACTTCGGTTCGACGAACAATCAAGCGGCGAGCGTTTGACGCCCAGCCTCTCAGCGCTATATTTGCATTCGTCCCCGTCACGGCGAATCGCGACTAATGTCGGTTTGGCTACAGCTGAGGGCGTCGGCTTCCACGAGTAGACGTGAAAGGGACTTTGCTTATCGCATTTATTTATTTGGCGCCATTGTGAGCACCGCTAGTGCCGCCTGCTTATGCCGCGAACAGTGCTCGAGTAGATAGATGGCGATAATGCGCATGCTGCATGATGAACACTCTGACGCGAACAACAAATATTGTGCAAGATGCCGACGGGCGAACGGTCGACGATCGACCCTTCGACTGATGGACAAACAGATGCTTAACATGAGCACATATTCAGGGTGGTGAATCCTGAATATTCATTCCATCTCGATGGGAGGAAAAGTGGTGGCGCCGGTGGAGGATGGCATAGAGCGATATACTCAATAATTGCTTCCGATAGCCGTTTAGATTCTGGCCAGAATTCAGCCCCGACCGTGCTCTCTCTGCAGCAGCTTTCGATGTTGCCGCAAGCCGGCGTTGGCACGCCCCGATACCGCAGACGTGCCGGACTCACTCGTAGGCTTCAGCAGTTTCGCGAGCGCATCCAGGCGCGCGGAGCGATGACCGATAGAGCGAACAAACTGGAACTGCCAGCGAACATGAAGAGAGTCAAAACGAAAGAAGACCCCTTGGGCACTATAAGTAATGGCCTTGTGCACTGGTCCGCTTCGCTGATAACAGGCGACAACGACAAAGCGACACACCGCTTGGTCCGAAAGCCCTGTTCGAGTTCTTGCCTTACCTTTGGCAGCAGATTTAAGAGCGCGAAGCAAGAAGCAAGGGTTAAAGTCACTCGGTAGGGCGACTTTGACGACCGAGTCGAATTCGTCGTCTTCCACTGTCGAATCGTCTAGCGGTTGCTCGGAAGTCGCTCAGAAATTCACTGAGGATCATCAACGACTTGACTCGCGATTGACTGTGCTTGTCGTATACTCGAGTACACAGCAAACAGACTATTCAGACTTAATCGCCAGAGAGGGCCCTCAATCAGGCCCGAGTTCCCAGTGCCTAGCGTCTCATCTAACAAGCGCGGTCGTGGGACCGTTACACCACCCCAACGTCTGGCATAGTTTTGAGTATCCCGTAATGACCTCCTGCGATTCCGAATGTTTGACTTGTCCCCACCCTTCCGCGGCAGCATCATTGAGTACGTCTCAAGTGCCGCAGTTTGAACGAGACGCACCGCTTAGGCGGTAGAGAACACAATTCCGGGGCAGAAATCACAAAGCGACTCAATCGGGTTTTCGTCCTTGCCGCATCTGTCGTTGTGAGCAAAAGGGCCTACCCGGATCGCGGAACTCTCTCCGTGATGGTTTAGGCGCTAACCTCAGTGTTACGTAGGTACACGGCATGGATAACTCGATAGGATATCGCAGTTTCAAATCCATCCGTGGCTTCAAGGACGTGTGAAATGCCCCCCCGGAGTGCCTTATCGAAGAAGGGTTGCGGGCCAGTCGACAGCGGAAAACAGATCGTGGAACTGGCTTCGTCGACTGCTTCGCCTCGAAGTATCGATATTGCATCGAACGCATTGCGTTGTTTTAGTGTACGGATCTCGCAAAGCATTGGTCCCCACACAGTACGAGTCTGCTTCGGACGGTTGGCCGCTTACTGATGCCCAAACAGGACGCGAGTGATCTTAGTAAATCATAGAATTCGGTCGGCTTGGAATTGACTCGGCTTGACGCATTTGCGCTGGACGCATGAGAGCCTCTGGCCTGTTGATGTTACCGACGCATGACCGTACGCGTAACTAGACCCTTGTAATCGTCGATCTAGTCCAAAGTGTGAGCATATTCAAAGGAACGCACGTGATGGATCTGGGCCACAGCTGGATCTCAAAACTCCAATCGAATAGATGCAAATATGTCCCGACACTTCTCTTGATAAGGCGAAGCAATCACCCTAGCTCTCCGAGCCGTTTGATTTCGATTACCCAGGCCAGATATTACCGGCTTGACCTTTGCCCCAGACTAAGATTGCATTGTCCGAGCAGGAATCCGAGCAGATGTCAAGGAGGTGAGAATATATGACAAGAGGTAATCTCATTAAGATAACTCTACGCCTTGGACGCTTTGGGCTCAGTCCCGATGGCTGTCAAGGCTACACGTTTTCCTGGTGTGGTGCAAATTCTTAGGCAGCTTTTCCCAACTTAGTTCTTTCCAATAATGACGGTAACAATTCGAAAGGAACTCAATCTCGCCACCGCTGAGATGTCGCTAGAATAGTGAAATGCCGACTGAAGTGAAGATATACCGGCGAATCACACGAGGATGTGTTTTGAGAGCGCTTCGAAATACGATTCGTGAAGTGCCTACCAACCTATGTAGAATGCAAGTCGCGAACTATTTAAACAGTCTACGTTTACCCTAAGTTTCTGATTGTATCTGTAATATTTGCATTTCATAGAGTAGATGAAGTTTACTATAGTTACCAAAAGTCAAGAGCGCTGACAAATAGATGTGACCTCTGCGTTGTTATGTTTTTACTAAACACCTGCGGAGTAAACTATTAGTGAACCTACACTTCGCTTCCTCTATCGGGTATCCCGTTATCACCGGAACAAGGGCATAGCTTATGTACCCGCCCCCTTGACACCCCGCCCTTGACAAACATTGTCTCAGCACCCAGGCATTGGCGGGACACACCCACCACACCGTGAGCTCGGAGCCTTTCCTCTCTTGGCAGAGACAAAATACGAGCTGATCCGATAATAATGCGATTCCGACAAAGGGGTATATACATGCAAGCATTCCCGGCATGACACAGCATTTTTGGTGTTTTCTCGTCAGAGACATTATAGGTCTTCCCGTTTAGGCATGCAACACGTTTCCAGTGAATCAATGGGTGCAGCACACATGGGAAGGTCACATCAGTTATGCGACCCTTGCGCTGCAGACGACATAGGATCAGTATAGTCACAACATTTTATGAGATTACCATTAGTTAATAGTTATATCTTAATATCATAAAAAAATATATCCTAATATCATAGGAAGTGAGATATCCATTTTTTCTCTTATGCAGTGTAGTAATAGTGAGTAAGAAGGGTGTAAAAGTCTACGTCGGCTGTCGCCTGGTGTTAAAAGCCTGGCTACGGACTGGTAGAATGCCAGGCTTTGAGACATCTGCGAGTCTTTGAGTCAGCGGCGAAGTCCTTCACAATTCATTGAGTCCCACTTTCTGGCCAAGCCCGTCAAAGAGTCCGAAACCCCTTGAGTCTGCCGGCTCTCTGAGCCGTGCATCCGCGAACACCACTCAGCCCATACGGCTGCTGGTGAGTTCTACGGCAAGCTCCGTTGACCTGTAGTGTGACGTTAGTACCGGAGTATTGGCGTGATGCCGGGAACGCGGCCGACTGGATCTATGTAGCTTATCCCCTGATATAAATACCTTAACACACTCCGGCCAAATGCACCTCTCTCTCTCTCTCTCTCTCTCTCTCTCTCTATATATATATATATATATTTGGGCATGAGTGTTATTTCCTTATAGATGGTCTGAATGTTGCGAAAAGAATAATTCTTCTGTGGTATGCGACACAAACCCAGAAGATAACTTTTGACGCTATACCATACCATGCTACAGCAACTAGCTTTGCCTCTCATGCAATACAGCTGCACACCAGATGAAGTCGCGCATGCATCGGTTAGCCATCTTGACAGTGCAGCTGCGAGCAAAGGCTGCTAACGAGAGACCGACGACAGCATATCTCCTCTGTCGCTGTTCCCTCTGTTACGGTCTTGGTAATATTCGTATCAACCCCGGCCGTTGTGCTCAACTGCGGCATTTCCCGGAGGAAAGAACACTGTCCTACGGCAGAATAACAGGCAACACCGAGCGTACCGAGTCACTCAGAGAGAGAGAGAGGAGAAAAAGTGTGAGGAGTGTCTCTACCCAACAATATGCGGCAGATCTTGTAAGAGGGTGGCTGTTGCGGGAGCCAACTGCCGTCTGCCCCTCGCTGGAAGAGCTCGAGCTGCTGCTGCTGCTGTTGCTGTGATCGAGTTTGCCCCACCATCAATACTGCATTAGGCGTGTGATCATCGAAAGGTCGTCCTGTCGCGCTCATTGTCCATTCTGCAGTGTTTTACATGAGGCGATAGTGCGGTGTTGCCAGTAACCGATAGGGAGACAGGCAGACAATCATGCATACTGTATGACGCGTAACAGCACCCAAGTAACGTATCCAGTAATCCATGAAGAATTGTTAGTACCTTCAAATGGGAGGGCATGCTATATTCGGTGTTTAGGTATCAGTAGGAGTGAATTGCGGAGGCGCGCTCTCTTAACGACACTAGGAAGGGAACTGGTGTAAGTGGCGGCCAGTTGGCCGGTGACGACCAACCAACGGCCGTCTATGGGTTATTATAGTTATGTTGGGTAGCAACGCCAACAAAAATGTGTACTAATGCAAAAGCAGCCACGAGGATATAATGAAGCAGGGACAATAATTGTCAAGTCAACACAATGTCGATAGATGACTTCATCAATAGCTACAATCATGTAGCTGAGAGCCCTATACCGCCGAGTTGTATAATCGTCATTTACCAGCTAAGCCACTATGGTTAAAGCTTGTTGCTGCCGACGTTCATGCACAAGAGCTCACGACTAAATGGAATTAGTTCACTACCAATAATAAACAAATATACACAAAACCCTCTATCTATCTGTTATACGTCTCTTCACCATCATGATCATCGCGATTATCACAGAATAGAGTGGAATATAACATTGTAGTCTATGTATGCACAGAAGAAACTCAGTCCTATCTCGTTTACCTCAGTCCGCTCGCTCGCCTACTATATAATTATAATAGTTCATGTCGACGCCTGTTCACCCCTGTGTTGTTCTAGTGCTTGCCACCTACTATCGGGATACGTTCGTAGAGGTCAACATTAAGCCATTGTTGTGTCATGGATATGACGGCCACGCAGCGAAGCCGGTGCCAACCGAAGCGACGGTGGCGCTACGGTCGCACTTCGACGTACTATATAAATAGTGTAGTGCTAATGTGGAGCATTTCTCGAAACGAAAGATGGAAACCTACAAGTGCAGCACATCAGTTCATAACACAAATCGACTCGTTCACACTTACCCTCGGTATCGTCGTACGGCTGCGGTGCCGACGGCTCCTCCTCGGCGGGACACGGGTTTTTATTGCAGGGCCGCACAGAGGCCGGCTGTTCGCTAAGAGCGCAGCGCTCGTTACCTCCACTGCACGTCACCTTGCGCACCTGAAGGCCTCCTCCACAAGATTCGGAACACTGCGACGCGACGAACGTCCGAGGGACGAATATCCGACCACGCCGAAGCAAACAGGAAACAACGGGGTGTCGTAAGCGAAGAAGCGATCAATCAAAGGAAAGATGAACGGAGGTTATTGGTGGGAAATACTATCGTTACACGAAGTCTAAGAATAAGCCAAAGAGGAGGACCCGAGGAAGAAAAAACACATAGATCGTTTCACAATTGATACGGTCTGAGTGAGACAAGTAACGATATATATATATATATATATGCCGAAGTGCATAGCAGGTCTTAGGCATGGAAGGCATGGCCTTAGGAGACAGAGAGACGGAAATGAATACGTGGTGAATATTTTCATAGTAGGTATACATACCTCAGACCAGGTTCCGGTGTTCCAGCGACCACACTCGTTTGGGTCGCACACGCGAACATCAGCTGGTCGAGTACCGTTGTCGCACCCCTCAATCTGGCCACAGCTCACTTCACGCGTCTGGTTCGAGCACGGGCTGTGTCGGCACGTCTAAAAATGAAGGAATGCATCGCGATATTTAGCAAACACGCCGTACAAGGGTCTACACACAAAAAAAGCAGTGATATTTATACTCATTTATTCCCTATTGAAGAGTCACATCGAACGCGGACAGATATCACCTCGGAGAAGTCCACTGCAACTAACTGGAACTCACAGTGACGAGGAACACACCGTGAGTGTGAATTTTCTGTAACATCTACTATCCGGGGTATCCGGGAAAGTCGATAACCTCTGTTTGTTCCCTTTGGAGAAATTTGCTCACAATGCGTTGGCCCTTATAATGTGTGAAAGCGTAACCAGGTTCTAGCGTGGGTCACAATCTGACAGAACTGTTCAAGGGGTCAAAGTACAGAGTGTCTCTTTTTTTATCTCCTATTTGTAATGAAGAGCCTGTGTTCATGGTTATATTGGTCCGTGGCAATCGACTGTTCCTCACTAAGCATACATGAAAATTCGTTAGAGGCGGCCACCAAACGGCATCGCTACGTGCCAGAATGCTTCTACGTTTCCCAATCAGTTCCCTTTAATCGAGTCGAGGGCATCGGAAGATTCGTCGAGCTCTCGAAAATCCCGCGCCTGACGGGACTGATTTGCCTGCCAGAAAGGTCTGCATATCGTATGCACAAGCAAGGGGACACAGCCATTCGTGCAGCACCGACAGTTTACGCATTGTCATATGTAGCCTTAAGCTACTCGGTTACTCCCTTTTCCTACGGTCCGTTCGCTCCATTGATATGGAGCATCGGCTTCTTCTGCAGTATCGTCCGCGCGAGCGTCCACCGATATCCACTCGCGGCACGAGTTCGTTCATCGAATTGGCTGGGCGAATGCATCGATACCACACCGTGCGCCGAGCAGCAATCCGCCTCTGCCCGCAACCGCAAATGGCTCTGCCGATCGGACGCTCTCGGCTACTAATGCATCGGCCAACGCGTGCAACTAAAAGAGTTTCAATCGAGACACCGTTCTGCCCCGCCGGCCATCGATTCCGTGGAGGCTGTCCCACGCCAGTATAATGTGGCCATTATACCCAGACGCCCAAAGTTTGCATAGCCTCGAAATGGGAAGCAGAATTTCGAAATGCCATGAGAGGCCGCTGGTCCGCTTGTATCGCTCGCTGCGCAAGGGTGGCGTGAGTAACTGACAAAGAACGGGAGCAGCGACAAGCTCGTCTGGTGGCGTAGTGCCTTGGGGTTTCGGGGTAGTCTGCAACGAAGTCTCTTTCTCCCTCGCAAGGACGTATCTGAAGGCACACACATCCACCGCTAAACGTACGGCGGCATACGAATGGGAGGTCGTCCGAGAGCGACATGAGACGTTGTCCTCGGACGCCTGGTCAGTTAGATGGCTCTATCCTTCGCTAACGAAACGCGCGTGAGAACAGACCGACTTGGCTACTGAACTCTACGGTTCACTTGTTTAGCTAATGCAGCTGAGAGGTTCACAGAACGTTGCGCAAACCTGCATACGCCGATAGCGAGGAAAGATTGAAAATTAATATCATATTCTATATCCGTTCGGGACTGACTGGCGCTTGTCTGCACGTATGGTAGGTGCTGTACAAGGTTGTCAAGGCGGGCCGAAAGAATTTTCGTGATCCTGTTTCGTGGATAGGCTCTTTGTCTGCCAACAAAACACGAAAGACTAAAAGGCATCGTCAGCGAATTGGCCAGGTATTACATAGCCGATCTCGAGACTTACTTGTTCCAGATTAATTATGCAACATCAAAAACATAGAACTCTGATATTAGTTCACTATAGTTATTATTATCATTATGATTAATCAATGTCTCAAATACCAATTGCTATTTTCCATTCTCGGTGGCATGATCTGGCGACCCCTGATTGATTATCGCTTTCAATAAGTGCTCTTATTTACTCGATGTGGCAGTGGCGGGCCCTTCGAACTTGATGAATTGTGACCTCGTTACTGGAATTTTTTACGAGAATTCGCCCACCAGCCCGAAGCTGTCAAGCCTCTTTGAGCCACTCGGACGATACTGGCGAACACTATTATGAGCTTATCCTCAAGAGCCCTTGGTGGTTCCACTGCGACGCCTGCTTCAGGGCGCCTTCACGGCGCTGTTCGATCGCCCCGCTGCACAGTCGAGTACCGCGTTGATATATAGCATTGTCATGTGACGTGATAGACTTCTCCTTTGCACATGTGGCGGAGAACAGATTGTGTCGTCAGATGGGCACTCACATCGGACCATTCGGAGGTGATCCAGTTCGGGTCCTCCGGACACAGAGGTGTGACGGGACATGGCTCCAAGTCGTGGGGTTTCGTTACTGCTGCACAGCGGTCATCCGTAAGCGCCAACTGCTCGTCTGGGCCCAATGATCTGTTCAGAAATTACACATCGACATATAGAGAAACGTATGCATTCTATTTAGATTCAAGTCGAACGCTGAGGAGGCAATCATACTGAAGCATTCTTGTTATAATTATCACCATCATCATAGCATATTTTCACAATAAATAAATCGTCGTTTGAATAAATCGTTTTGTAATTGGATATATTTTCACAATGCCATTGATCATGTATGTAACGTCATAATATGTAGTTATCCTACCCAAATGATTTTCCAATCAACGGTAAACACGGTAAACGTAATGCAGATAATTCGACTTCACAAACTTGGCGAAACACATGTGTAAATTTTTCAAAAATTGCTACATCTGCTAAATACGTAATAACTCTAGTTGATAGTGTGCAAGGATTTTGCACGTGAGAAGAAGTCCATAGAGGTCTACTAGGTTACCAAAATGCAATCATTACATTCATAGTCTTATCGGATAGCGTGCTTATATTGTTTCGCAACTATTTCGTCCCTCACATCATTGATGTTATGACATCGAATTGTCGAAAAATACCAGTTGGAACGTCCAAAGACGAAGAATCAAACCTATCTAGCGATTGCGCTGTCTCAACAGACCACGACCGACTGAAAATGCAGATGAGATCGGAGAAACAGAGAGGGGGAGGGGGTCTAGCTCCTCCACCGTCATCCTGTACTCTCGATTCTAAACGGCTGTTGACCCAACTTAAATAAACCAATACGCCTTTCCTAGAGGGCGTATGCGTGGGCCAATGCAGGGAAGTAGCACTGGAGCACTGGCCACGACGGACGGCAAAACCGAATGAAAAACAGTCATTTGACCAACGAAACGACGTTTTAAGGGCGAACGAATTAAGGGGAAACGCTGCCGGAAATGTGATTGCAAGTTCTCATTGGGGAGCAACGGTTCTTCCACGGACTTGACCCTGAATCACGATGACGAATGATAAGGAATTAGGACAGCCAGCAGCTTCTTCTGTAGAAGAAGCCGGAGCGGCATTTCGGTATAATGCGTCCCACCCATTGCCGAATGCACACCAGTAAGCCAGACAGAGAGACAGGATGGCAGCTCTTAAAGGGTCTCTCCTTCCCAAGGGGAGAGCGAGAGATCGTTTGGCTCGAGAGACTCCGCGCGCTTCAAATTGCCGAGCTCTCCCACAATTCCCTGGGAAGGCCATTCAATGAATGTGGCTCGACCATGCGTCAAGTGCATCAGGCCATAAGGCGTCTGCTACATGAAACAGGACCATTAAGTTTGTTTGCAAGTTGCAACAGCCCCGTAGGTTTATCTGTGTTTTTTTTCTGGACGACTACTGCTGATGAGGTGGGAGCATCCTTCTCGCACCGCAACACTCAATGGCGATCTGTCGAATACAACGACGTCAGCAGCACACAATCGCAGCGTATACCGCTACGCCGCGTGATCTCATTGCAGACGAAAGACGAACAGAAAAACCCCTCCGTAACCGGCGAATGCGGCGTTTCGTCGTGGGACCTCATTCCAGTTATTTTCCTGCACCATCCTGTCAATGCGCTGCCTTGCCCTGTCCCTCGCTGCTTGGCTTCGGACTTCTGCAGACTTGTACGAAACAAAAGAGTCAGCTCAGGCGGGAACAAAACAGGATGGATGAGAGTGTGCAAGATGAGAAGGGTCAGAACACACAGGAGATCTCAAAGAACGGGGAAGCCAGCCGGGACTGAATTTATAATGCTCCCACGGGCGGCAATAATGAACTTCGCCGGACACAAAGCATTCGGAATCTGCCGTCCTTGACAGAGGAGAATAGGTTCGGTCGCGTTCAACGGGTGGCAAACGTCTGTCTTCTGTCATGCATCAGTTCATTGCTCGCGCTTATAGCTCCCCAGAAACAGTGTTACTGCCTTCTCCTCTCTCGCTCTCTCTCTTCCACCTTCCCCTTCTCTCTCTCTCTCTCTCCTGTGCAGTACAAGTGTATGTACTTCAGCTCCAACCACAGAGAAACAAACGACAAAGGTTGGTATCGAACTGCTATAAATGACTGCGTCCTACAAGTTGCTCGGAGCTTGTGGATAGCAAAGAAGGCAAGTAGGTCAGCACCGTTGAGCTTCGGTCACCATCGCTCCGAGGGACACTTTGTAAACTGGCTCACCCTGATGCGATGTATTATCAATATGATTGCCAATAGTCTATAGTAATGTCCAGTAAAAGATGACTCTGACTATCCGCCAAAACTGCGCGAGTGTGTGTTGATCCACTACAAACAGATCTACGATATACTGAAATTCTCAAAAAAGCCGCACAGACACACCTTTCGCATTGGCGTTACGGCATTGTCTGTATTGCATAACATCTCGTTCGCTAAGCGTACGTCATCGGGTGGAAATTACTATTATCCAGATGATCTTCTACGGTTTGAAAACATTTGTTTAATGGTCAGACAGGCCAGACCGAAGTGGGCCCATATTTTGAACGTATATAGTGGAGTTATTATAGTAAAAATGACTTGTGACCAAACTTCTACTTGACACCGCTGTCCACAAAGCAGGGAGTATTTCACGTTCATTACCTCCGATATGGTATATTTGAGAATTCGCCAGCATTACACACATATATATATATATATTTTTTTTTTAATTACATGATTAATTGCTGATATGGCTGAAATTATTTATTTAATTGACAGCTACCGGTCTACCAAATGGATGATGTTGGCAATACTGTAATCATTCTAAGCTTATGTATGGCCTGATGCGGACCTGTAACATCAGGTCAAGATTTGAGTCGGTTGCTCGAAGTCACACTGGAGGATACTAACCTAACGCACAGCACGGTCCGCTTACGCCGTCCTTGTTCACCGCATGTGGCACTGCAATGTTGCCATGGGCCCGTCCACCATCGCGCCGGGCATTGATGTACGTTGCAGGTTCGTTTGACCGGCTTCGGCTTGGGTGCGTGGGCACAGTGGGTATCCTCGACCAAGCCGGCCTCTTTCTCCATACATTTGGCGAACGACTCCTGATACCCTGCAGATAGAATAGCGAAGGTGGTTTTGTTACTCGTGGGTACTTTTTTTGCATTAGTGACCGTGGACAACTATGTATCGTTGCACAATACTCTACGGTGAAACATAGATATAACCAACTTGTGTTACCTCAATAAAGAACCCAATACATCTCAGATAAGAGCGAAAACTCGATAGGATTTGACTGCGCCGTCCTCGAGTTCGGTGCGGGTTATGGGAGCGCTAGCAGCCAACTGTCATAGTTTCAAATTCAACGGTTGTGGTATCTCGAAGCTTGTCGACATTTAGTGATATCAAACGGTTGATGTCGTATGAAGGAGCAGACGTAATGACTAGTCCGGCTTACGCAACCAGGCTATTTAACATCGGTAGCTCCCTCACCGACTTAACAACTTGGAAGTGGAACAACTACGGAGTTGGTGGAATCGGGTACAGAATTGCCCGTGAGGATCAATGATATATAAGATACGTAGAGCTAGGTATCCACACGATCTTGCCGATACAAAAATGCGTCGAATCAAACATATGGGAAGGGACACTCGTGGACGAGCGCGGCGGTACAGAGCTAACGATCTAGCGAACGATTCGACGCTGAAATCGTTACAAACACGACTGTGGACCTAGCAGGTGGCAGTTTGCAGCAGATATTTCATGTGCACGAACGAGCACCACTAGTGTAACTTGTTTAATGAGGGTATGCACGCTACCCGGTTAAGTCTATTCGGTTCAACATATACGGGTCGAGAAGCAGCTCACGCAAAAAGCCTGGAAACTGGCCATAGCACTTTTGTAGCTAGCGCAGCTATATATGGGGGGAAGGGGGTGCAGGACTAGCAGCCGTCATTGCCAACAACTGCATCCGCTTGTGTCGTGCGCCTGGGGCTGGCCGCAACGAGACGCTCCAGGGCGTTCACGGTCTGCGCCCCGATTCATTGAACTCGTGCAGTACGCGCAATGCTGTTGCACCAGCGTGCGCGCGGTTGCCATCCTCCATCATTACTGCGTCGACAGCCTCTGGCGGAGACTCACGCGAGCGGAAGAGGCTTCTTGGGGATAGCAACAATCCTACCAATCGTCGTAGCCACCCCTCTTAGATTATGTTTCCCACCTATGCCCGGCCTCTCTATCCCACCCAAACGCTGTTGCATCGAACGCAGGTCGCTGTTACGGGCCTTTAGCCAATGACCAAACACCAAGGTTCGTTGATAATCACGTGAGAAAGATGCTGCTTGCTTCATTGGCCACTGTCGTTGATGCGAAATCTATTATATATAACCGCTGTATGCGCCTGCCTTCACTTGATCTCTATCAGCCATATACAGGGTGCAGAGTAATTATTGAGGAGAGGAATTTAACGAACTCAAAGTTAATTGACATTCCAAAAAGGCCTAACATTTTTGGTTAGTATGGATGAAAGAGACAGCTGAGGGTCAGCTATGGAAAAGATTTGTTGTACTGATCCGCTTGTCGTGTGCTATAGCATGTGGCTACCAGACATTTGAAATGTCCGATTAGATAGTTATAACGTACGTTCATAATATCATACTTCTTCATAACACGGCGGAGATCATTTTCGAAGGTCATTTGAAGAAATCGAATTCGCAATTGCTCAATAATTACGCCGAATCCTGTACATAGTGCGCATGGTTATGCTCGTAGTCGTTCCATAGCATATGTTTACAGTTGGGTATGACATGTGCTAGCCCAAGCAGTTATGTGCTGTCTCATCTCAGCTCTCCGCCACTCACATCCTATTCATTCTCATTTATATGATATATGAAATGCTGAATTTGCTCAAAACTTGTAGTTTGACACAAAAGAAAAACCCGACGACACTGAATCGAGTGCAAAACATCGGTAGAGCACAAGGTAGTAGAGTTCAGCGTAGAAGTCTCTTGCCCTGCCGTATGGTTCACTATGTATACAGCGAAGCCACTGTGCCGTGTACTATGTGCAGCTTCCCTATAGTGTTTCTGTGCTTTCCGGGGTTGAACGGCGAACGAAAGCCTCCTGACGATGTAGTGTGTTCGGTTGGCTGCTGGCATAGCTGGCCGGCGACCAACAGTGAAGGCGGGAGACAGGGAGCGATTGGAAGGCGCGCTATACTGTGGCTGTTACTGCTGTGGCCTGTACGAAGCTGAAGGCATTACTAGTTGCAGCAGATGAGCTGACGAGCTAAACTTGTACGCCCCGCAGGCCATGCGGTGGTCGTGGTAATAGTAGCAGTCGTGGGGTTGATGATGGTGGTGGTGGGTGGTGGTGGCAACAGCAGCAGAAATCGCTTGTGGTACCAGCATGGCAGCGGTATAGAATAGAGTAGTAGTGGAACGGTAGCTGTCTGCTCGTCGGGCTGTTAGCGGAGGGCCCTGGCTCTTTTCGCTGGGCGCTGGAGTGGACTGGGGGCAAGGGGATGCCACAGCGGTCCGCAGCCGAGGCCGTCCAGAGTAGCGGCATCCCTGTTACACTCTCGGCAGAGAACAAACCGATTGCTCAACAGGGCGCGACAGACCGAGCTCCTACGTGCTCATCACCAGCGTCCTATATCGTTCGTTTTCCTTTTGCCCCGTCTTTGTGCGCCACTCTCACTGACCGCCAACCCACTTGCTCGCTCAGTTACTCTGTTCTGAACATCCATCGAGGAGAGACGAAACTCATTGGTTAGAGTCAGAGCGCCAATGGAACCAACCGGTACGGCGCTGCTTGCGTTTTACATCATTGGCACAGCAGCAGCAGCAGCAGCGGCTGACTCCAAACAGATACACACACAAATATACACAAAGGGATGGCCCGCGCTGATGGTGCGAATGACGCTGGTGAGATGAGGCGCACATCCATACATCAAGAATTGCGGCTATTGACTTCACGGGGGAACTCGTGAGGGAGCATCGCATAGAGTAGATCCACGGCGAGTGCAAACGATTGTGTTTGTACACCGCTGCTCCAATGCTTTCGAGCATTGGAGCAGTGGCAAATAGGCAAGCGCGCTTCAACCCCCCGACGACGCCACCAGCACTGCTACCTAGGTGCTGTTATTTCAGCTGCCCGCGCTACATCACCGATGCTCATTGTGCGGCCAGCTCTCTTTCTTCCGTCACCACGATAATAATATTTGAAGCACCGCCGTGATATCAGCATTGGTTTCCGCCAACATCAGCCTAAAGTTTATCATCATCATTATAGGTGATGTGACGAAACCCACCGGAAAGATGACTCCCAAGGAGACCGAACCATCGTCGACGTCGTACAGCTAAGAAACTTGGCCATCGTGTTCTTCGATTAGTGGATAAACAAAAAAGATGGACGACTACAAAGGACACGGCGGAAGTGACCATCTAGACACGAAGAATAAGATCAACAATAACAACAACGGCAGAACCCATAAAGGGCTGGATAAAGGCGGGGCAATCCTTGTCGGTCAATCACTTCCATAATGCAGCTTCCGGGGGCCGACTGGCTGTTAACGAAGCGAAACGATGTCGCACACATAGGCACGCCATAATCATAACACTACCGCCACATGGAATACGCGTGCCTGGCACGTGAAGTTGCCAGCGAACGTGGGGAGCTTTGACCACAAAGTCGGCGCACATAGAAGTTTGTTCTTGATAGGCGCTTATAACTAGCTGGCATCCTTAAAAGGTTAAGAGTTGAGGCCTGTCAGATAGGGGAACAGCTGAGGGTCAGCTAGAAAAACAATTATTATCCTTAAAATTAAACGATTTCCTCGCATCGATAGTGATATTAAAAATTTAAAAAAACAAAAACATTGAGAAGCATGAAAATAAAAAAAATAGAAATTCTATTATATTTTGCTAACAATAATGATTACAATTATTTTAATAATGATAATTTATTTTTATTAATTGAATACATATAAATAAGTAAACGAATATGTTGTAGATGCGATTCCATAGTATGCACGATATTTTAACGATGCTCGGAGAGTACACTTGAAGTGACGATCTTCGCTAGAGTTTTATGTTCTCAGGAATATTTTATGTTCTCTGCGTTCTTGTCATTTTTTGGTATTAGCAGAAGAAAAAGCAAGGAGCAATTACAGGGAACCGTCACTAAACCCTTGTTTAGTGACAGGTTTCCTGTACTTGCTCCTTGCAACTACAAGTACCTACAATATATCTCCGTATGCGTGTGCATGTTATACGTTACCTCCTCCGCAGGTGACGGAGCAGACAGTCCAGTCGGAGTATTTCCACTCGAACTCTGGCATACGCGTGGCGTTCGATTGGGGCAGCGTGTACTCGATGCTGACACCGGGATTCTCTGACTGAAACAATAGCTGAAATACCGACCGACAGCGCACCGACAAAACGCAGATGAACACAATACACCGTACAAATGGTCCGTTGAACTACATTAGGAATCGTCGTCCTCTACTGAGATAGACTCTCAGCAGAGGATGGTTTTAGCAGGCAGAGGCGTTTTGCCATCCACGTCAACTCCCCTGCACTGGATCGGCCCACTTTCATGGAGATTGGCATGGCTCTAGTGGTGTCCGTGCGTTCGAAGAAAATTTCCTCCTCTCTCTCAAAAAAAAAGAAATCGTTGCATCATCAGCTACCAGCTGAAAGCGACGAACCGTCCAGCCATTTGTGATGATACAGTGCAATCCTTTTTCCAACCGGAACTGATAATCTCGGTACTGCTTTTAGCAGTAGAAATGTACCTATGTGCGTCGTACCGTTAATCACAATTGCGATTGCAATGATACTCGACAACGTTCGAGTATGCGTATATACAATTTGACTAGGTATACGGTATTTATATAGGGCACAGGTAGATCATTGTGTTACCTTAGAATACGCCTAACACGATACCGTAGACGTTAAATATTGACTGTGAGTCAGCCCAGCAAATTAAAAGTACTACGGTGAGCGTTAGGCAAGCTCCAGTAAAATACAATAAAGAATAACAGGTGACCTTGATAATGGATAAATTAATTTCAATCATGTTTTACTACTATCCCATGTTGGAATGCCAATTTAACCACACGCCAACTAGAAAACTAAACCAATCTACCAAGATTCAATCCTGCTGAATCCGCACTGCCATATCTACACATGCATCTAGATTTCGTTCATAATCGACAAATGACAATTTCACTATAAATGCGGTATCGTTGGTAGATGGTCTAGCGCTACTTACATAGATAATAATATCCTCCTTGATAGGTCCTGGTGCGTGCAGCAGTTCCTTTTCGCCCTCGCGCTGATAGAACAACGTCGTTCCTGCAGCCGGATACTCGCCTGACCACTGGATAAACCATTCGCCGTTTAGATAGAACTCGCCATCGTTGCCCTGGATCGCGATGTAGTTCGTCGACTCGCTGATCTCCTCAATTCGAATGTTGCGTGCGCCCTGAGGGATGCGCCCGATCTCAGCGTAGCCTAAACGCAGCGTGGATCGGGACCGAACGGGTTGAGGCACGATATAGGCGGAGGTCGGCCAGCAGGAATCCCATGATAAGGGTTAGGTTAGGGGGCAGGGATCACAACAAGTCAATATATGTGAGTTTAATGGTATATCGCCTATGGGTGAGTTCAATGCTATAACATGCGGCGTTGTATTAAAACAACACTTTCACTCATTTATGGTGGCGACGCTAATGCGTTCGCTTATATATATATATACACACATATATACCGTCACGTTTATGAAGCAGGGTGTCAGACGGCCCCGCCGAACCAACCTTCCACCTCAGTTATCGACTTTTGCAGATACAGTCACACGGCGTCGCACGGGTGACTTGGATCGATTCAGGAGCTTCGATATTAAACGTAGCTGGCACACTTTCCAAAAGGAACTCTCGCTAGATCAGTATGGAGACAACACCTCGTGGAGAGTGTACACAGTGTGCATTATAATATTCTACTCTAATCATTAAAAATGGCTTGCTGCGCGTTTGCTGGGGTACGCCACGAGGTGTCGTCTCCCTACTGATCCAGCGAGAGTTCCGTTTGGAAAGTGTGCCAGCTACGTTTAATTAATTCAAACTAATTCAAACTCTCGGGTCGTAATTCAAACTCTCCCGAGCATCGTATGATGGATTACTGAAGATGGTGTACATTTTTTATGAGTTACGTAGTTACGTGTAAGGTTCTATTTAGCATATAAATACCATGTTGCGTTAAGTTACTTTCGAGTCAGTGGAGATGCCGTGGAGCTTAGTGCTCTGAATAGGAGCCACCAACAAGAGGATTTCACGGTAGGGCCGGTTGTAAATCTGCAAGCTTGAATAGTGCCTAATTTGCTGTACCGTTTGATCACAGTGCTCATAATGTATATGCCACGGGGTCGATTCTGCTGTACACACACACATATATATATATATATATATATTTATAACAGAATTTCTAAACAGTAGAATTGTAGTACACACCGAGCCTAAAACATTGCACATAAAAGCTATAACTACACGAATATTTACAGATTTTTCATAAATAACTCTTTTGCCTCTCCTGCCAACTTTCTGGCTGAGGAGAGTAAACGACAACATGTTCATTCGCCGTGCCGGGCGTCGTCGTTCCTTGTTGTCTGTGTCAACCTAGATGATCGATCAATGACCAGTTCGCCGCGTCGAAGAGTCGAAAAGTGAATCTTAGTGTGCCTCATCCGCCTCTCAACCCGCACACGAAACGGCTACTGATGTGTTCGGTCAATTCGACCAATTTCGAGAATCTCTACGAACTACATTACGGAACACAATGACCTAATTTTGTCAGGTTTTTTTCTAACACGACAGACTTAACGCAATATATAGCATTTAGTATGCCTCCAATGTAGCTCCAATGCCGAATGGATCATGTGACTGAATATAGAGGAATAAAGTGAACTCTACAAAGGCACATGGAGCGGTAGGGTGGACGTTTTCCCTCGACGTATTTACAACATTCCACTTGTCGTCGTCGTCGTCGAAGTTATACGCGAACCAACAACTTTGCTCAGTACAACAACTGCAGCGATAAACACACAGAAGGAAGGTTCGAATGGCAGGCGGGATCGAGTATTTGACTACGGCAAGTAAAGCAAGTACTACTTCTGTTACCACAACTATGCACGGGGCCCAAGTCGTCGCAGGGAACATTTGATGCTCGACACCGTTTGAGAAGCAGATGCAGAACAACGATAAGGAGCAAGAGGGTATTGACATCGAAGTAAACTCACTGACATAGGAAACTCAAGCACAAGTGGGTCGCCGACTACGTGCAACTGAACGCGAATATTCATCGATCTTCGCGACGCCGTCAACAGACGCACTGATGCCAGCGAAACTCGGGACGACGATTTACGAGAGCACACACACACACACCAAGCAGGCCATTCATTGTAACGCATTCCAGAGTATCTTTCTAGGAGATCCCCCCAACGCCTATAGTGACGCTGGTGGTTTTGGTATGTACGCGAAACCGATCCCTGTCTCGTCCACTTGCACACCTCAACCGTCCCGCGACGGCTTCAGTTTGCGAGCCGCCACCTTTGACCATTCGAATTCGACCATATGCTATTTTGTCCCGAATCTCATCTTCGCTGACCCCTTTCTCACCTAGTCCTTCACGTGTCTTGAACATTTGACGAACGGTGCTGCACTGCGTGCCGTCGCCGTGACAGATACCGCAACGATCCTCCTGTGCACTCGTCTCGATGCCCCAGTCGCACGAAACGCTCTGCAAATAATCGTCGTAAGTAAATACGCACACAAATACAACGACAAGCATATGACACATTAGCAAACAAAACGTAAGTCAGCGCCCTCAGCTGCGCTCGCTTGCCTGGTAAACTGAGACATGTTATGTTCATCCGCTGTTTACTAGTGTGAGGGTGTAATCCTCTGTTGAGATTAACTTTTGAATTACGATCGAGGGCTAATATCGACGGAAGACTTGACCAGTCAATATTCAGGGGCAACAATAAAACACAGAATAGATAATACTTCCAGACTAACAATTTGGTGAGTCGCGAGTATCTTATATCTGACCATGGGGGGGTAACGGTCAGTCTGATCAGAAGACATTAGGAGATGAAAAAAAATTAAAAAAAATGAGAGCAGTCAGAGCCGCCCTTGTTCTCGTCGTTGCGTAAGTATGTCTTTGCTTAAACCGTAGCAACCCTAATTATTATACACTAGTAAATGTATCGGCGTGTATGATGTAACGTATATAATTATGTTATTATACTAGATTAACAAAAACACACAACATGAATTATACGTTTTTATAGCACACATAAGGTCGCTCACACAGTGGTTCTATCGATAGTGAAAGGCAAAGTTGACTTTTGTCCCCTTTTCTCAAAATTTCATCAACTTTGGAATCACCAAGCAGAATATCCTTTTTTTAAGAGAGAAGAAATGTGTTACGCATGAACGGGCACACGGTGGGCTAAACAGTGTCGGACTCGCCATAAGTTAACGGCAAGCTAGACTACTGGCGTTACCGACTAAAACTCCAGGTTTTCAGTTGGTCTGAAAGCTTATGCATAACAGCCCCTCTAAAGCTTCCTTCATACCTCCTAGCTCTTCTTTTAGTAGTACTATGGATAGGTAGGAACGGTGGATGCCTACCGAATCTACTAGGCATGACCCACCCCCACTCAGTATGTCCTCCCTATCCATGGGCATAATATATGCACCGCAACGGCACATCGATAAATGATAGAGCACTCCCCTACCTAATTTTGTCCACGTTGATAACTACTTTGGTTCCTTTTGTACCATGTAACGACCGTGTCCCGAAGACGCTCTGGCTATTTGCTCTTATTAGCAGTCGTACATATACGATCTAAATGGTGTCAGATACTGCAAGCACATGCAGCCCACTCCGTGTCGCGTTTTGTCGTTTCGTTCCCCTGCGTTTGTCATCCTTATCAGGTAACTATCTTAAACCAGATGGCATACCGTTGTTGTAAAACTACCTCATCAAAACTGCAGACCCGCGAAGCAATGTTGGTATCGCCACTTCAGTGGTAGACCAACCAGGTGAGTAGACGTAGCGCCTCTAATCCTGCTGCACTAATATCGCAGGGGTCTCGAGGGTCACGCCAAAGGTTCCAACGCCAAAACGCCTCTTTAAGCCCTAGGCTTCTCCTGACCCCCGCCTCTACCCAAACACAATATGCTAATAGCTGATCTATTTAAATTTGTGGCGACTTCATGTGGAATCTTGGGCATAATCGGCAGTTGCCATCATCTGTTAACTCCCCCCGAATGTCGCCCAATTTCAATTCACCCTCTGGTGTCTCTCACAGGCAGCCCTGGTCGGATTCGGCGCATTCGCGTATTCTATAGCATATTATGGCCATGCTGCATGCAGCAGTCTTTGTTCCCTTTACAACCCGTTGGAGGGCTTTCCCGATTCCGACTGAAAACTATTTCCAAATCCTGGGAAGTTGGCTCCAGGTCGTGGTCGCTGAACTGGGCGCGCGCTATGACTAAAGCTTGCTAGAGTCATACGACGAGACCTCTTTGCCAATGTGCCTACTGCAGGAAAAAAGCTAGACGTTGGCGCGACTTATACGAGCAGCGTGCATACGGAATGTACTACCACATAACGAGCCTTGAACAACCGGAGTAGGAAGTCCAAATACGAGATTGTGCGAAGGACAGGCAGAGGAAGGGCGTGGTAGGAGGCCGAGACTGGCTAAAAAAGGGGTACCTATGTACGGCTGTTGTATTCGTATACACGCGTACATTCATACAGCGACGCACGAATAGCCCCGCGGAAGCTGGCCTGTATGGGAAGATTCCCTCGGTTGGGATCGTTTGCGTAGGAGCACTTTCACCAGCGGCAGTAGACGCTCTCTCTCCCTGGCCGAGGCCCGAACCCTCTCCGTGAAGAAGAAAAAATGGAGGGAGATACAGGAATGGAAAAATAGTGGGAGATAGGGAGCGTACGGCGATATGGAGAAAGACAAAGAGAAAGACATGGAACATGGAGGACGGGTGTTCGCCAAAAAACGCTGAACGCGATCTGATAGAGGTTGATGTCATCGTTCTCATCGTTGCCGGAGTCGGAACTACTGGCGGGGCGAAGAGCGGATGTATGGCGACAACGGGTGTTCTGCGACGAGGAAAAAGACTGGCGTATTGTTGGAATGAGGTGGATATGTGACACTTTTTCCCTGGATGACTCCGCCCTCTGACAAAGGGAAAACGAAGAAAAGAGGAAGAACTAAGTAGCCTCGAGTAACCCTGGGCCTTACTAGAAAAGTTGCGCGTTATAAATATAATAGGAAATACAATAATAATAAGACAACTGCAACAGCATGCGCGTCTTATGTATTCATTCTAGCATGTAGGATGCAGTAGTTAGTTATCGTGATGTAGAATACGTATGTCGTTATTGCTTCGTTGCTACAATGATCCCACTGCAACAAAGGTAACCCGAAGACATCCCCAACGTTTTTCATCACTCATCATCGTTTAAGGTGAGTGGCAATACGGAACATACGTGGACCATTCAGTTCAAACCAGGTGCACGTTATTATTGTTAGTATTGTGGCGTATTGATTTTAAATCAATAAAGTCGGAGATGAACTTGAGCCCTCGGAGAGATAACATTTACAAGAGATCAAATACATTTTGATGTGATGATTCCCGGCAATACTATTATATCAAAATATAGGAGTCTATCATATAGCTACTAATATTTATAGTACAATCGTATAATCACGTCCAATGCAAAAGTGGTTCTGTGCACGTCAAATATTAGTTTAGGGTCAACCCGAAAAGCCTTAGTATTAGCATCACAAAGTAACTCGTAACATCTGCTTCTTCAACAAAGATCGATCCATTGCTCAATTTGAACGAGCCATTCTCTCCTAGGGTCCCTCCTTTAGCGCACTTTCATTATCGAGTTTTCTTATTCCCAGTTCAGTTCGAAAGCATGTAAGCCATCTCCTTCACCTGTTGGTCATTCTCAGTACTCGAATGGCTGTAGTACAAATATTATGTAGTAGTGGCAATAGTTGCTTGTGGTGGTAAGACTGCTTGACGTCTCCTTTACCTCTTCTCAATTCGGTCAGTTCGGCGCAAAGAGCTACTCCTCCGCGAGTATCGGCCGAGCGCGGCAGAACCCCTCCGCTGCTTGCCCACTGTTGCTGTGGAACGTATGCTCTAACCAAGCCAAAGCTGCTTAATGCAACGTAATCCTCCCAACTCTATGAAGACGTCTGCATCCCACGAGCTCGCGCTGCCGCGCAATGGAACGGGCGAAAGCCGACGAGGCCGGTATGGGTCACTTCCACTCTAGACCATAGCGGCGTGCAGAATATAGCCCCGCCACTCACCCCCGGCCATCCGTGCGCCAATGCCTTTGCCCGGCTCTTTAATGTACCTAGTTGAGCTAGAAGAACTGTGCTCTCGAGAAGCGATATACCCTCATTTACCCAAAAACAGCCACCCAACCTGGAAAGAAGGACGGGTACCATGGGATGTTAAACGGGGATGATTTACAAACGTAGCTCTCGGTGTATTTGCTCCATACGGAAGACATCAAGCAAAAATATAGAGAAAAGATATCGGATACTAAGGGCGTGAATGCATCGTGATGATGGCGGTATATCAGAAGGGGCAGGGTATCGGGCACGAACGCACCCATACAGGTGACAGTAGATGTGTGCGAGGATGGTGATGTGAAAATATCGAGAAGCATTCTTGTGGATCATTCGTTGCGGCACAGAATAACCCTGAACATGGTATAGGTAATGAGCAGTTGCGTTGAAATCATACACATCAATTGGATTTTACTAGAAGTTGTCATTTATAAATCTATCATATCGCGCGACATTCATGATGATTCGTGGTAAAAACGTCACAGCGTAATTGGGCTGAGCTAAATAGGTTTAAAGTTGAACTTGTCGTACGCACGTCAGACTCGTGTGACCAACATAATGCGAAAACGGTTCCAGTCACTTGGAGACAAAATGGAGTCGTATGCAGAACTCTGTTGAGGTGAGCTGAAGGTAACTCAACATCAGAGCAGGGTTAGCGAGCCCATATTTCAGTTTATCCACCACTGCATTTTCGGGTGATTTACCTCAACGCTGTGATCCCATTATTACGCAGTTCCTAGCTATTCGAATACATTGTTCCGTTACAATAATTCCATTGCCCTGCTGCGGTTACTCAATTACCGTAATTAAATCAGTCCACTAGCTTGTTCTAGTCATCCCGTTACGATGTGCCAGTTATGCCATCTCGCCGTGTCAAGTATTCCACCTTCACATCGCAATTAACCCATTTTACCTTGCAGTCCTTAACCTCCGTCTCCCTATTGAAATTACTCCGTCGGCCCATTGAGGCTATTTCGTGATCTCAGCGTCAAGGCACGCTGACTTTGCTCGAACGAATTTAGATAACGAAGTAGTAGAATTGAATTGACTGAAATGTTTTCGCCATTTGTCATTCTCGTTATGGTGCTTTCTCGCTAAGTCAGCCCTAGCAAAAAAAAATACTTTGCAAAATCAGCAAAAATGTGGGGAAGATTTTTAGATTTTTACTTTTATACAAGAAGCTGATTTATCCCACACATCCCGTCTCACTATAGCTTTTTCACGTCAACTCCAGCCAACACCGAAAATTACAACAGCCATTTTCAGGATCGTTGACACACACACGTAAAGATGCACAGGAAAACCTACCTCGCTTTAGAGTATTGGATATGATAGGATATCTAGGTTTGATACAAATTATCCATGATTATACTTTGTGCACCACGCATTTACATAAGAAACTTTTTTCAAAAGGTTCGACCCTGTTAGCATTAGTGTGTCTTAGTTTACGCCACAAACGTTGGCTAACATATTCATTTTCTATCTAGGGCATTAAACAAGTTTCGTAAGTCAATGATTTTAAAACCGCTCACCCTGCAACGGCCGTTGATGCATACGTCTCGTGCTCCTGGGAGACATGGAGTTCCATCGATTACGGTGTCTCTTAGCATGACTGAGAAAAACTTGCCATCAGGTTTGCAGTGCAGCTGACACGGAGAGGCTGAAGCTGATACCGGGGACCAATTGAATAGTTCACCCTAGAAAAAGAAGCGAAATCTGGTTCTTAGTTTGCAACAGAGAGACACATTTTTATTATATATATATATATATCTATATACGTCCACCGGGATAAACACAAATTGGTAGATCACGTATGTCGGCTACAACAACAGCACTATCTCTTGGCTTCTGGTGAGCCAAGTATATAGTTTTTAATTTTGACAACGCGCAGTCTACAACCTGGCCCTTCAGCATGCCGAGCAGACACGACAGTGCGTTTTTCATTTCGAAGCTGCCTGTCGCAGCTGCATGATGATCTTGTTTCCTGAGATACGTGCACCGACAATCTCGTCGCGAAGAGAAATCGCTACAACCAACTTAAAGATGTCTCGTTCAAGACAAGAAATTGTAGTTCGTAAAAAGCATCCGCACTACATAAATTGACTATCATTATCGATGCGTCCGATTGGCCGCGTTAGCCTGACGTCTCTGTCTGTGCGCCAGATCGCGACATCGAGACTCGTCGAGAGAGGATATCCGAGCTGTTCCTTACTTTAGAGAGACGAACTTCTTCATGTGTTCGAAATTATTTTTGTGTCCTTTTGCGGGTCACCTGTCAGGCACTTGCTGCTCGCTTGCTGGGCTCACAGCTTCTGTGTCATGGAGAATCTAAATCGTACGAAGCTCTTCTCTAACCGCTGAAGCCAATTGGCTGCTGATGTATTCGACTTCACAGCGCTGATATTTAATATTTTACCATCGATGATCCTCGTTTAACTAACGCCGTCACACGCCATTATCTCAACGCAACGAAGTAAGAACTGGCGACAATCGGCTACCCACTCGTGGCCCAACGTCGCACCGTTTCCCCTGATCTCGTATCGAAGGCGTTCTTCACTGAGGTAACTAATATTCACGTGAAGGGCTAGCGACTCCCAACGGCTGGATCGTGATATTCTGATAAAGATTGCGCATTGCATTTACATGCATACTTTTATGTACTTAAAAGGATAATTCCTTATAACGATGCTGCATCTAATATATGAAAATAAGTCGGTTGGCTTTCCAGGGAAATTCATAGTGAATATAATTAGAATTATAACAGAGGAATAACTGAAATAATAGTCTAAAGGATAATAATAGTAATAAGCTTATAACAAACAAATATACATTATAATAATAATGAAAATAATAAAAAAATGTTATAAAGACACTCGGCGTTAAGGGGTTTCTCGGCGTTAATCTGTAATTTACTTAAAATTTACACAAGACCTCATGGCTGCACTGATGAATAATGTAGATGATTTTCGCTACTGTATAGATGATTCGCAATTCGAAATTTCGTCACGGCTATCAAACTTTTATAGGGAAAAATGAAAAGCTCGCACCTTTTACGAAGGCCGAAACATCTCAATACCAATACTCCCGCGAAGGGCCTTGTCATTGGCGCGGCGGGAACCATTTCGAACATATGACGGGTCGGGAGTGTAACTATAGTCAGGCTGGTTAAACGTAACTGAGGTTCCTCAAGGGAAGACTCTCTTTGATCTGATCCTAAGGTCTGTTCGAATCGAGTTTGGCTTACCTTGTACGGCAGGTTGTTAAAGCTGGCGCACTGTTCTGCTCGAAAGCTCGGTGTTCCCTCTGGGCAGTCTTCAGTGTTGCACATTCGATATCTCTTACGTTCACCAATGCAATAGCGACCTCCATGTGCCGGCCTATAGAAAGAGATACAGGCAATTAGATACATTGAGCCTTATACGGCATTACTGAATAATCGTGACTTAGATAAAATTCGCATTAACAGAGAAAAACAATTATATTCGAGAACATGCATTCGATCCTAGCTAGAGATATGTCTCTGCCCTTTACTTGACTTGATTTTAACCTTTTGGGAGTAATTTTTATATTTGTTTTTACCATACGAGTTAATTGATGATCATTGGAACTCCAATAGATAGCTTTCCTAATAAGGGCCAGTAAATACAGCAAGAAAGGCTTGCATTGAAAGGTTTGCCTTTTAATTTGCTTTTAATTCCGTCCCTTTCATATTTTACAACTCATGCATAATTTGGTTTAGAAAAAGGGCAGAATTTTACCTAATTTGAATTCCCATAGAGCAGAATTTTACCTAATTTGAATTCAAAATCCACTCGAAGGTATGAGACAAGCCAATATCACTGTGATCAGCATACAGCACATTCAGAACGAGATCGTTTACTTCTACCAAAGTATGATATGTATATCGAAGTCCGTCTTTTTTTTCTGCCGTTATTCAGATCGATCTCAATCAATAAATATATGCATCGTTATATGTTTCCGGAGATCCCTCTCAACTCACCAACGCACCAACGCTATTTAATAGCTATATATTGAGTTATATATACGGCGTAGAATTCAATATACCGCGGGGCCACATAATGCTTGCAACAGCCTCTTTGTCGCCCTCAAGTGACATCTCTGCCGCTACTGAAATAGCCATCTATCAGCAAGATAAATTGGACGCAAATCCTTCTGGCAGAGCTTCCGCGGTGCGACGCTGAAAATTCTGGCGTGAGTTGTTTCACTTTGCCACACACTCGAAAATCGGCCGCCTTGAACGAACGAACGCAATTGATTCAAGGTCATGGTAGTTACCTCATCACCTAAGATAGGTATAGAGCAATTGCGTTGGCATTGCCTAACGCTGAGCAGGCAAGGATGAACAACGTTTTACTACCGGCATAATGCTGCATCGTCTAATGAAGCCAGCCTTTTCAAGCTAACTAAACATCCGCTCAGGTTCGGCTGGACGGCGTCCTTCTCGCTAATAAAATTTCGGGGACCTTCATGCGTGAGGTAATAGCACACTAAGTAGCCTTCTGTCATGTCACTGGAGTCGCGTCGTCCTTCCATTTAATATATGTTGTGTGCCGGGTTCCAGGGGTTTACTGCGGACCGAGCACTTTGGGCAGCACATCTTCACAGCCAAACTTTCCATATCTGACGCATACATGAAGTCAGACTTGCGCTTTACGGTGCAATGTCGATTTCTACAACCATGGTTGTACGTATATTCTGTTGCATGCAGATTTTTGCAAGCAGTACCCCTGGCCTGTTTTCACCAAAAAATATATTGGGTTGCTGCACAGGTGGTTGCCGCTTGCGAATGGTCGTTCAAAAAGGATGAGTGTTTCGCAAATTATTTAATAAATGAATTTTCTGTTTATGATTTATTGCCGTTTGCTTATTCCTTGCGGATTTTGTTTCTCATCTGTTTAACCTATGGGGTTGATGTTGACTGAAAGCAAATTAGGGCGATTTTGCCAAAATCACCTGCCGTCAAAGATTCCATTACGTTGCGTTATGACCGCTAAGAATTGCCACCGAGGTATCCTTGCGACATGGCCAAGATAACAACCTGCAGCAACATGAAGGAGTCCTGGAGAGCTTCTTCAGGTTCTCGTAGGCGCCGCAAAAACAGAACGGAGTAAAACGTCCTTGGTGGAAACCATACGCCGCTCCCTACACACAATTACTGTACGCACACACACACACAAACAGCCGTTACTCTCTTCAACCCCCACCCCTTTTCCCAGCTCCAACTCCAACTACCGCTATATTGGCTCGGCCGTTGGTGGCTCTTGCCTCAGCGGCGATGAGTGTTTCGCTTGTTGTATGTTGCTATAAACTTGCTCTCGGCAAGCGAGGGAGTGGAGGCATTTCTTGATGTCGTTGCTTGTCCTCGCCGCTTTTCTTGCCGGGTCCAGGCCTAACGCAAACCTTCTCGAGGCTCCGTCGCTAGTGCAGAGCATCGCGCGGCTTTAGGATCCGATATAAAAGAATTGTCTGGTCCGCGGGCCCCCAATCGCAATCCCGCATTCTGGGTTAGCCGCCACTTCCACATCATCTCCCAAAGGAGGCTCCTTTACTACCGATTGTTGAGGTGAGCCATAGAGCCTTGCGGCCGAAGGGAGCCGTGACCCAAGGAGCGTCGACGCCAAATAGCCAAAGGGCTGGTCTGCTTTAGTCGGCTGAAGCCGTCTTACCCTTGTAAAGAAGGGAAAGGACAGACTAGTCGAGGGTAGGGACAGTGTAAGCGATGAAAACAAGGGGGAAAACGCGGTTCGTGTTAGACATGTTTGGATGGTAGGCGACTGCAAAACAACAGGCGTCTGAAGAGAAGAAGGCCTCGTCGGACTTGTCGAAATGGTCGTCGTTTTCACCGTCGGCAACAGTAGCTGTCGCGGTTGTGTACCCACTGCCGGTTGACGACAATCATATAGGACGAAAGGCGACTTTCGTGTTTGTAATGCTCAGCTTTCCACAGATGCGACATCACAGTGCGACACGCACGGCCGGACGAAACGGGGGAATGGATACGGTGTCCCTAGGGTTGGGAGCGTGTCATGACTTTTAGCACCTAAGGGATTTCGAAAAGGAAGACCAAGACGAGACGAGAGAGAATATGCCTCCCGGCCGACGAAAATCGTGAAATCGGAGACACAGATAAAAGTTTGAGCACATGTATGTATATATCGATATATAGATCGCCGACGCTCAAGTTGCATTCTGTAAGTCGCGCATTGCTGATGTTGATACTGCACATCTTGTGGAAGGAGTGTTGTACAGCATATCTGTGTGCATGAGTTAGTTGTATGAGTTCGCAACAAGTGTCTGCTTATTTACGATTCTAAATAGTGTCTGCTTATTTACGATTCTAAATAGTGTCTGCAAAACGAGTGAGTTCTGCAGTGCGAGTTGTGGACAATGTTGTTGGTCCTTAAACGAAAATAAAATCTTCTTTGTGTTGACCGATGCAGCATAGTTGGAGGAGCGGCTTGGCTATAACACAATAACAGTGAAATGGAATCGGACTATAGACAGCCGTCACAGATTTGTCATAAGAATTCTATGTACGTGAGGTGGCCTCAATGGAAGCAGCGACCCTCTCATGAAGTTTTGTCCACGAAGTCGCAAATGACTTTTGGAGCCGCCAAGTAATTTTGAAGCTCAGCCCAACTCGATGTAGGTATGCAATTGCCATACCAGGGAGCGCACCGTGTGTGACGGCGCGTACAACCGTAATCGCCACCAAGAATGCGGCCTTGAGGTTCACATATGCTCCACCCATCGAACCGTTCTGCAATGGACATATGTATACTCATATACATATATACAATATATTATTGTATATACAACATATATAGTGTTATCCGAGAGAATGTCCGTCCGCTGCGGCTAACTAGCGATCGATTGGGCAGCGGCTTTCTTTGCTCTTCTGCAGATAAAAAAAAACAGTCGGCACTGAAGTTGTTTCACAATGTTAGAAAAAAAGAACTTTACGCTACTGTATGGGTGGGCAGGGGTAAGGGGTGGAAAAGACACACCGCCCCCTAGCGGTTTCCCGTAGTACTCTGCCTATGATACTGGGCACGAGTCTTAATAATGATTAATTAGTTGTAGTCTCGTATGATCATTATATGCATACTTACGCTGGATTGTCGCAGTGGCGCTCGGCGTGCATAACTCCGCCTCCGCACATCCTTGAACACTCTCCCCAGGCGCTCCATGAGCCCCATTCGCCGTCAATAGCTTCTGGCCGGTCACCCATCTCGGTGCAGTTGCCCAGATAGCACCACTGTAACATGGACAAAATCGGTATGACACAAAACGTTCGTATAGCAGCAAGGTGAACGTGAACGTGAATTGCAATAATTATAAAAAATAATAATGATAGTACCAATTTTGCTATTATTACATATTTAGGTGTGCAAATGATGTTTGAGTAAACCAGGAGTGACGATGCTAATTTATATTATTATAACTACTGCTATAAGAACGAATATCAGCAATATATGTCCAATAATTAGCATTATTAATGTGTTATTATGATTTCGTCGAGTCGCCAACATATGGAATTTCCTCTCTTGAGCTCTAGTGATGTTCGTTGTCTGAGAAAGGATTCATTGTAATCAGAAACGTTTTCTCCTTCAATTCATTTGTGACCTTGAGGGTGTCCTTAACCATAGATGACTTCAGCCCAATGGACATGAATATGTGTACCTATAAGAGGTGCTGAGACATTCGTCGCTTATGACTTTCGCGTTGCTCTATAACGTCTCCAACCTCCCTCCAATTTAAGGAAATAAATAAATAATAACAGGCCGTATCTGAGAGTATCTGTTGTTCGACAGAATCACGCCCAAAATGAGAAGCTCGTTACTCCACCATAATCTATTAGTGAGTCCATCGAGGCGGCTCGTCGTTCCTCTTCAGGCAACTGGAATCGAGCGAAATTCGAAGCTTTCATATTTGACACAGCGGTATAAGACGTCGTCAATCGCATTATATGGTACCGCGCTAACCCAGCGAGTTTGGTGCAGCTTAGATGACATTCCAAGGTCATCCGCGATACCACCGAATAGGCAGCCCCTTCTGGGAACAACTGTAGTCGGCACATTTCGGCACACTCGAATTAAATGTCCTCCAGCAAAACAATGGCAACGCCGGAGTTGCAATGTGACACAAGAGTTTCGTCGTTAGTCATCGCAGGAGAATTGCTCTCATGACGTCGGTTTAGCGGCCTGAAGATCCGACGGAAGAGCTTGACTGTCGCTCATTGCAGAGCTGAGCTGCTTTATTCACGTGGCGAACGTGGTGTCTTTTAACGAGGGTGTAGAGGCCAGAGCAGGGTTCTCCATACACCGCCGAGATATACGGGCCATATGCCCAGTGACTGCGTCCACGCCCGCGAGTTTTGCGACTGACCCAGTATATTCTCGTCGTACCTTGTCGTCGAGATTGGACGTACCTGATAGGGGCAGAAAAACCGGCTCTATAACATAAAAGACCTTCTGGACTCAGGGCATAAAAGACCTTCTGGACCCCCATCGCGTGTCGGAGAACGTGCTTGATGTTTGCTAGAGCGGCTCAATCGCTGGTAGAGCAGATCAGGTTTGCCTATCGACCAGTATCGAATCCACCATTTTTAAATATAATTGTATTAACCTCTTTTGCAAATCTGTAATTAATGCTCAAGACCGGAATTCGGAATGCTAATCAGAAAATTTTGGATCAGAAACCTTATGGCTGCAATTCCCCGGCATTGCCCGATGGCATTTCCAAGTTGAACAAATACATCTATATGTTTTATTTGGACGTTCTCCATTGTAGTGCCACAAAATGTACCCTTCAATATTGGAGGTTAGATCACGTCTCTTCACAGGCTTACCATCGGCGTGTCGAAATATTATAAAACTGCGAGATTCTATTGTACATGGAAATATATATATATAAATATATATATATATATATATAGATGTACAAGCACGAGAGTTCAGGTCGACTGCAAATCCGTCTGCTTACTTTGATATCCCCTTTGATCCATTTGTGCAATCGGCCTTCATAGTCTGTGAGATGTCTCGGAGGCAAACTTCACTGCGACTGGAGTTGCTGCAATTGACATCGGCTCCTACCAATCCCTACAGAAATATTCGTCAACCGCTCAGATGGCGACGCATGCTGTAAACTGTGATTACCGTAATCGTCTCTGGCATGTGATGACTTTCCTGATCAGAACATTTACATTGATCACTATCAGAGTCTGTGCAGTGAATGTAGATGGAGAGCCGTACGTGGGGAGTGCCCAGTGGTCGGTTTCGCTATTGCAGTTTGCGCAAGCAAATCGCTCACTGGCATAACATCATTGATTGCTTAACTGGACTTCCGACCTAGAAACTGTGTTGGTCTCCTTGTAAGTGTGATCTTATCAAAGGGTCTATACTAATTAATTGGAAATCCTCATACAGATATGCATTTGTTGGGTTTCGGTGATTTTCCATCCGCCCATACAATGTGTATGCAAGCAAGAGATTAGGTACAATACAGATATAATCCGCTAGTTTAGCCGTATAGATTTCTTGAACGTAAACTCCATAAGGTGAGTGGTCGCATTTGAATAACTCGTCGTTCAAAGGCGCATCGCGCATGGCGCTCAAACTCGGAAGTATTAGGTCGAAATTGTTCATCTGGGACTCATGGACAAAGTCAAACAGGATCGGGTTTCATCGTCTGCAGTATTTTCAAGTAAAAAATTAACCATGTGGAACATCTGATCCATCATTTCGTTCAACGGTGATCACAAAGTACGTCCCAGCTAACTCCTGCTGACACTCGCGTGAGCGGGTTTTCATGTATTCACTCTGTTTCTATAATATGTTCCATGAATGAGCTAATGTCTTGCACAGCTTCTTTGGCCATATTCGTACCAGCTCTAGAGGAAACGCCAGACATGCCCTCCACCTTCCGAGAAACACTTGGCCAGGATTCTTCACAAAACAGTTGCTTGCCATGATCTGCTTAGACCCCGATCAACTCGACCTATATACGTATGCTTCTATGGAAATTTTAAACTTCCGGAAGTGAGTCCTTCGTCATACGTGACACACAATAGTACACCATTCCATTGCATATTTAACTCGATTCTCTTATCAAGATCTTAGAATTATAATACACACAGTATTTGACATTCCAGGAAAGGATGATTGCCACTGGCTCTGTTTGGCGTTACCGCGTGATCCTTGAAAGGTTTCCGTTGCCAACACACTTAGCCAGGCAGTTCGTGGTCGCTCAAATAGGACAGACGTTCATAGGTAGTTATTATAGAGTAAAGTTGAGCATATTGCCCACTCGCATATTGACATTTTCATCAAATATTTAATTTTTAAGTGAAATGTTTGCCAACGTCATTCGAAACATTACGTTGTGTATGAGAAAATAAGCTCAAAAATATACGACTAATTTGAGATTACGCTACCGAGGCCAGCGAAGATGTACTTTAACTGCAGTGCGTTTAGAGCGTCCCGGCTCCGCCTAACGCACGGCAGTTTAAGAACATCTTTCGTGGCCCCCGTAGCGGAATCGTAAACTCTATTTAACTGCCATTGCTGGTCGCAGACAGCGACCCTTCCTATCCCTTCATAGGCTTAAGCCAGTTGAGCCTGCGAACGTGACGAATTTACGTCAGTGTAATTCCCAAAACACACAGTTTACGAACAAAAAAAGATACGGGCCGAATTTGACCGTATTTTCCTGCGTTTAAATGTCCATCTGTTGCCAGCATTTTCGCACTACACTCCAGTGCAATATGATAGCGATACACGCGGCGCAATTTTATGCATCGTCCGGTCAACGCTCACCGCGCCATCGCAGCGCTTGCACTGCGGCTCGTGTAGCGACTCGCGCTATTTCATATTATTCAGGTAGTATATTATTATACATTTGTATATTACGAAATAGATTTGCTCACCTTGTTTTTGTCGCATACGGTTCCTTCAGCGGCAGGCTCCATTTTTGTGACGCATTTATTGTCCAGTCGACACCAAAGGGTTTGACAAACCTCCTGTAATGCGAAGGACAGCAGAAAAAAACCATGGATACAGGCGTTACTGATTATTCAAATGCAGAGAGAGAGAGAGAGAGAGAGAGAGAGAAACTGTGGGAAGGGGCGGACAGACGGACAATGCTCGTCCAGGATGTATCGATGATTCTTCAGCTATTGTGGGCCCCTAATCGCAATACCGGCGATCAATGAGCTCCTACTATAGCAGCAGAGAACCGTACGAGAAATCGCTGTAGAAACGTTCTATGCAAACCCATGCTGTTGGATCCCATGGAACTTACGCTGGTCTATAGGATAACAGGATCGGGCCATTGTACATGAAGTGTCATATACTGATAGCTGAACAAGAACAGGCGTGCTGCGTCCTTTTTCGAGTTGCTGAAGTCCCTATGAAGGGCTCTGTGACACCTAAGCTGTCACATTTAGAACCTTCCCCTTGTAAACACACATGACGAAAACTATGCACAACGGAACTAGTTGAACCGCAATTGCCACTATGGCTATGTGCAATATATGAACTGGATGTTTATCGATTGATACCCGGAGGTCAATAACAATGTGAAGCTCGTTTGTATCCTGCACAAATGCAACGCTAAGTATATACACATATCTTTACATACATATATATATATATATATATATATATATACATATATATATATATATATATATAACGTGCCCACGCACGTTCACGTGTGTTTGTTGAAGCTACCCGCAGCAAACCTGCACCCTACCTCACCACGGCAAGGTGGTTTGCTGGTTGTCAAGACATGCTACAGTGCGAGAAGTGAGCGAGAACAAAGGCACGAAATCATATAGCCTTAATATATCGAGAGATAGGGATTGAGCCAGAGGTAGACCACCAAAACCGCAAAGGTCCGACATGTATAGCGGCGGGTGTAATGGTGATGACGACCTAGGCCGCCATAACAACTTTGTAATTCCTGACATTTACGCTATGTGAGCACGTTATTAAATCGACCCGTATCGCTCCTGGGCCCAAGTCAATCTCGATGATGGAAGCGTACTCCCCACATGCTCTAATGTAACTAGTCATCGCGTTGAACCCTCATCTAGAAGGGTTCTCCATGGGGCGGTTCGTCCGTCCCGGCCTAGCTTCGACTTCGCGCGTTCGCAGCGAACGATGACCCTGAACGCCACAAAATCAACTTCACCCCCTCCCCCGACTCATATAGACGAGCATATTGAGCGTTTGAACTGATATATATATATATATAATAAATGAACGTCTACTGTTAGGCGTAGTCATTCATTGCATACCAATGAACACGTTAATATAATGCTGACAAATAGAACAATGCTAAAACTGGTATGCTCGATATTCTATGTAGTTGAAAGCAAGTATTGCAAAATTAGGCAACTTGCCAGCTCTGATAATGAAGGCCTCGATGACTGAATATTCTGAGAGTTGAATAGCAGCAATATGACTGGTCGAGATGGTGTTTGTACCACTTGTAGTTTGCGAGAGCACAAGTTACACTAGAATACTCTACAATATAGAGTATAATATGTTCAGTTAAGTATTACGTATAATGGGCTACTCAATATATTTTTGTTCCATACATGTTGCGGTGATATAATAGTATCATACTAAATAATTAAGTAGAGTGTGATAGTAGCAATGTTATGATTCGTAACGGCTACGAAACACACGCTTGTACGCATACATTACTTTCAAGCGCGGTGGTTTGGACGGCTAAGTCTCCGCCTGTAAAAGGTCAGAGGCTGCAGGTTCGAGTCCCGCCTACGTGATGACATATAAGAGAACTCAAGCATCGTAAAATTGCAGTATTTTTTTAATAAACCAATATAGCTTTACCTTTACACAATATCAAAGGTGGTCCCTATAATCCAAGAATGAAAGTTCGGATGGAGGAATTTTGTCTGTATTGTAAGGGCAATCTTATTTCAAGACGAGCGAATTTTCTTTTAACGCACGGACACCACCGGGGACGTTCCAATCTCCGACGAAAGTGGGTCAATCCAGTGCAACGCTGAAGTGGATGACAAAACGTCTCTGCTTTCTAAAACCATCCTCTGTTGAGTGCCTATCTCTGCGAGGGCAATCTAGTCAACCTGAAGCGTAAGTCCAGATTAGAAAGTGACACTGAAGTTGCGACACTTCAACTATTAACACTTGTACAATATCAACGCCACCATCGACTACGACAAACAACAATACTTGTACACACTCATTTTGAAAGAATACCACAAACATACAATTGTCTTTGACGTAGTAATGATGACAACATCAACTGTTTGTTGCAGGTGGTTTATTTAAGATGATCGCGTACACGCAAAGCAGGACCCGTGGTAAATAGCAATGGGTATGGGACGTGAATCTATTTGTATGAGGCTCTCTTGTCCTTTTAGACGAATCTGTATAGAAGCCACCTTCCAATTAAATTAAAACTAATTACCCAGCTAATCCATAAGTACGCTAAATGCATATTATCGTTGTGCAGCAACATTCTCTCGACGTTCTTCGTCGAATTGGATAACGCTGGTAAACGGGTACTACCTAGCGACACCTTCCCTCGGATCTCAACGGCACTCGTGTCAGCAACACCCTGCAGTAGTCGGACTGCGGTTGAATTTACTACTATTGTCGTTGCTTCACCTACTTTCCTTCACACCTAGCTATCTCTTTTTCTCTCTCTCTCTCTGTGTCACACATACACGCCTCTGGATGGGTAGTCCCTTCTGCCGTATCCGCGCACCGCTTGTCTATAATTAGCTCCATCTAGATAGCAAACACAAGTTAGAAGGCCCGCCATACCCTCTATGGCCCGTTGTTGGTTGAACGTCAGGTCCTTTCGGGTCGTACAGCGATGGCTGCACGGCCAGAGGCAAGAGCGTGCCAAAGATAATCAGTGACCAACGACCTGTCGTAGTACCGGGGGAACACGGGAGGGGAAGTTATGCTGTTCACGGTCGACTACGGCAGCCAGAGTAGGCCGCTGGCAAAAGCTTCACTCAACTCGATCGACTGGACGCACACACACAAGCGCACACACACCAGCCCTAGGTAGTACGATAAGTACCCAATTGCACGCTTGAGTCCACATCGCGGCGTCGGCATCGGCCAATCCGACCTCGCCGCCGCTTCCTCCGGTTTAAGCCCCGCGGCCGTTGCCCTGGCGATCGTCAAGATGAAGAACGCTCTGGCATTCGATAATAAATCATATTAAGGATGAATTTAAACACATGTAGCTTTGCCTTTTCAGTCGTACAAAGTTGTACCTCCAACAAAACGTGGATCAGTTTCCGGATGAAAAGAAGACTTCGCGCCGGCGGGGGCGAGGAAGAAGACAATGTCTATTCTGAGGAAGAAACGCTCAGCACACTACCCCGAGCTTCGGACAGGAGGCACACTGTCGAGCGATACGTAAAACGTTTTTTTCGTAATTATCGTAATTAAAAAATCAGTGGCAACGACCAAAAAGTATCACCCCCTCCACCTTATGCGTTAATTCGTTGTGTGCCGCATCTTTCTTTAAAAGTTATTCGTAATGGATGTCATAGCACTTATCTACAATCATGGTTACTACTGGCTAGACATGTTCTAATCACGTGTGTTCTTATTGTTTGAATAGCTGTGTGCCGTATTTGGGTATCTTTGGCGAACGGGTAGACTACTTAATCATTCCCTCACGAAATTTTGTGTTCAAATCGATGCGCCTCGCTCTAGCAGGGGGGTTGCGTCCGAGGAACAAAAAACTGGCCGAAAGTTACATATGTGTAGGTCAGTGGATGGAACGTCTGTTTTTGAGAAGAGGCTGGCTTATATAGGCACGTATGTTGGATGAATGTATATATATATATATATATACATGTATATACCGAACATCGTCATCGATTCAACCAAGCACCGAGAATTATTTGAACAAGGCAGGTAGTCGACGGAGCTTCTTCGTTAGAGGTGGCTGGCTCGCTGTGTACCTGCTCTGCCCGCATCCGCCCTCGTGGGGGCACGGGGCCTCGTGTTTCTCGGAACAACGGAATGAGGAAGTTTTTATAAACTCGCCTCATTAGTGGCCTCATTAGTTACCTTGTTTCGGCATAGATTGGCGACCAACCATCGACATCACGGTGTCGCCCGTAATCGGATAAGTGGTGATTCGAGCTACTCGGTGCCACAAGTCCCCTCTGACTATTGACAGGTCTCTCGGGCCCAACCTCAATCTTCTTCGTTTATTCGTAGGTGTCACTCAACGCGCACATCGAATAAAACATACAATGCTACGCTCGCGAATGAATGGACGACCTATCGGCTTGACTCTGATTTTCACTGCTGCTGCTTCGCTACTGAGCGAGTGCCGATTTCGACAGCGACGGCTGATGACATCGAGTGTATCGTGATCATCATCGGCGATGTTTGCCAGACGCTATATATATATATATATATATATATATATACATGTATATCAGCAATATATACAGCGCAATCGACGTGCGCATAACACCGTGCGTAGCTGACCGCTGAAGAAGCAATCTGATGGACAGGTCACATATACGTCTCAGGTGAGGTGTACAATAGACGTGCAGACACACACACACACACACAGAGTTCTTACATGCCCGATATTCGTCACACATTGCAGCGCGGCGGTGTCTATTTGATGATGATGCGCATACGAATGGAGGACATCGAACGGTGGGCGATTGCCAATAAGCGTGAACCAGCCGACAGCCACTGGCGTCATCGGTCGACAGAGAGGAACGTTAGCTGTGTTTGCCTGCTCCTGTTGACGTCTTACCATGCCAAGACGCCGGGCTGGAGGTGGGCAAGTCCATTGCGTATAACAAGCCCGTTTGAGCTTAACAATCCCCTCGAGTGTTTGGATCGATAGGTATCATATTGAACGATACTGAAATGGTGGTGGTGGTCACTACACGTCGCCTGTACCGTCTCGCGGCGGCGCATGGAGGCAAAAAAATCTCAATGCGACCAGGCTGTCATTGCCAGGAGAAGCTGTCATGTACAATAGGTGGACAGTGTGCAAAGAAAATGCTCCGCTTGTGGAATCTAGTCATAGAGAACAAAAATACAGGTCACTGTATTTAAAGGCTGCAGTTGTCCTTCTCGCGAGTTGCGTGGATAACACTATGACCCTCCGGCACAAAGCCAAATTTACAGTGAAGGTAGTTAAAGAGGCACTGATTGATGTCAATGAGGAAAATGCTATTTAATAAGAAGAGCTTAAAGGAGCTTGCACCTCGTTAGCGGGGACCCTCTTCGGTGAAAGGTCTTCCTCACTCGGGTGTTTCCGAGTATGAACAGGCAGTAAATAAACAGCGGTTATTACCCGTTCCGGGAAGACAAATCAGCAGCAGATAGTACCCCATAGAGACACTAGCATGTTGCCACTCCAGGGTGTTCGCTACGATCGGAAACTGTTAAGCGGGTGTTCGTGGGATAGATGGATTCGGGTATAGGGTTCTCAAGTCCTTCGCACCGAATCCAGACGGCGACTTTGAGCAATCTAATCGGTATCTACTAGTTGTAGGGGTTGTTCGAGTGTTATTTCTCGAACTGATAATAATTCTAATAGTAAAAACGAACATAATGATGTTGTTGCACAAATATTCTTATTTAATCAGCGGCAATTGTTTCAGTATCATGAAAAATGCATATGTTGATTAATATGATTATTGTTAGTATTACTATTATCAGTTTTTTTTTATTAGTATAGCCGGATAAATCATGCAAACGATCTAAACGAAATGATTACACATATACTTGTATAAAAAAAAACAAGCGATATCCTCACCTCTATACCGTCGCAGTATTTGGCGCCAGCGCCATACTGCAACCGACACTGGTGATCCGCATCGTACATAGCTCCCGGTGGCAGGACTGGAAAGGTGAAGTTGTGTGCCAAGGGTTCGTCGTCAAGGCAGCGGCCCCAGTCCCGACTGTAATCAGTTAAATGATGAAGTGGTTTTTAGGATGTGCAGTTTGTGTCGAGCCGCGTTAACATTTCGAGTACATGATCTTCTTCTATCGCTCGAGCAGATGTTTGACATTTTTGCTAGATGTTAATCGACACCATCATCTCAATCGCTGACAACAGTGGCCTATTGGTTTAAATGCCCGTGTTGCAACGTACAAGAAGAGCAAGAAATTTTCTTTAAACGCACGGTCACCACCGGAGACATTCCAGTCTCCATGAAAGTGGGCCGATCCAGTGCAGGGGGGTTGACGTGGATGACAAAGTTGACCCTGATGTAAAACTACTGTACACACGTGGCCTCGATTAGGTAGTCGGCTAACATGCATAGCCTACACTGTTTACCGACTGACTGAGATAACTATACTGTACTACATCGCGGAGGCTTACAGGGGACTCTCTTGCTCTCTCTCTCTCTCGCTCGCTCGCTTTCTCTTCAGACGCCTCTTGCGAAAACTACTTGAGTCCTGTCGAAGCCCGCCATATGGGAGAGCTCTGCCGGATCGATCCACTTCAAGCGTTTCAACAGTGTTCGAAAACGCTATCTCAGCCGAAGGCACACCGGTAAGCTCAGAAGGAAAGAAGTTTCCGCCGCAGCTGGCAACACGGATACTAAAATATTGCTCCTAAGTGCTTGAGATCTACTGGCTCGTCACGAACGTGCCCTTGCCAATTTATCATCCAGCGAGGCCCATCCTTCGGTAGCACCCAACTAAACTCAACGAGTATTTCTATCTTCGAAATGTGAACGGCTACCACAAATCGGCCACGGTGCATGTACCTACGTGTCAGTAAATTGTAATGAAATTAATTACGATGTACGAGCGCTTCTGGCGTGTCAAATACTCATCTCTCTCTCCCTAGAAATCGTGCTTTGCCGGGATATGGCTAACATTACCGTGCCGTCACATAGGTCGGTTGGAGAAAGCGTCCAGACACGTCCAGTATGACCGACCGATGGTCAGATAAGACCAACAACGAGCAAAAAGGCGATGGATAATCTTGGCCAACACTCCTGGCAATAGATCGGTAGTTCGATCGATAAAAAGTACGGCGATCTTCAAGCCAATGGGGACATTTTCGCTAGTTTTTAGTACAGCGTGTCGATGCTATGACTGAGCCTGATAGTCTGATAGACTACAACGGTTGATGGTATTACATGAACATCGAAGGAGGAAAATAGTAGCAAAACTATGGCTGCATCATATAGG